>WOXC01006333.1:0-403819 GCA_011680675.1 Gymnobelideus leadbeateri | reverse complement strand
AAAAAACAAAAAATAAGTGACCATGGCCTGGCAAAACTTCCAGCAGGTGGACTAAACCCAGCTGAGGGTAACTGACAGGCCTCAAAGCCATTGCTGAGTTTATGTGTGTGTCTGATGGGGAAGGAGGGGGAGTTGCTCTGCCCTAAGCATGTGAAGACTTCTCTGGCCAAATAGGCAGATGTGAATAGCTTGTCCCAACAGCCACAAGGGCAGCTGAAGAAGTCACTGTGGAGCACTGAAGAGCTTGGCTGGACACTAAAGACACCAAGTCTCCCACTGGATCCTGAGCCATCACCAAGCATCTTGATTTTTGTCTTGTCCCTGGAAGAGAGAATGAATCATAGAAACTGTTACCTCAACAATGCCTGAAATCAGGCCTGCCAAGGAAGATTTGTTACGTCGAATAACAACAAGTTAGTATGTCTCCCAAAAAGAATGAACTACAGGCCCATGACAATGCAATTGCCCCTTGCAGGAAAACACCATGCCGTCATTATCTGTGTCTATGCTCCCACTGTGATGCACCTTGATGAGGTTCTGAAGACCTGGAGACCTTCATCCTTGAAGTTCCAACAAAGGCCACACTGGTAAATCTGGTGACTTTTAGGCCAGTGTAGGCACAGACTATCACACGTGGCAGGGAGTCTTTGAGAAGAATGGGCTCAGAAATGGAGCAGCAATGATCACTAACTGCTGAAGACGTGGGCATCGCATGACTTTCTCCTCACTAGCACTGTCTTCAGTTTCTTATTGTTCAATCATTTCAGTCATCTCTGATTCCTTATGATCCATTTGGGGTTTTTCTGGGCAAAGATCCTGGAGTGGATTGCCATTTCCTCCTCCTATTCATTTTATAGATGAGGAAACTAATACAAACAGTGTCAAGTGACTTGTCCAGGGTCACATAGCTAGTAAGTGTCTGAGGCCAGGAAAATGAGTCTTCCTGACTCTAGGCCAAGAACTCTATCCAGTGTGCCACCCAGCTGTACTCGTCTTCCATTTACCTAAACACAAGGGTGCATCCTTGCAGCGAACATTGCCATTTAACAGGCTCTGTCCATGTAAAGAGACCAAAAGGTTGTGAGAATGACGAGGGTACAGACAAATCATAGATTTATCCTCTTCAAATTAAACATTAGCACTCAACAAACATGGTGGCCCCAAGGAAAGACCAGCAGACTTAATTTCAGCAAATTAGAGCTCTTCTCTGAGTGGAAACAGCTTGTTGCAAACTTGGAGGGAAAGCTAAGCCAGTACGTGATTAACAACAGTGGAGCAGAAAAGGAGTAGGCAGTTTTCAGAGACTTGGTGTATAGCCCTGCATTTGCCCATCTGGGCCAGAATTCTCAAAAACATCAAGGCTGGTTTGTCCAAAATGATGGGAAATTTCAGAAGCTGGTAAATGAAAACTCCCCAGTGTCTACCAGCAGGATAGCTCACCTGTATGTAAGAAGACTGTGTTTAACTCCATCAGAAATAAAGTGCAAAGTTTAGAGAGATGTGGGATTCTTTTTTTTTTTTAACATTTTTCTTTAAACTTTTGAGTTCCAGATTCTAACTCTCCCTCCCTCTTCTCACCCCTCCCTGAAACAGCAAATAATAAGATACAAGTTGTACCTGTGCAATTATGTAAAACATTTCCATATTGGGCATTTTGTACACAAAGACTCAAATAAAAGAAAAAAGAGTAGAAAGAAAGAGTAAAAGAGCAGGCTTCAGTCTGTATTCAGTCACTATCAGTTCTTTGGAGACAGTGCGCTTCGTCATGAGTCGTTTGGGGTTGTCTTGGATCACTGCATTACTGATAAAAGCTAAGTCATTCACAGTTCATATTAAACAAATATTCCTGTTACTGTATACAATGTCCTCCTAGTTCTTCTCACTTCACTATGCATCAGTTCAAAAAAGTCTGTCTAGGATTTTCTGAAATCATCCTGCTTGTCATTTCTTATAGCACAACAAGAGAAGGCAGATGAAATTCTGTAACAATCCAAAGCTCTTTTATTATGCCCTGAAGGCTATTTGTGGTCCAAAGACCTATGGTGACTCTTAGTTGCTTGGTGATGATGAATCTACATTGATCTGTGACAGGGACATGATCCTGGAGAGATGGGCTGCACGCTTCCATAGTGTTCTCAAGAAAGCATCATCAACTGTTCCCTGCATAATATCTTGCTTCTGTGTACCACCTGTTCCTAGGAAAGACTGTCCATTCTTTGCCCTAACCCCTCCTTAAATCTCCCCTTTGTGGTTTTCAAGCATAAACAGCCCTGCCTCTCCTAAGGTATGAGCTCTTTTGTACTTTGTACTGGGGTGCTTTGGCACTAGTGTGTGACTCTCCTCCTAATAATGCTTTTTTTCTTTTGACTCAGCTTGGACTCCTCTGCATTTCAAGTGGCAGGCTTCACCTGGCTTTTGACAAAGTCAGTTCCTCTCTAGCTCAACTTCCAATGGAAGAAGAGCTTTTGAATGACGGTATTTTCCTCTCATGTGACAAAGCACCTGGTGCTGATTCTATTCTGGCTGAGATTTACAAGGAAGAGGATCCCCTGCTCATACAAAAGCTAATGGCAATTTTCCAAGAGGAGGTTATCCCCGAACAGGGATGCTTCCATTGTGCATCTCTTTAAAGGTAAAGGGAAATAGATTGTCCTGGGACAATCACAGGAGGGAATCTCTCTCTTAATCATTGCTGGCAAGGTTTGTACCAGAGACTTCCTTAGTGGACTGTTCCTTCACTTGGAAGGTGGCAATCTGCCAAACTGCCAGTGTGGCTTCAGAAAGGGCTGAGGAATAGTCAGTATGGTATTTACTGCCTGACACCCCCAGGACAAATGCCAGGAGCATGTATACAATGTTCATCAATCTGACCAAGGCCTTTGACACTGTCAGTCATGAAGGCTTGTGGAAGGTCATGGTAAAATTTGGGTACTCAAAGAAGTTCTTCCGGATTATGCACTATGTCCATGACATACTTTCATGAGTTCTGCATAATGGATGATGCTCTCCTGTCTTCCCTTTCATCAGTGGAGTAAAGCAGGGCTGTATGCTTCCTCCCATACTTTAAATTTTTTGAAAATTAATTTTTGGGGGCGGCTAGGTGGCACAGTGAATAGAGCGCCGGCCCTGGAATCAGAAGGACCTGAGTTCGGAGCCGGCCTCTGACACTTAATCCGCACAAACAAAAACCTAGCCGTGTAACCTTGGGCAAGTTACTTAACCCCAATTGCCCTAAAGGGGCAACTAGGTGGAGCAGTGAGTAAGAGCGCCGGCCTCGGAGTTTGGATGACCCGAGATCAGATCCGGCCTCAGAAAATAAGCACCCACGCATAAATAATGACTATCCGTGTAACCTTGAGCAAGTTACTTAACCCCAATTGCTTTAAAAAAAAAAAAAAGAAAATTAATTTTTGAAATAAAGCAAGAAGTGTTTTATGGAGAATGAATTCTGGGAAGGTCAGAAATTTCCCATACTTTTTAATGTTTTGTTTTAGTTTTACTTTATGGAATAAAACAATCATTTCCATAACATAATATAATAAAAATAGGCTGAGACTATCAGACATAGCAGGGAGTACTTGGGAGAAATGGAGTTGGAAACAACAAGGGCAATGACCACTTACTACTGAAGACTTGTGCATTTCATGACCTCATCACCAACATTGTCTTTCATTTACCTAAATATAATAAAACTTCATGGATGTATCCTTGAATTTAAAGGACTATTTGATTTTAAGGAGAAGAGACAGACAGGATGTGAGAGCAAGGAAGGCAATGTGTGTCAGTGTGCTGAATTGACCATAGACTTATCCTCTCCAAGTTAAACATCTCAATCAACATACATGGTGGCCCACAGGCAAAATGATTGCCAGAAGAATTAATGTGAACAGATTAGAATGCTTCTCTGAGTGGGAACAGTTTTTTCTAAGACACAGTTGGCAACAGTGGAGCAGAAAAGGAACGGGCAGCTTTCAGAGATCTAGTATACAGCACTGCATTTGCTCATCTGGGCCAGAACACTCATAAACATCAAGACTGGTTTGACTAAAATTCTGGGGAAATTCAGAAGTGGCTACATGGAAAGGGGTTTACCAGCAGGACAGTCCATCCATCTCTAAGAAAGCAGCACTTAATTTCATCAATGTAAAGTAAAAATGAATGCTAGAGAGATGCAGAATTCTTGGCTTAGTAAGAAGGCAGACGAAATTCAGGTTTATGTGGATAGTAACAATCCAAACCACTTTTGTGAAAGCCTGAAGGCTGTTTATAGGCTTAAGACCTCTGGTTTATCTCAGCTCCTGAGTGCTGAGGGAACCACGTGGAGTGGTTGTTGTGCTTCTTTCTCAAAGAGGACCAAAATGGCACCACTATGCCAGAGTCAAGCTCAGTATGTCTGCCTGTGGCTGATCAGACCGATAGGGGCTCTGCCACAGGTGGGAGACAAACAGACTACATGAACATTTCCTTGTGATGTTTCAAGTCTGCTTTGCTCACAGAGCACAGCACCTTCTCTGATGCAGTCCTGGGCCAGTGCCTCACATGTCACAAATCATTTCCAAAGTTGTTAAGAGAGACCTTGAAAGTGTCTTTGTATCGATTCTTCTCCAGAAAATAGTCTTTTAGGCAAGCGTTCATTTCACCAGGCCATTGGAGTTGTGCTTTCTCAAGTAGAGTCTGAATGCTTGGCAGTTTAGATGAGTAAGAATCTCAGTGACTGGTACCTTATCCTGCCAGGTGATCTTCAGAATCTTCCTAAGACAATTCAAATGAAAGACATTCAGTTTCCTGGCATAGCACTGGCAGACTGTCCAGGCTTCCTAGGCATACAACAATGAGGTCAACACAATGGATCTGCAGACCTTCAGTTTGATAGTTAGTCTAATACCTCTTATCTCCTGTATTTTCTTTCAGAGTCTCCCAAACACTGAGGTACCTCTGCCAGTGCCTGTGTCAACCTCATTATCAATGTGTACATCCTTGGAAAGTACACTATCAAGGTAAGTAATTTATCCACAGCATTCAAAACTTCTCCACTTGCTTTACCTGATGGTTCCATGGATGAATGATATGGTGCTGGCTGATAGAGCATCTGTGTTTTCTTGGTATTAATTATTATGCCAAAATTAGCACAAGCAGCAGAGGAACGGTCTATATTTTGTTACATCTCAGCTTCAGAGGTTGCATTGAGTGAACAATCATCTGCAGACAGAAAATCGTGCACCAACACTCCCTCCACTTTGATCTTGACTTTTAGTCTTTTCAAATTGAAGAATTTACCCATCAGTGCAGTAGCTGATCTTGATGCCATGTTTATCCTTGTTGAAAGAGCATTGTCGGGGGCGGAGCCAAGATGGAGGAGTAGAAACAGCTCATCCAAGCCACTCTGCCCCCAGATACCCCCCAAACTATGTAAAAGGGGACTCTGAACAACTTCTGGAGTGCCAGCACCCACAGAAAGCCAGAGAAGCTAACCTCCCACTGAGTACAGCCCAGCAGCCCTGCAGGAAGGACCAGCGCAGTGGTCTGGGAGCCGGCAGTGTGCAGTGTGCAGCCGCAGAGCTCGGGGAGCCGAGCCGAGCCCAGGTCCGCGTGAGCCGAGGTTTTAGCCCCAGGGCGGCAGGGCCAGCAGCCGGCTGGAGAGACCCCAGAACACCAGCAGCTGTGGCAACTCCAGAATTATCAACATAGACATGCCTAGGACAAAGTAAGAGGTTAGTGTCCTATGGACTTTGGGACCAGTATTTGGAGAATGCGTCGGCTCCCTCCCCTGGGGGCTAGAAGCTGCTGAGGAGACACACCATTTTGTAGTTTTCAGAGGCAGCTCCAGCTCCTGGCCTGCAAATTTGTAGGGAGATCCAGCGATCAGTCTTGGGGGGTAATCGCTCTTGCTTTAACCTCCCTGGATCTGGATTGTGATCTAGGGTGGAAGTCGTGGGTGGGTTTACAGCTTGCCAGAAACGGAAGTTGCCCCCCACACATTCGGGACGAAAATTCCTCTATCTGGCCTTAAAGCCATAGTGTGGCAACAAGCCCAAAAGTCAAGCAATTAAGTGGCAACATGCCAAGGCAAAGGAAACAGAAAAATGCAACCCTAGACTCCTATTTTGGGGGCATAGAGCAGGAAAAGGACTGTGAGGTCAGAAGTCCTGCTCCAAAAGCCCCAGGGGAAAACATGAGCGGGTTGCAGGCCATAGAGGACCTTAAGAAGGACTTTAAAATCAAATAAGAGAAGTGGAGGAAAAATTGGAAAGAGAAATGAGAAGGATGCAGGAAAAGTATGAAATGAGGGTCAACAGCCTGGCTGAGGAAAATAACACCTTAAAAAATAGACTAACTCAAATGGCAAAGGAGGCCCAAAAGGGCAATGAGGAGAAGAATGCCTTAAAAAGTCTAATTTGCCAGATGGAAAAAGAATCTCAAAAGTTCACTGAGGAGATTCATTCCTTCAGAGTTAGACTGGAGCAAATGGAAGCTAATGACTTTATGAGAAATCAAGATGCTGTTAAGCAGATCCAAACAAATGAAAGATTAGAAGGCAATGTGAAATATCTCATGGGAAAAACCACTGACCTGGAAAATAGATCCAGGAGAGACAATTTAAAAATTATTGGACTACCTGAAAGAACCTAGAAATCACCCTTCAAGAAATTCTCAAGGAAAACTGCCCTGATGTTTTAGATCCAGAGGGCAAAATAGAGGTTGAAGGAATCCACAGATCACCTCCTGAAAAAGATCCCAAAAAGAAAACTCCCAGGAATATTATAGCCAGGTTCCAGAATCCCCAGATCAAGGAGAAAATACTACAAGCAGCCAGGAAGAAACAATTTCAATATTGTGGAAACACAATGAGAATAGCCCAGGACCTGGCGGCTTCTACAGTGAGGGATCGAAGGGCATGGAATATGATATTCCAGAGGGCAAATGAACTGGGAATGAACCCAAGGGTCACCTACCCAGCAAAACTGAGTATTTTGTTTCAGGGGAAAATATGGTCATTCATTGGAATAGAGGGCTTCCAAGCATTCTTGAGGAAAGAACCAGAGTTGAATAGAAAATTTGACATCCAGACACAAGAAGCAAGAGATGCTTGAGAAGGTAATCAGAGAAAAGAAATCAAAAGGAACTTATCAAAGTTGAACTATTTACATTCCTATATGGAAAAGCAATAACTGTGACTGATGATACCTTTTTCACTATGAAAATAATGGAAGAAGGGTGTAAGGTCATATGAATACATATGTGAATGTGTGTGTAGATGGTTACAGTTATATATAGATAGAGGGCATAGGTTGAATTTGTTGGGAAGGGAGAATACTCAAGGGATGAAATTATGAGGTGAGAGAGGAAAGTGGCAAGAGGAGATGGGGAGAGACAGGGTAGGGTAAACTATCTCATGTAGAAGAAGCAAGGGGAAGTGGTTGCAAGGGAGGGGGAGAATAGGAAGGCAAAAAGGCAAAACCACATTCTCATTGAATTTGGTTCAGGGAGAGAATGACATACATACTAAATGGGATATCTCAACCTGCAGCAGAATAGGGGGAAGGAGGATGAGAGGAGGGATGATGGATGGGAGGGCATCCTTGGGGGGAGGGGTGGTTGGAAGTACCCACTATAGAAGAGGGACAGGATCATGTAGGGAATGGACCAGGTGGGGGGTGGAATGAGTGGGAGGGAATTATAAGCAGCCTTGTACAATATATCTACTATGATAATGTTTTGCATAGCTAGACATGTACAACATATACTGAATTACTTATCTCCCCAGAGGGAATGGGTGACAAGGGAGGAAGGAAATGGATCTGAAAGTCGAGGTCTTAACATTAAATGTTTCAAATATATATAAATACTATTATTAATACTCTTTTGCTTATAATTGGGAGATAAGATGTGAAGGCAATGGGACACAAAGATTCACCTTCCTCTAATGGAAAAGTCGAAGGGGGTATGGGAGAAGGTATGGGAGAGAGCAGATTGGAGGAAGCGATATCTTGTGGGGCTGCTATTCTGGGAGGTCAGGTAGGGGAATAATGGGGGGAAAATGATTGTAACTCAAAATCTGGCGGAAATGAATGATGTAAAACAGAAGTTAATAAAGCATTTGTTTAATAAAAAAAAAAGAAAGAGCATTGTCCATTATCTAGAAACTGGGCAAGCATGCCAAAATGAAATTGAAGTACAATACTGATGAATTTCTCCAGGCAAATAAATTTTGACATAATTTTCCATAAGCCCTCATTATTGAGAATGTCAAAGGCCTTCATCAGATCTATAAAATCTATAAACATTGTGTCCAGACCTCTGTTTTGCTCTTTGCATTTCTCTTGTAGTTGTCAGGCAGCAAACACCACATTGACCATTCCTTGGCTCTTTCTGGTTACACCAGCTCTCTGGTAGATGACCATCTTCCAGGTGAAGGATCAATCCATTAAGGAGGACTGGCAAGGATCTTGCCAGCAATGACCAAGAGAGAGACCCCCCTGTTATTGCCACAGGACAATCTTTTCTCTTTCCCTTTATAGTGATGAACAGTGGAGGCATCCTTGACCTCCTAGGGAATAACCTCCTCTTGCCATATAACCTGGAAAATTTCAGCCAGCTTTTGTATGAGCAGCAGACCCCTTCCCCCCTCACTTTGTAAATCTCAAGTGTAATTGAGTCAGCACCAGGTACTTTGTCCCACAAAAGGAGCCTAATGACATTCAAAACTTCTTCAGTTGGAACTTCAGCTAGGGAGAGATTGACTTCAACCTTAGGTGCACAGTCAGTGATTCAGCATTGATTGATGATGGTCTGTTGAGAACACTATGGGAGTGTTCAGTCCATCTCTCTAGGATCATGTTCTTAGCACTAATAAATGTTATGGGGTATAGGATGTGGCCAGGGAAGACTAGTGCCTCTGGTGTGAGGGCTGCCAAACCCTTTTCAGGGCTGCTTTCCACCTTTGGTGTCCACCTGTTCCACCCAACTCTCACCTGTGACTCCAAGAAGCTGTAGCACACCCAGAGGCCACCCCCCCAGTAAACCATTTGAGAAGATGGGCTAAACCAAGGTGAGGGTAACCAAGGGGTCTCACACCTGTTGGTGACTTAGTGGGGTATCTACCCCAAGCATATGAAGTGCCCTGGTGGAATGGGTGGATGAAAACAATTTGTTCCAACCGCCATGAAGGCAGTTGGAGCAGGTGCTGTGAGGTACGGAGAGCCTGGTTAGACTCTGAACATGCCAAGATCATCCACTGCCTCTTGAGCCATCACCACTCCTCTTGATTCTATCCTACTGTGATGACTTTGGAGAAGAGAGTGAGGCTGATGTCTACAAGCATCTCTGCCTCACTTAAATCCAATTTGCCCAGGAATCAAGACATCATCCACACCATTTGACCATTATACCTATCTCAAAGTCCTGTGGTGACAGGCAAATGCTGAAGTAAAAGGTGCAGATACACTGGCAGCTGCAGTCACAATCCTGCACACAGGTGGCCCAGGCCATAGGGTCATTTCTCAATGAAAGCAGCAGGAGGATTTGGCAGGCCCCTGGGTGTCTGAGCGATCTTTTAAGGGCCACACTACTTACCTCCTGGTGGGAGGAAGGGGCTAGAAAGGGTGCCCTAAAAATTGTCTACTTACCCAATCCTGGTCTGATTGAGACAGGTGGGAAATCCCACTCTATAGTCAAAATACACACAAAAAAGTGTACAAGAACGTCAGTAAATATGATTCCACTCACCACTGGCATATGTATGTACATAGACAACACAAACTCTAGTAGATCTGAAACACTAACAACTCTTGTTGCAAGAAAACTCAGGAGGTATTGCATCCAAATAGTGACTCTGAGAGAAACAAAGCTGGAAAATGAAGGCCAACTTACTGAAGTTGCTGCTGGATACATGTTTTCTGAAGTTTCCAAGTGAAGGGGACTGCTGTGAGGCTAGTGCAGGTTTTTGCAATCAAAACTGCACTATTCAACAAGCTTGTATGCCTACCAAAAAAAGGGAATGACAGCCTCATGACAATGTGATTACCACTAGCAGGAAAACATCATTCCACCATTGTCAGTGCCTGTGCTCCCACCATGATGAACTCTGATGAAATCAAAGAAAAAATTTATGAAGAGCTGGAGCCCCTCATCATCAATGTACCAAAAGAGGCCGAGCTAATAATTCTGGGTGAATTTAACACTAGAGTAGGCTCAGACCACCAGGCATGACTGGGAGACCTAGGGAGGAATGGAGTTGGATGCAGCAACAGCAATAGTCACAGACTACTGAAAACTTGTACATCTCATGACCTCATCACCAACACTGTCTTCCATTTACCTAAACACAATAAAACTTCATGATTGCACCCTTGCAGCAAACATTAACATTTAATATAATACTGTAGTGGCAGCCTCACTGGAATACTAAAGATGGCTGCTAGCACAGGTTCTTAAATCTGCTTTAGGGGGGCGGAGCCAAGATGGCGGAGTAGAAACAGCTCATCCAAGCCACTCTGCCCCCAGATTCCCCCCAAATGATGTAAAACGGGACTCTGAACAACTTCTGGAGCCCCAGCACCCACAGAACGACACAGAGAAGCTAAACTCCCACTGAGGACAGCCCAGCAGCCCTTCAGGAAGGACCAGCGCAGTGGTCTGGGACCTGGCAGCGTGCAGCGCACAGTGCGCAGGAGCAGAGCTGAGCCAAGCCCAGGTCCGCATGAGCCAAGGTTTTAGCCCCAGGGCAGCAGGGCCAGCAGCCAGCTGGAGGAACCCCAGAACACCAGGAGCTGTGGCGACTCCAGAATTATCAACATAGACTTGCCTAGGACAAAGTAAGAGGTTGGTGTCCTATGCACTTTGGGACCGGTATTTAGGGAATGCGTCGGCTCCCTCCCCTGGGGGCTAGAAGCCACTGAGGACAAACGCCATTTTGTAGTTTTCAGAGGCAGCTCCCGCTCCCAGCCTGCAAATTTGTAGGGAGATCCAGCGATCAGTCTTGGGGGGTAATCGCTCTTGCTTTAACCTCCCTGGATCTGGATTGTGATCTAGGGTGGAAGTCGTGGTGGGTTTACAGCTTGCCAGAAACGGAAGTTGCCCCCCACACGTTTGGGACGAAAATTCCTCTAGCTGGCCTTAAAGCCATAGTGTGGCAACAAGCCCAAAAGTCAAGCAATTAAGTGGCAACATGCCAAGGCAAAGGAAACAGAAAAAATGCAACCCTAGACTCCTATTTTGGGGGCATAGAGCGGGAAAAGGACTGTGAGGTCAGAAGTCCTGCTCCAAAAGCCCCAGGCGAAAACATGAGCGGGTTGCAGGCCATAGAGGACCTTAAGAAGGACTTTAAAATCAAATAAGAGAAGTGGAGGAAAAATTGGAAAGAGAAATGAGAAGGATGAAGGAAAAGTATGAAATGAGGGTCAACAGCCTGACTGAGGAAAACAACACCTTAAAAAATAGACTAGCTCAAATGGCAAAGGAGGCCCAAAAGGGCAATGAGGAGAAGAATGCCTTAAAAGTCGAATTTGCCAGATGGAAAAAGAATCTCAAAAGTTCACTGAGGAGATTCATTCCTTCAAAGTTAGACTGGAGCAAATGGAAGCTAATGACTTTATGAGAAATCAAGATGCTGTTAAGCAGATCCAAACAAAGAAAAGATTAGAAGGCAATGTGAAATATCTCATGGGAAAAACCACTGACCTGGAAAATAGATCCAGGAGAGACAATTTAAAAATTATTGGACTACCTGAAAGCCATGATCAAAGGAAGAACCTAGAAATCACCCTTCAAGAAATTCTCAAGGAAAACTGCCCTGATGTTTTAGATCCAGAGGGCAAAATAGAGGTTGAAAGAATCCACCAATCACCTCCTGAAAAAGATCCCAAAAGAAAACTCCCAGAAATATTATAGCCAGGTTCCAGAATCCCCAGATCAAGGAGAAAATACTACAAGCAGCCAGGAAGAAACAATTTCAATATTGTGGAAACACAATCAGAATAGCCCAGGACCTGGCAGCTTCTACAGTGAGGGATCGAAGGGCATGGAATATGATATTCCAGAGGGCAAAAGAACTGAGAATGAACCCAAGGGTCACCTACCCAGCAAAACTGAGTATTTTGTTTCAGGGAAAATATGGTCATTCAGTGGAATAGAGGACTTTCAAGCATTCTTGAGGAAAAAACCAGAATTGAATAGAAAATTTGACATCCAGACACAAGAAGGAAGAGGTGCCTGAGAAGGTAATCAGGGAAAAGAAATCAAAAGGAACTTATCAAAGTTGAACTATTTACATTCCTATATGAAAAAGCAATAACTGTGACTGATGATATCTTTCTCACTATGAAAATAATGGAAGAAGGGTGTGTGGTCATATTAATACATATGTGAATGTGTGTGTATATGGTTACAGTTATATATGGATAGAGCGCATAAGTTGAATTTGTTGGGAAGGGAGAATACTCAAGGGATGAAATTATGAGGTGAGAGAGGAAAGTGGCAAGAGGAGATGGGGAGAGACAGGGTAGTGTAAACTACCCCATGCAGAAGAAGCAAGGGGAAGTGGTTGCAAAAGAGGGGGAGAATAAGGAAGGCTAAAAAGGCAAAACCACATTCACATTGAATTTAGTTCAGGGAGAAAATGACATACAAACTAAATGGGATATCTCAACCTGCAGCAGGATAGGGGGAAGGGGGATGGGAGGAGGGATGATGGATGGGAGGGCATCCTTGGGGGGAGGGGAGGTTGGAAGTACCCACTATAAAGAGGGACAGGATCATGTAGGGAATGGACCAGGTGGGGGGTGGGATGAGTGGGAGGGAATTATAAGCAGCCTTGTACAATATATCTACTATGATAATGTTTTGCGTAGCTAGACATGTACAACATATACTGAATTACTTATCTCCCAAGAGGGAATGGGTGACAAGGGAGGAAGGAAATGGATCTGAAATTTGAGGTCGTAACATTAAATGTTTCAAATATATATAAATACTATTATTAATACTCTTTTGCTTGTAATAGGGAGATAAGATGTGCAGGCATTGGGGTGGAAAGACTCACCTTCCTCTAATGGAAAAGTCGATTGGGGTATGGGAGAAGGTATGGGAGAGAGCAGATTGGAGGAAGTGATATCTTGTGGGATTACTATTCTGGGAGGTTGGGTAGGGGAATAATGGGGGGGAAATGATTGTAACTCAAAATCTGGTGGAAATGAATGATGTAAAACAAAAGTTAATAAAGCATTTGTTTAAAAAAAAATCTGCTTTAGTAGGAAAGGTAGCTTTTTAAGGGGTCAACAATCTTTTAAAATCACATTCACTAGTTCAGGGGAAAAGTCAGCACCCTAAACTTCAGAGAAAATGCAAGCAGAGAAATAAAGACCAACAGACAGGGCTCCGACTGCCTGAATCAATTATACACTTTACATACATCCCTAGATGGAGAGCCTTTACATCTGAACAGCTGGAGAGCTCTGAACATACAACAACTCAGAATCTCAACCAAGGAATCACAAGACTCTTCTCATAAGCAAGCCCCCAAGGCAAAAATACTAAGTCAGAGTATTAAGTCACGAAATATTAAGTATTAAGTCACACTTCTCAGAGCCAGAAGGCATCACAACAGTGACTCAGTCCCTAATTAGAAATTAGCAAAAGGTGTGAAACCCTTCCTACAAGCAAGCTTCCCTTAATGGGCTCCATGTGAGGCCTAATAATAGATGGAGAAGATCTTTTCTCATTAACACTACAACTATGTGATTGTAAGGAGAAGAGCTCCACAGGATGTGGGATTGACAAAGCAATGTGTGGTGCATAGTGCTGGACTGATCACAGACTTATCCTCTCCAAGCTAAATATTCCCACTTAACAAAAGTGATGTTCCCAAGGTAATTAATATACATACATACATACATACATATACACATATATACATACATGCATACATACATAGAAAAAGAGAATGGCTTTTACTCTCTCTCCACACACACACACACACACACACATATGTATACACACATACACACATATACATGTATGTATATGTGTGTGTGTCTATTTATCAATTCTTTTTCTAGGTACAGATAGTGTTTTCCTTCTGTATGTCCGTTGGAGTTAATTTGGTATTTATATCAAAGTGACGTATTCTCTCAATGTTGTTCTTAAAATAATATTGCTGCTATTTTATAAAGTGTTCTTTTGATTCTGTTCATTTCACTCTTTATCATTTCATGCAAATCTGTGTTTTTTTAAGATCGTTGAGCTCACTGTTTCTCTTTTTTAAACAGTATTTTATTTTTTCCAATTACATATAAAGAAAGTTTCCAACATTCACTTTTATAAGATTTTGAGTTCCAAACTTTTTTCTCCTACCCTCCCTCACCTTCCCCCTGCACTGGATGGCAAACAATCTGATATACATTACACATACACAATCATATGAAACATATTTCCACGTTAATTATGTTCTCAGTGAAGAATCAGAACAAAAGGGGAAAACCAAGAAAAAGAAAGAACAAAAACAAAAGAGCAAATAATGACTCCATAGTTCTTTCTCTAGGTGTGGATAGCATTTTCCATCATAAGTCTTTTGGAATTGTCTTAGATCATTGTATTGCTGAGAAGAACCAGGTCGATCAAAGTGGATCATTGCACAATATTGCTGTTACCGTGTACAATGTCCTTCTGGTTCTGTTCATTTCACTATGCATGAGTTCATGTAAATCTTTCCAGGTTTTTCTGAAATCTGATTGTTCATCCTTTCTTATAGCACAATAGTATTCAATTACATTCAGATGCCACAACTAGTTCAGCCATTTCCTAATTGATTGGCATCCATGCAATTTCCAGTTCTTTGCCACCACAAAGAGAGCTGCTTTAAATATTTTAGCCAATCTAATAGACATGAAATGACATTGGAAGGGTTTTTTTCTTCACATTTCCCTAATCAAAAATATTTAGGGCATTTTTCATATGACTATAAATTGTTTTAATTTTTTCATTGGATATCGCCTGTTCATATCCTTTGACCATTTATTAATTGGGGAATGATTTGTATTCTTTTTTTTGAGAGAGAGAATGAACTGAGTTTTATATGTCCTCTCTGAAATGTCTGTGTACCAAAGAATGGAGGGGGAGAGAGTCCTGCTTCATGCTTTCTCTCCCAGGTGAGTGTGTCCTTGGTACAGAGCGGGCAGCGAGTGTCTCTTCCATGGTTTTGGCTCCGGTAGGTTACACCTTCAGTACCAGTGTAAGTAATGGTCAAGTGAAGAAACACGGGCAGGCTGCTGGAGAGGTCTCTGGGATTCACCATGGATGTGCCATTGCATAAAGTGCTTTTGGATTTAAAAACTGGAAAGCCAGCAAGTATGTCCGCACTTCTGAAACAAGAATAAAAGCCTTCCAGAGGAAATCTCCTTGGAGTCTTTCCTTCCCAGGGGGATCTTGCACTCAGCACTGCCCTCCTAGCCTCCAAGGCACTGGCCTTCACCTCATTCGAAGTCTCCTGGCCGCTCTTCAGGTAAGAGGTTGTAGTTGGGATCATCAGGTGTGTCAAAAATTGCTTTCAAAATAGCAGGTGTTTTCAGAATTCTTGCTCTCCCTAGCTGATTGGGAAATGCAACTTCCAAGAAAAAATATGTGTCCAACTGCAATTCCAAGGAGGTCCATGATGATGGAGTTGCCCAGTAACAAGGAGAAGCCCGTGAGGACTCAGGGCAAAAAGGGAGCCTGGAAGTTGAGAATGCCAAAGAAATTCATGTGGACATGTGGATTCCTTCGGCTCCACACATAGACAAGCATGATAGTGAAGGCCTGCCCCAAGAAAACTAAGCTCACTAACAGAACGAAGAGTCCCCAAAAAAGGAACATAAATACAAAGTCTGCTGTCTGGCCTCGGAAAGAGCCTTCTTCAAGCAATCGGCAGTAACGGTATGAGAAAATGATGTTAAATAAAAAATTGAATCCAACTGGTCCAAAGAACAGGAAACTGGTGATTAATCTCCATATCTGGAAGTGCTGGAAGATGAGCTCGGGGTTGAAGTAGAGCTGGAAGGGCGTGATCAACTCCAATTGCACGGCGGGCGTGGTGAGCACGCAGGCTGTGGTGTACCCACGGCTCACGGGCAGGATCTGCAAGTACGCTAGCCTCAGGTTGTGGTACGCCATCTGTCAAGAAATATGCTTTTTGTCTCCTGAAAAAGTTCGAATCCAGCCTCAGACACTCAACACACACGAACAAGTCGTGTGACCTTGGGCAAGTTACTTAACTCCAATTGCCCTCCAAAAAGCAATAATAATAATAATAATTTTCTCATCCTATTTACCCTATCCCTCTTCACTCTTCTGCTTTACTTCTATTTGCTACCTTGCCTTCCTATTCCTTAACTTAGCCAACTCTCTGAGGGTCCATCCCTTACCATCTCTCTACCCTATCACCCTGTCGTCTTATTTTTCTGAATTTAAAAGACTTTTATATCCTTCTAGATATAACTGTTCCCTCTTTAACCCATTATTGATAAAATTAAGGTTCCAGTACAACCTGTCCTCCTTTCTACTAATTTCTGTATCAATTTTTCCTTTTGTGCCTAATTTGTATGAGATAATTACTCCTTTTTATCTCTCCCTACAGTTTTATTATTTTTTAATAATACTCAGCTCAGCCCACACTTTTCTTTCAAACTACCCAAATAATGACAATCTGTAAGATTACTGCTATATTTTCACATATGCAAACTAAAGAATTTGACCTTGAGAACCTTATAGTTAGTCTTTAATGCTTACCTTGTATTTCTCCTGTATGTTATATATTGGATTTTCCATTAAGTTCTGGGGTTTTTGTCACAAAAGCCTGAAAGTCTTTGAGTTCATTAAATGTACATTTTGTTTTCCCATTCAGGATCATACTTACTTTTTTTTCTTTTTGGAGGGCAACTGGGATTAAGTTTTTTTGTGTTAATTTGTGTTTGTATTAAGAGTCTGAGGCTGGATCAGAACTCAGGTCCTCCTGACTCTGGGGCCAGCACTCTATTCACTGCCCCATATTATACTTACTTTGCTGGCTAAGTTAACCTTGGTTGCAACTCCAGCTCTTTTGCTCTTTAGAATATAGTTTTCCAAGGCCTATGGTCCTTCAGTGTAGTATCCACCAGGTCTTGTGTAATCCTTATTGTAGCCCCATGATACTTATTTTTTTTTCTCCTTAACCAGGGAGCTTCGAAATTTGACTGATATTCCTGTAGTTTTCCTCTTGTGATTTCTTTCCAGTGGTGATTGGTGGATTTTTTTATTTCTACTTTGCCTTCTTGTTCTAGAACTTCAGGGCAATTTTCCTTGACAATTTCTTTCCATATTGTGACAAGATTCTTTTTTTTTTAGTATAATTTTTCAGGTAGTCCAACTACTCTTATATTATTTCTCCTTGATCTCTTCTCCAGATTGGTTATTTAAGTCATGAGGTGTTTCATGTTCTCTTCTATTTTTTTCATTCTTTTGATTTTGTTTTATGATTTCTTGTTGTCTTAGAACATCATTAACTTCCCCTTGCCTAATTCCAGTTTTCAAGGAATTATTTTCTTCCTTAAGTTTTTGGTTCTTAATTTCCAGTTGGCTGACTTTCTTTTCATAATTTTCTTAGATCACTCTTACTTTTTTTTCCCTAATTTTTCCTTGATCTCTCTTATTTGATTTTTAAAGTCCATTTTAAGTTCTTGCAAAAACTCTTTTTGTGCTTGGGATCATTTTATGTTTGTCATTGAAAGTGGGGTGGCTTTTTCTTTCAGCTCCACTATATTCCTCTGAACATGAACCTAGATTTTCTCTATCTTGATAGTAACTCTCTATGTTTGGGTTCTTTCTCCTTTGCTTGCTCATTTTTATTTATTTTTGTTTTGAACAGCTATTAGTGTAATCAAATTATAGTCCCAAGGGAAGGGGAATGATGCCCCAAGCCTCAGGTCCTTCTTACGATTATTTTATAATTTTTTTCTTTAGGTTTTTCTTTCTACTCCTAAACCACAACTAGGACCCCCAACCACACTGGCCCACAATCTTGCTTCTTATGGTCCCTCAGGTGTCTGCAGACTGTAACTGTCCTCTGCTTCAGAACTGAAACCAGGACCTCTGTTCTCCTGCAAGTGCCTGTAGCCAGCAGGGTTCCTGTCCTGCACTACTGCACTCAACAGGTGTGTGCATTCTCCTTCCTGAAGCCACAGCCTGGGATGCTTCTGGTCAGCATAGTGGAAGGTCCTTCAGTCATCAGATCCCCACACTGTCTGCAAGAGGAAAGTTACTAAGGCTGAGGCTGCCTCTCAACCCAGCTGTCCCCAGGGTTTGTTGTTTATTGATTCTTCGGAGTCAACCTGGAGGTGTTGCCGCTTCACTCAGGCCAAACCCCTGCCCCTGGAGGTCAGGACATTCCTGGGGTCTTCTCAAAATGTCTTTGGGGGAACAACTGTATTAGCCTGTTTGTTTCTGCTGCTCTGGGGCAATATTCTGCCTTTTTTTTAATGGAGGAAATTTGGAGTAGAAAGTTTTCTGACCTACTCTGCCATCTTCCCAGAATCCTGATATCCCATATTCTTTTTGTTTTGTTTTATTGTCTTTTTGGAGGGAGGAAAGCAGGGCAATTGTGGTAAAGTGACTCACCCAAGGTCACACAGCTATGAAGTGTGTCAAGTGTCTGAGGCTAGATTTGACCTCAGGTCCTCCTTGACTCTAGGGCCAGTGTTCTATTAATTGCACCACCTAGCTGTCCCAGATAACCCGAAATCTTACAAATTTGACAAAGTTCTTTATATATTTGAGAAATGAGATCTTTATTGGAGAGACTATGAAACATTCTTTCCCCTGATTTTCTGCTTTCCTTCCATCTTGGCTACATTGGTTTTATTGTATAAGAACTTTTAAATTTAATATAATTGAAATTATCCATTCTATACCTCAACAATATCCTCTGTATCTTATTTCTACATATATTATTCTCCTATCCACAAGCCCGATAAGTAATGTGTCACATGTTATTCTGTCTTATGGTAGCTTCCTTCATATCTCTGTCATATATCCATTTTGAATTTACATTGGCACAAGATTTACTATATTAGTCTATGCCCAATTTTTGCCATACTTCTAAGATTTTCCAATAATTTTTACTGAATAACATTCTTTTTTTTTGGGACTTATATAGTATTTTATATTTCCTGTTATATGTAGAAAGCATTTTTAACATTCATTTTAAAAACACTGATGTCCAACTTCTCTCCCTTCTTCCCTCCCCTCTTTCCCCGCTTGCCATGCAAGAAGGCAAGCAATTAATTATAGGTTATACATGTGTAGTCAGGCAGATTTCCATAATAGTCTTTTTCTGAAAGAAAACATAAACCTCAAGAAAAATAAGGTTTAAAAGTATGTTTCAATCTGCATTCAGACACCATCAGTTCTTTCTTTTCAGGTGGATAGCATTTTTCATCGTAAGTCCATCAGAAATGTTTTGGATCAGTGTATTACTGAGAATAGTTAAGTCATTTATAGCTGATCATTGCACAATATTGCTGTTATTTTGTACACAGCACATTTCCTTTTGCATCAGCTCATGTAAGTCCTTCCAGGTTTTTCTGAGAGCATCCTGTTCATTGTTTCCTATAACATGATAAAACACTGTGATTTATTCAGACATTCTCCAATTGATGGGCATCCTTTTAATTTCCAATTCTTTACCACCAGAAAAGAGTTGCTATAAATATTTTTGTATATATAGAACCTTTTCCTTTTTTTTTCTTTTTGGAGGAGGCAGAGCAATTGGGGTTAAGTGACTTGCCCAAGGTCACACAGCTAGTAAGTGTTAAGTGTTGGAGGCCAGGGTCCTCCTGACTCCAGGGCTGGTGCTCTATTTACTGTGCAACCTAGCTGCCCCAACCTTTTCCTTTGTTAAATATCTCTTTGGGGATATAGATCTAGTAATTGTATTGCCAGGTCAAAGGGTTTCCTAGTCCTTTGAGCATAGTTCCAAATTGCTACACAAAATGGATGAATCAGTTCACAACTCTGCCAACAGTGTATTAAAGTCTCATTTTTCCCACATCCCCTCCAACATTTGTCATTTCACTTTTCTGACCTATTAGCCAATCTAATAGGTATAAGGCAGTCCCTCAGAATTGTTTTAATTTGCATTTCTCCAATCAATATTGAGCTAGAATATTTTTTTTCTTATGGCTATACATAGCTTTGACTACAACTGAAAACTGGGCATATCTTTTGATCATGTGGCAGGGAATAGCTTTTATTTTGACATTTGACAGTTTGACATTTTCCACATTTACTATTTCTAACTGTATTTCCCTCCATCCTATTTCCCTCTTTTTATTCTATTCTCTCTCTCTCCTTGAAACATTTCTCCTCAAAAGTGTTTTGCTTCTGACTACCCCCTCTCCCAATTTACCCTCTTTTCTATCACTCCCCCATGCCCCTTCTATGCCCTTCTCCTACTTTCCTGTAGGTTAGATACATTTCTATACCCAATTGAGTGTGCATGTTATTCCTTGTTTGAGCCATTTCTGATGAGAGCAGAGTTTACTTATCTACCCTCACCTTCCTGCTCTTCCCCTCCACTGTAAAAGCTTTGTCTTTCCTCTTTTATGTGAGATAATTTACTCCATTCTACCTTTCTTTCTCCTAGTACATTCCTCTCTCATTCCTCAATTTTGTTTTTATTTTTTGGATATCATCTCTTCATATTCAACTCACACTTTTGCTCTGTCTATATATATATTGCTTCTAACGGCCCTAATGATGAGAAACTTCTTATGAGTTACAAGTATAATCTTCCCACATGGGAATGTAAACAGTTTAACTTTATTAAGTCCCTTATGATTTCCTTTTCCTATTTACCCTTTTATGCTTCACTTCTCTCAGCAAGACAAATTTTCTATTCAGCTCTGGTCTTTTCATCAAGAATGCCTGAAATTCCTCTAATCCATTGAATATCCATTTTTCCCCCTGGAAGATTACACTCATTTTTTGCTGGGTAGGTGATTCTTGTTTGTAATCCTAGCTCCTTTGCCCTCCACAAAATCATATTTCAAACCCTCTGAACTTTTAATAAAACACAATAAATCTTGTGTTATTCTGACTGAGTCTCTATCATACTTGAATTGTTTCTTTCTAGCTTCTTGCAATATTTTCTCCTTGGTCTGAGAGTTCTGGAATTTTGCTATAATATTCCTGGGAGTTTTCATTTGGGGATCTCTTTCACTTTCATGTATTCTTTCAATTTCCAATTTACGCTCTGGTTATAGAATATCAGGGTAGTTTTCCTTGATAATTTTTTGAAAGACAAGGCTTGTCCTGGCTTGTTCTTTGATCATTGCTTTCAGGTACTCCAATAATTCTTAAATTATCTCTGCTGGATCCATTTTTCAGGTCAGCTTCTTTTTCAATTAAGTATTTTACATTTCTTTTCTCTCTCTTTTTTTTTATTTTTAAATTCTTTTTGACTGATTCTCAATGTCTAAAAGTCATTGGCTTCTACTTGACTACTTTGTCAACAATGAAATCATTTTGCCTGAGAAGATCAAGATTGATCCTGTAACATTTTCTTCTGGTACTGAAAGTCTTTTCCTATTGATTACATCCAAATGGTTTCTCTCAAGTGTGAATTCTCTGATTCATAGAAAGATTGGACTTGATTCTGAAAGTCTTTCCACACTTTCCAAACTCATAAGGTTTAGCTCCAATGTGTATTCTCTGATGTACTTTAAGGTAGGCCCTCTGTTTAAAGCCTTTCCACACTGATCACATGCTTAAAGTTGCATTCCAGTGTGGATTCTCTGATGTTCAGTAAGACACAAACTCCATGTAAAAGCCCTTCCACACATTACATTTGTGAGGTTTCTTTTCAGTGTGGATTCTCCAATGTTCAATAAGATGACACCTCTTTGTAAAAGCTTTTCCACACTGATTACATTAAGAAGATTTTTGTCCAGTGTGAATTCTCTTATGTTTAGCAAGACTGGAGCTGGCACTGAAAGCTTTTCCACATTGATTACATGTGTAAGGTTTCTCTCCAGTGTGGATTCTCTGATGTTTAGTAAGATTGGAGTTAAATCTGAAAGTCTTTCCACATTGATTACATTCATAAGATTTCCCTCCAATGTGGATTCTCTGATGTGCAGCTAGACTGGAACTGCTGCTTAAAGCTTTTCCACACTGATTACATTTATAAGGTTTCTCTCCAGTGTGTGTTCTCTTATGTACACTAAGACTTCTTTTATGTGTAAAAGTCTTTCCACACTGATTACATTCATAAGGTTTCTCTCCAGTGTGGATTCTCTGATGTTCTGCAAGACTGGAGCGGAAACTGAAAGCCTTTCCACATTGATTACATTTGTAAGGTTTCTCTCCAGTGTGTGTTCTCTGATGTATATTAAGATTGGACTTGTTTCTGAAAGTATTTCCACACTGATTACATTCATAAGGTTTTTCTCCAGTGTGGGTTCTCTGATGTTTAGTAAGGCTGGACCCACTTCTGAAAGCCTTTCCACATTGATTACATTCATAAGGTTTCCCTCCAATGTGGATTCTCTGATGTGTAGCAAGACTGGAGCTCTGTGTGAAAGCCTTTCCACACTGATCACATTCATAAGGTTTCTCTCCAGTGTGTGTTCTCTCATGTACAGTAAGGCTTGTTTTATGTGCAAAAGCCTTTCCACACTGATTACATTCATAAGGGTTCTCTCCTGTGTGGATTCTTTGATGTAGAGTAATATACCACTTAGAACTAAAAGTTTTTCCACACTGATTACATTCATAACGTTTCGCTCCAATGTGGATTCCCTGATGGATAGCAAGACTGGAGTGAAATCTGAAAGCCTTTCCACAGTGATTACACTCATAAGGTTTCTCTCCAGTGTGTATTCTCTGATGTTCAGTAAGAATGTGTTTATATGCAAAAGCCTTTCCACATTGACTACATTTATGAGGTTTCTCTCCAGTGTGGATTCTTTTATGTGAAGCAAGATGGTCCCTCTTTAGGAAAGATTTTTCACACTGATTGCATTTATAATGTTTCTGTCCAGTGTGAACTCTCTGATGTACAGTAAGAGTACCTTTATGCGTAAAAGCCTTTCCACACTGATTACATTCATACAGTTTCTCTCCAGTATGGATTTTATGCTGTAGAGCATTAGAGTCCTTTTGTGTAAAAGCCTTTGAACATTGATTACATTCATAAGGTTTCTCTGCAGTTTGGATCCTCTGATGTATACTATAGATTTCTCTCCAAGTGAAGTCACAGGGACTATTACTCCTGATTCTTTGCTTGTGAGGTTTTCTTACAGAAAGGCTTAGCTCTGAAGTAACCTCTTTTATTTCAAGTCTGCTCTCTCCTGAAAGAAACAAGTAATAAAACATATGTACACAAACCCATATATAGTTACACCCCCTTCCCTTCATTGGCAGAACATAAAATCCTTTACATTCTCTTTCCCCAGGCAAAAAGTCTTCCAACTTAACATGGGCAGGACCAATTATTTCAAATTGCCCTTAGCTCACATCCCAAGGATGACTTAATTTACAATTTACTAACCCTAACCCCAACCCTAACCCTAATTACATTGAATCCTTATAATAAACTTGTAACACAGGAAGGGCTGATATTCTTATCACATTCACAACTCAGGGCAGGACTCTTAAATGGCTGAGTGACTTCACCCAAATCCCAGACACTGAGACAAGATCTCAAACCATGCCTGGCCAAGTTGGTCCACAGTACCAGACAGGCTGTTTCTACTTTCAATCCTTCCTTTTCACTTTCAATCTTATTTTTTTCTGTTGCAGTATTTAAGGTCACATGAAGAATATCACTACAGTTTTTTATAGTGAGCTGAGGTGCAAAATATTTTTTTTGGCTATTTAATTTTTTGGGAAAGCCATGACTAATATTTTTTAAAATTGTTTTTAAATGCCTCTGCTCACTAAAATAAAAATAAAATTCTTATAATGATAATTGCACATGTATAATGTATATCAGATAGCTTACTATCTCAGGGAGGGGGGAAGAGAAGGAGAGATAAAATTTGGAATTCAAAATTTTAAAAATTTTTCAAAATTGTTTTTCTATTTAATAGGGGAAAATAAAATATTATTTTAAAAAATAAAAACTGTACTGAAAATAAATCCTTGTAATGAACAAAATTTTAAAGATTCATGGCATTTCCCATGTCTTAAAATGTATCTCATTCACAGATTTAACTCCACCATCCCATTATAAGTAAGTGGAAAGCATACTTCACCATTAATCCTCTTGAAGCCCTTTCCTATTTAGGGTTTCATAAACACCATGGCGGTTCTAGACAGTGGTCCAAAATATTTGAATTAAATATTTTCAAAGGCACTTTAAACAGTAAATAATCACCCAATTTTGTTACTAAAATATTTATCCTCCGGGATAAAAAGCATGTGCATATTTAATCCATAATAGAATTCTTTCTGCAGTGATTCCAAATCATTGTGTTCAGACATATCAGGCTTTTGAGGTTCATGTAATGATAACATCACACTCTGACTACTTCTGACTATAGGCAATATATTCTTTCAGCTTCTCAATTTGGCATCAAATTGTTTTCAAACTTACAGAAAGGTTCATCATTCATGAGCAAATGGTCACAGACTTGCACAGACTTTAACTGGCTGCCTGTCATTGCACCAGAGTAGTCCTTTCATTCCTGGATTGCCTTGTAAACACATTCCATCAAAATTGTAATGACCAGGGGTGGCTAGGTGGTGCAGTGAGTAGAGCGTCGGCCCTGGAGTCAGAAGGACCTGAGTTCGGATCCAACCCCAGACACTTAATGCACACACAAACAAAAACCTAGCCATGTGACCTTGGGCAAGTTACTTAACCCCAATTGCCCTCAAAAAAAATTGTAATGACTAGATCAAGATGTTACTTGGGTATGTATTTTATGATTACTTTGCATGCATGGTAGAGACCACCATGAAACCATCATGGATCACCACAACCTGTCTGCAAATACAGATCTTAAAGTGCCCCTCATTGCAATGCTAAGGTTGTTTTCTGATTTGAACCTACCCTCCACTTATGTTATTCTTCATCTCACTGTCAGTTTCTCAAAGGAACTGTTTGAAAATATGGATAGTCATTCAGTGGAATTTCAATGAGAATGTAGTTGACTTTCCAGTGGTAGAAAAAAGAAAGTTACATTTAAAGAAATCCTATTCTTATAAAGGTTTTAATATAAATGTTGTTTTCAAAAAGTAATATGCAATTGACCTTCAAGTACATTGATCACTTAATACACTATTTGTCATGAGCCAATAGAAAAATCCATCTTTTACACAGTAACCAGCAACTCATTTTTCATCTGGTTAGGGAGCTACAAACAAAGAATGGATTTCCATTCCTTGGCAAGAGAGATTGCACAATTCTCATCCCATTTTCTACCTTATACATGTTGAGCATTTTCACAATATTCTGTTTAAAATTCACAATACAAAAAAAATTTTAAAAAAATAAAATTCACAATACAGCTGGTGGTACAGTGGATAGAATGCTGGACCTCAAGTCAGGAAGACCTCAGCTTCAATACCACTTCAGAAACTTTCTAGTATACTATGACCCCAACCATGCCAGAGGACCTCTATTTGCCTCAGTTTCTTGATCTGTAAAAGAGGCATATTAAAAGCCCTAAATTGTAGGCTTCTGGTGAAGATCCAATGAGAACGTTTTTAAAGTGAATGGGGCATAGGTGCTAAGTAAATACTCAGTATTATTTTTTTTTATTTTTATAGGAAATTTTGAGTTCCAAATTTTATCTTTCCCTCTCCTCCCTGCTCCTTGAGACAGAAAGCAATCAGATATAGGTTACACATGTGCAATTATGTGAAACATTTCCATATTAGTCATATTAAACAAGACGACTTGAATAAAAGAAAAAATGATAGAAAATAAGAAATAGCAACCTTCAGTCTATTCAATCAGTATCAGTTCTCTCTCTAGAGGCAGATAGTATGTTTCATCATGAGTCATTTGGAACTGTCTTAGATCATAGCATTGTTGAGAGAAGTGGAGTTCTTCATTGAACAATATTGCTGTTACCATGTACAATGTTCTGGTTTTGTTCACTGTACCATGCATCAGTTCATGTAAGTCTTTCCAGGTTTTTCTGAAATCCTCCTGCTTGTCATTTCTTATAGCACAGTAATATTCCATTAAAATCATATACCACAGCTTGTTTAGCCACTCCCCAATTGATAAGCATTCCCTCAATTTCTAATTCTTTGCCCCCAAAAAGAGTTGCTATAAATATTTTTATATGAATAGGTCATTTTTCCTTTCTTTGGATGTCTTCAGTATAGACCTGGCAATGGTATTGCTGGATTAAAGCATATGCAGAGTTTTATAGCCCTTTGTGCATAGTTCCAAATTGTTCTCCAGAATGGTGGATCAGTTCACAACTCCACCAACAGTGCACTGGTGTTCAAGTTTTCTCACATCCCCTCCAACATCCAACATTTTCCTTTTTTGTGATATTAGCCACTCTGAAAGGTGTCAGGTAGTACCTCAGAGCTGTTTTAATTTGCATTTCTCTGATCTATAGTGATTTAGAGCATTTTTCTTATGACTATAGATGCTATTATTTTTATCATTATAATTTTGATTTAGACTGTTTCCCCCATTTCTGTTCTCCTTCTCAGACTGTTATTATCTTCACTCCTTGTATTCTCTCATTTCCCTGTTGAACTGAATGTATTTCCACTCCAAAACAATCTTTTTCACATAAATCACTAAGAGTGAGGTATCTCCAGGTTTGTGTACTGCCTTGTGAGCTCCTTGACAGCAGAGACTTTCTTTGGCCTTTCTTTGTACCCTCAGAGCTTAGCACAGTGCTTAAACAGAAGATGCTTAATCAATCACTATTGATTGCCTGACTGGGCCCAGAGTGACAGCAGGCTTCAGCCTCTACCTCAATCCTTGCATTCTGGTCTTTCTCCTAATTGTCAGATATATGTTCTGACTTCAGTCATGGTTGGGTCTCTTTTTTGGACCTAATCACCTCTAGTCACCTTTGTAACCCTAATGGAACCTGACCAGACGCAACACTGAAGATCACAGAGGCTTCTTTCAGAGCTCCTGAAGGGTCTCATACCAGAGGACACCCTCAAGTTTCTATTTCCCAACTCCTTGGACCGTGGTGGCCGTCACCTAGATGAACCTGGTCAATGGTTCTCCAAGAACAGGATAGAGATTGAGTTACACATATCAGGAAAAGTACTTGGGCTGATGGGTTGTTGGGTTTTTTGGTTTTTTTTTTGGAGGGGAGGAAGGCAAGGCAATTGGGGTTAAGTGACTTGTCCAAGGTCACACAACTAGTAAGTGAGTCGAGTGTCTGAGGCTGAATTTGAACTCAGGTCCCCCTGACTCCAACACTGATGTTCTATTCACTGTACCCCCTAATTGCCCCTGGAATAATGATTTACACAAAGTTTAGCCTTGGATCACTGCCAAGTAAGGCAGTAGCCTTTAGTCCTATTCACTGCTGGATAAGAGAGAGAGAAAATCATGGAAACAGGCTGCCTGAATCCACTACAAATTTTGACTACGTAATCTCAACTGGACACTCATTGTGGCAAGGCAATCCTTTGATATTTCCTGACTCCTCATGCCACTCACTATAGGAACTTTTCCATAATTTCATTCATCCCCAAACCTCCTTTATGGCTTGTTCTCTGCCCACCCACACCTTCTCATTTAAGATCATGGCCTCTTATTTCATTGAAAAAGAGCTATTTTATTCCCCTAGTCTCACACAAAGTAGATGTCTTTTTTTCCTTTTTGGCCCCAGTATCAGAAGAAAAGTTCCTACTTTTGCTTGTTAAAGCAAATGTCTATTTGTGTGCAAATAACCCCACCCCACCCCTCATCTGCCCTGGTATGTTGATTCCCTCGTATCTCCATTTTTTTCACTAAGTTTCACTCTCTCCCACACTAAGGACTCCTTTCCTAGGGTCACAAACAAAACCATTTCTCTCAAAACACCCTCAATGAACCATGCCTCCCCATGAGATACTGTCCAAGCTCTTCTCTCTGTGTCATGGTTAAACAGCTTGAGATGGTCAAAGACAGGACAGCTGGTGCCTCCAGCTCCTTTCTTTGAACCTCCCAGCCATCTGGCTCCGAAATTCATTGTTCAACCGAAACTTCTTCCTCTAAAATTACCAACGATCTGGAAGTTGCCGGATTCAGTGGCCATTTCTTGATCCTCTTTGTCTTGACTGCTCTGCAGGCTCTGACACTCCTCTCTAAGCTTTAGTGACACTGCTCTCTGCTGGTTCTTTTACCACACGCAAAATGAAACCCATTCTCTTTCCCCAACCCTCCCATCAAGGCATCCTCCAATCATCCAAGCTCAGAGATGAAGGGCCATGCACTCCTTACTGACTGTTACACATTCACCCTCTATTCAAGCTGGAGCAAAGTCCTGTCACTCCACCCCTGAGAATCTCCCCCAGATACTTTCTTTCCCAACACTGTTGCCTTCTTGGTTCAGGCCCCAGTCACCTCACGCCTGAGGCATTTCAGCGCCTCCTGGTTCATCCAGCTGCCTCATCACTCCCCAGCCCAGTCAGTGCTCCACCCAGCAGTCAAGTTCATCTTCCTAAAACTCTTGCCTAGGGGTAGCTAGGTGGTGCAGTGAGTAAGAGCAATGGCCCCAGGACTGGTTCTGGCCTCAGATACTTAACACCCACACAAAAATAACTGGCTGTGTAACCTTGGGCAAGTTACTTAACCCCAATTGCTTTAAAAAAAAAAAAAAAGCTCTCACTTGACCACATCACTACCTATTTAACAACCTTCAGCAGTAGGATCAAATATAAAATACTCCCTAGGAATGCTAAAACACTTCATCACCTCGCCCTCTCCTATTCTTCCAGTTTTCTTTCAACCTATTTCCCCCCAGATTTGCTATAATGCAGTGGTATTATCCTCCTTTCTGTGTTGTAAACAGGACACTCCACTTCCTGACTCCCTGGACTTTCCTCACCATTCCTATGCCTCAAATGCTCCCCTGGCTTCCCTGAAGCCCCAGCCAGAGCCCACCTTTCACAATGAGCCTTTCCCAGTCCTCCTTCACTTTAGAGCCTTCCCTCTCTTGACCAGCTCCAATTCATCCTGACCACAGTGGGTTTCTACATAGTTGTTGGAGTGTTGTCTGCCCCTCCAGACTGTGAGCTCCCTGAGAGCCCAGGATGTCCCTCTCACCTATTTATGTTCCCAGTGCTTAGCCCAGGGCCTGGCTTGTAGCAGGTGCTTAAATGTCTGTTGACCTGAAGATCTAAGAAAGAGTTCATATTGGAAACCTAGCTCCTGTTAGCACCTTCAGGGGAATCTCATGCCCCCAAATTCCAAATAATGATTTCTTATAAGATCATGAATTTATCGCTAGCAGGGAGCTGAAAGGCCATGTAGTCCAAGCCCCTTATTTTACAAAAGGTTTCCCATATACAAATGGCTCCATGATTCAGTGACTGGCCCAGGAAGACACTGCTAAAAACTGTCTGAAAAAGAATTCCAAGGCAGGCCTTCCTGCCCAAATCTAGCACTTGCTTCAGCACAACACATAGCAGCCCTTTGTAATCCCAGCTCTCACATACCTGCTTTCACATCACTCACCTGGACAGCAGTTCCTCAGGCCTTCATGCTCCAGCAGCCATGGGGCTTCCCTTTGCTCCAAATAAGAGATCATATCTTCTCTGGGAACCGGAAGTCCTGGGCATGGGGATCAGTTAGGGAAGGGCATGTAAAGAAACTTGTAGTTTAATTCTCTTTAGGGAAAGACTTGCAGATGCAGAGCTGTTCCATTTTGAGGATCTCTCCATTCTGGTCACACACAGGCATCTGTACTGACCCCTTAGTGTTCGTGATGCAAATAACCCAAAGGAGAACAACCTGTTCTGAGAAACAGCCAAACCCTCTGCCCCCAGCCTGTTCTGCTCCATTCTGGCTGAGACTCCGAGACCCACAACTGGGTAAAATGGTCATTGTGCCAGATCAGCCTCAAGCCCCAGCACCAGGGATGGACCTTCATGAAGCAGCTTCTGTCTTGACTCCCCACCCAGCTCCTCACTCCCTGAACCCTACAGAAGCCTTATGTGCTGTTCATTCAGGGAGAGTTTGCCTCTTTGTCCTGCTGACAAATTCCAAAAACCCAAACTGGTCCAAAGTCTAATTGTCAGCTAGTGTGTTCTTCCTGGCACCCATGGTGGCATGCAAGCAAGGACCCCAGGGTGGTCCCCAAGACTCCAGAAGGTTAGTTTCCATAGCATTAATTATGGGGACTTCTTGGGAGAGATGGACTAGCAAATCATGAAATCAGTTTAGAATAAGAGAATTTGGACTTGGTGCACCTTCTCCATAGAAAGATGCACTCATTGCATAGTTTTCATGCTTGAGAAATCAGAGGCAGCTGAAAGTGCAGAGGAGAGAGCCCTGGGCCTGGAGTCAAGTTTGCCTGAGTTTAAATCTGGCCTCAGACAGTTAGGAGTTGTGTGCCCCTGGACAAGTCACTTAACCTCTGTTTGCCTCAGTTTCCCAACTCTAAAATAGGGAGGATAATATCACCCAACCTGGAAGGTTATTGTGAAGATAAAGTGACATATTATAAAGAAAGCCATTGGCAAAGCCCCTGATAAATAGCCTTCCCTTCTTTTCCTAAAATCTGTTCCGGAATATTAGGGTTATAGGAAGGAGAATGCTATACCAGTCACAATTAAGAGCTATGAATTACCAATGCATGCTTGTTAAAAAGAACATATTAGACCCGTCCCAAAGAGGAAGGTATTGTAAGGAAAGCTGCCTGAGCATTTTCAGAGATTTGGCAGCAAAAGTGGTGTCCAGGTAGAGGTTAGACCCAACAACCCCTGAGATTAGTTCCACACCTGAGATTCTTCCACACCAACTGGATCTTTGACCTCAAGCTACCTAGAATTGGTGAGAAACAGCTTCAGGGGCAACAGAAAACAAAAGAAAGCCCTCAGCTTCCTATCACACAATGCAAAGTCTTTGTATAGGAAAACCAAGTAGCATGAGGACTCAGTCTCTTGGACACAGAAGACCAACACTTTTCTTTCTCTAATAACTGATAGTTGCTCCAAACCCTGCACACTAGGGAATGAAAATATTCCCTTTGAGTGCAGACTCAGAGTTACCAGGGGAAGTGTCCTTACCCAGGGAAAGCAGGTTCTGGGCATTCTCCAGTATGACCTCCTTATACAATTCCTTCTGAGCACAGTCCAAGAGGCCCCACTCATCCTGGGTGAAGTCCACAGCCACATCCTTGAATGTCACTGTCTCCTAAATCATCAAAAGTCAGAGGACATAGAGCTGAAAGACACTTCAGAGTTAAATAGAGTCCTCATCAGTTTACAGGAGGAAACTTGAAGCCCAGAGGGGGATTTGCCCAAAGGTCATACCCTTTATGAGGGTCAGAGTCACCTCTTGAAATCACAGTCATTAAGAGCCAAATGGGATTTTGAGAAAGTCATTTTATGTTATCGGGTGGGGTAAAACTGAGGCAAGTCTCATGAACTACGTGTCCCTGTGGGATCAGGGAGAGGGCGTGTGTACTATCTGTGAGGTAGGTGTATCTGTGGGGGAGAAAGAGAGAGGGTGATGTGGGATTTCTTCCTTATCAGAACTGCTATCAGTGATATATTCTAAAGGAAAGTCTGTGAGAAGCTTGCAGATTCACTGCATACTGGGGAAAGAAAAACATTTAATATGATCACTGAAAAGAGAATAAAATTAAACATCTAGTTTGCTTCCTGAACGGCTTAAGTAATGTCTTATCAAGGTGAAAACATGAAGAGGATGCTGGAAAGATGATCTTCAGAATCTGGCCTGCACTGAGGGGTTGGAGGTGGTTCCCAGTCAATGAAAGTACCTTATCTGTTATTATATTGAGGGCTTCAGGTCACTGGGGGTGGAGGGTGTCAAACCCAAAACAGCTTAATCCTTGGCTTTAGGATTGCTTCCATTTGTCTGTAACATATAATCCTTTATTACATAATTAATTACTTAGTAAAAGCAATTTTGATGGAGAAAGACAAGCTAGGTGGTATAGTGGATAGAGCACTGGGCTTGGAATCAGGGAGACGAATCTTTGAGTTCAAATACGGCCTTAGAAACTTACTAGCTGTGTGATCCTGTGTAAGTCACTTAACCTTATTTGCCTCAGTTTCCTCATCTGTCAAATGAATTGGATAAGGAAATGGCACACTACTCTAGGGTCTTTGCCCAAGAAAAGTTGTAATGGGTTCATTAAATGTTGAAAATGACTGAAATGACTGAACAACAACAATGATGGAGAAAGGAGGGTTCCTTTATTGCTTAAAAAATATATTCAACTAACCTGGGTTTTGCTTGAGCTAATTCATCAGAACAATTCAGCCAGTTTCTTTAGGAGAAATAAAGGATCTAAAGACACCCCTAGAACTGTGGCAACTTGGGAGAACAAGCATCAAGAGAATGAGTTAAGGGGCGGACTGATGGACCATATATAGGAAATGCTGGCCAGATTTCAGAATACCCTGATACTTGGGAGGGGTCATCTATATTTCCAGCCTGCTACATTCACAACATGCACTTGACCAATGAGCTTGGAATCTGATGGTCTTCCATTTAACTTTCCTCCATTTCAGTCACAAGCATAGGATTCACTTTATCAGAGACTCTGATCTTTAGGAACAATCCTCCATCCTGGCGTACAATTCTGATTCACTTTTTCATCGTGGTGATTTCTTCCTTAAAACATCTGATTTAGGGCCTATTTGTAGCCCATCTCACCTTTCACTTCCTTTATTCTGTCATTCCACTTCAGAACAACTGAGGAATTCATTATTCTTTTATGCTTTGGGGGTTCTCGAGGATTTCCAAATCTTTTCTTTTTCTCTCAGGCCCCTCAATGTCACTCATTTTTCATTTAAGAGTCAGACATGACTCAAGCCACCAAACAACTTCTGAAAACATTCTATCAGCCATGTGACCCCTTCCCCAAACCATTATGAGTCCCCCCAACCGCCCACCCCAAGACCTGGGAATAGCCTCAAACCTGGATCGGCCAATCAGGAGAGCCGTTGTGGCCCTCTCTGAGCTTAGTCTTCCATAACGCCTCGTGTGCTCTAGAATAACAGAACTGCTTTGCTCTGCTATCTGAAGGAGCCCCAAACCCCCCTTCCTGGGTCAGCACCTACAAGGCCAGCTGTAATCTCACTGCATAAATTATAGTTGCTCCCTATTATCTTCCAGAATCAAATAGAAAATCCTTTGTAGCACTCAGAGCCCTTTGTAACCTGGTCCCCAACCAGCCTCTCCAGTCTTCCTCTAGCTTTCCTCAACATACTTTGGAATCCAGGGGCACTGCCCTTTTGGTGAGTTCCTCACACAAGAAACTCTGTCCTGACCATGACTGCCATGCCCTCCCTCATCTCCACCTCCTTCTAGTCCCAGCTGAAAGTCCACCTTCTAGAAGCCTCTCTACTAGCTGTGTGACCCTGATTTTCTAGGTGCTGGGGGGGAACAAAGCCTTCCCCAGTCCTCTCCATTCTGATGCCATCCCTCTGATCATGCCCTACTGGTCCCATATATGCCGTGTTTGGCCATGGTTGTCTTCTCCATTACTAGACTTCTCGATAGCAGGGACCATCTTCTGCTTCCTTTGTATCCTCACTGCTTAGCTACTGCAGGGTCTCAATCAAACTCTATGGACTGACTCTAGGCTTGCCAGAAGAGTCTGTTGATTCATCTTAAAGTATTGTTGGTCTCTTAGATAAGAAGACCAGTATGACCTCCAGGATTTGACTTGTGCTTCCATGGCCACAGCAGGAGAAAACCAACTCCAGCTGGGCATTAAACAAAAAAGAGACAGGCCAAGTTCAGCAACGTCAATAAAAAGACAGCTACCCCATTCCAGACTAGAGAGAAAACAGGACCCAATAGACCCTACGCAACCCACCTAAGAGGGCAAACGGGAACAGACCAGTTCTAGCAAAGTCTAAGATCTGAAGGTGGCTATCTAGGCGAATAGAAGAAAATGATAAAAACAATGGAGAAATAAAATGAGGGGAAAAGTCCACAAGGAGAGACCCAGGCCAGAATGACCCCATGAGTAACTAAAGACTTGGGCAGAAAAGTTGGGTCCCAGGACTAAACTTCTCCCCACTGGATGTTATGTGCCAACCCCTTAGCCACTATCCAGCCTTCAGGAAACCTCACTGCTCACTGGAAAAATCTCTTGATCTCTTTATCTCCCAAAGACTCTTAAGTAACTAAAATGAGCAAAATTCTGTGGTAGGGAGCCTTACAGGAGCCATTTGGCCATTCTGAAAATAGCCAACACTTACATAGTGCTATAGGAGTCTCATTTTTAGTATCAGAATACCTCTGGGAGCTAGGTGCTATTATCTCCCTTTGAATATTTATTCCTATTTTATTTTTTAACTTCTTTGCTAGAATAGTAAGGACCAAAGTATACAGATGTCCCTAAAAGAGTCTGGGATGCTGGACCACAAGCACATTCAGAGTCCAGAGGAAAGAGGCCCCGTGCTTAGACCTCACAGGGCCAAGGGGTCATTCAAAGCTGCTGGACGAATGGACATTCTCTTCTCTTCTCACTCAGTCTCCAGCAGGTTCCCCTGGGATGTAGCATGTGCTTGAGCTTGAGGGGTTAGAGTTTTGTTTGACTCCGAACCTGCCTTTTCTCACTATGTTTAGTACTTGGCTCCCAAGTCTAAAACCAAAACCAAATGATCCTCCCTAAAGCCTTGAGGAAGATGGGGATGAAAAAGGCACTGTCCCATGGATAATAAATAGGGTTTTTTTCCATTAGAAAAAAATCCCCTTCTTTTCCTCTCACTCTCACCCCCTTTGAAAAGGAAATGAGAAACCAAACCCCTGTTTTCACCATATATGGTCATGTAAAGGCCACCTGCACACTGGTCACAGCCACAAGTTTCATTCTGGAGTGAGTCCCTTGCCTATATCGAAGGCCAAGTAGGGGCATGTTTGCTTAGCCCTCTGGAATAGTGCCAGATCAGAACTCCCAAGTCTTTCAAGGTCATCTTTGCAACACTGTCTCCACAGAGACTGATATTCTGGTGCTGCTCCCTTTGCTATGAATCAGTTCATAGACATCTCTAAAACCTCCCCTTCATCACTTGTTACAGCCCAACAGTGCCCCATCAAATTGCTTTATCATTACTAACTTGACGTCAAGCTCTGTGCCCTCCTGGGGGAGTGGATGGACTGAGCTTGTGCTCTCCTGGGTCGTCCTGTGCTCTCTTAGTGATACTGAATGCTGCCTTCCTCCAGGGTCTCAAAGATAGCCCAGGTTGGGGACCTGTGGTGTGTTGTGCCAAAGCCGATTGTGGCTCCCCTTGCCCACAATAGAATCTAAGTTTTGTAGGCCAATGGATTCTGAAACTTCTCTCTACACATTCAAGCCAGATGCTCCAACTGCACCTGACTCCCAAACGCTGCCCCCAACTCCATCCTCAACTGTCCAAATCCCAGACTTGGTAGTAGGCACCCACAAGCTGGGTTCCACCCTCTGCTCCTCAGACTCTCTCTTCCCCATATCCCATCTGATTTCACCTTTGCAACTTCTCTCCAGTATGATCGCTTCTCTCCACCCCCCTGGTCCAAGACCTCATCACTCCACCCCTCCACCACTGCCAAAGCCTGCTGACTGTCTGCCTGCCTCAGGCTTCTCCCCACTCCAATCTATTCACTATTCAGACAGTAAAGTGATTTTTCCCAAAGGGAGGTTGGGATCATGTCACCGCCCTGCCTTTCCACTCGATAAACACCAGGACAAAATGCACCAGGACACCCACTCCACTCCTCAGCCTCTATTCCATAGGGACCATGGCTTTGCTTTCTTTGTGCCTTAGCCCCTCCCTATATGAATGTTTCTGTCCAGTGAGCCTGGCCTACAAGCTGTTCTATACTGACACTCTCCCTCCTCATCTCAGCCTCTTGTCTTCCTTGTCATTGGTTTTCCTGTTCAGTCAAGTCCAACTCTTTGTGACTTTGGGGATCTCTTGGCAAAGACACTTCTTTCTCCAGCTCATTTTACAGATGAGGAAACTGAAGCAAACAGGATTAAGTGACTTGCCCAGGGTCACACAGCTCATAAGTGTAACTCAGGCTTCTGGATTCCAGGCCAGCACTCTATCCACTCTACCACCTGAGTGCCCTACTGCCTTCCCAACTTTGGTCCCATTGACAGGAAGCCTTTCCCAACCCCTTTTAATTCAAGCACTTTGTCTATTTTTATTACTCCCTCTTTTTCACATAGTGTGCAATTTATGTTGTTTGTCTTGACTCTGCCAAACCTTCCTTTTCCCCTTGTGGCTCTCATGGTCTCTGCCAGTGCAGGGACACTTCACACAGGGCAGACCAAATTTTCCCACCAGGAAGTCAATCTGTATAGTAATATGGTCTGTGGTGAAGCCAGTCCTGGTACCCAGGACCAACAGAGGTAAGGGTGAGAATCCCAGGAGCCTCTTTTAAACAGTAGAGAAGCCGTCCATCATTCAGTCACTGTGCCACGGCAGGTCTTAGACACCCAGGAGCAGCAGGGTGGGCCCAGAGCAGTCTAGACAGGAAATCTGGGGCTTGTGAATCTAGGGTCTTTCTAAATGCTCATTGACTTGAGCTAAGAACCGGTAAAGGGGAGGGCTCAGAGGGACATGGGAAGGCTTGTGTGAGCTGAGGCAGGAGGACAGCACCGAAGCACAATTTCTGCTCTGATGACCACACAGCCAAGGACAGGAGCTGGGGAGCCTTCAGGGCTCTGCTCCAGGTCTGCCCAGGCAAGAGTCAGGGGGAAGGGTGTCCTGGACCTTCCCTTGGTAAGGAGAGCTTGGCCACAAGAAACAAAGGGCAGGGGGAGGAGCTGTATGGAGGGAGAGGGATGAACTAGGCAGGCACAAAGAGAGCAAAGCCATGGTCCCTATGGAATAGAGGCTGAGGAGTGGGGTGGGTGTCCTGGGCAGGCAGCTGTCATGAGAGAAAACAGAAATACAAACAGGGGAGGGCAGCAATAGGGGGAGAGGCCAATGGGTACTTTAGGTGCCAAAGTATCAGTGAATGGAGTTAACACAGAGAAGCAGAGAGCAGGGCAGGGTGGGCCCTGCTGTATTTAATCTCAGGCCTAGGTTTGTACAGAAGCCATCCATAGGTAAGGCATTGCCAGCTTTAGAGACCATTCTCTAAGTCTATGGAAGTGACCTCCATTGCTGATGGTCAAGTCTGTGGATGGACGGCACTCACCTGGGGCTGGGGTCTGTGCCTCCCACGGGCCATTCCCTCTGGCTCTGGATTCCCTGCTTGGGCCAGGCCTTGGTTCTCTGCAGACTGAACAGGGGAGAGAGAAGGATCCCAGAGAAGGATAGGTCTTTCCTCCTTCTTCCTAGGCAGCAGGCTGACCTACAGGGATTTAAGGAGGGTGAGGGCCCACAGGAGTTGCAGAGGCCAAGGTCCTGCACTCAGGGGAGAGACTTTTACCTACAGATGGGAAAGAGAAAGTAGCTAGCATCAGTTTTGGAAATAAAGATGGTTCCACTCTCTTACTCTATCTCTTCCACCCTAATCCACTCTCCCATCCTAGGAGGCAAAAAGGGCTTTGGAATTCCAGGTGGGATGAGAACAGTCAGAGCCTCAGTGACCCCGGAGTCAGAGCTTTCTCTCTGAATGGTCCTCTGCCCTCCCTGCATCTCCTCTCCTCCCACACACAGAATCTGGAGCACAGATCACTGCCTGACCTTGGAAAGAGGAAAGGCTAGGGATGGGGAGGGCTCTGGGAAGGGGATGCCAGTAAGGACCAGGGGAAACCTGAGACTCAGAGACACAATCCTGTCTGGGATACTGCTGCCTGGCAGGGACCTGGGGATTCTGGAAGTAGGGGAGGCAGGGAAGCAGGGTCTCTGGTGCCTGTGGCCAAGGTGGGTGCTAGGGGCAGACAGGCAGGTAGGACCCCTGGATCCTCACAGGGGTGTTAAAATTGCATCTTGTCCTGGTCCCCCTGTCAGGCTTCAGGGTTGGGAGAGCTGGTTCAGATTTTTTTGAAAGAGTTCAATCAGACCTGTAATTCTCTGAGTAACTTGTGGCATTTCTCTCAGAAGGTGGATTATTGACTATTGATGGATTTTTATGATCCATCAGGCAACTCAAAATAAATCCATTACAGTCCCAAGAGCTTTTCCGGCAGATGACAAGTTTTACTAATCAAGAATTTTCCCAGGACTCACATCTCAAATTTAAACTTGTCCTCATGCAAAAGCCAAGCACTAGAGATCATTTCTATATATTTGCAAATTCTCAACATGCCAACTTCCCTGTTTAGGAACTCCATAACCCAAATTAGTTCTTTGGAAAGCTTATAAAATTAGGGAGGATGGAAAGGGACTCCTGAGAAGGAGCTGCCTTTTCCACCCCATAGGATAGAACTGCTATGGGCTGTGCTTTTGACTAGCCCTGAGGACTGCTCTGAATAAGCAGGATCTTCTTTTCCATACAATACACACATAGAGTAATCAATTACCAACTTTAGGTTTTAGCATTAAAACAACCAGCAATCTTACAATTTTCATAAGTGACAGCCAAATTGTTTAAGCTGTAGCACAAACAATACGATTCAGATGACATCAGTTGTATTCCCAGATCATAAAATATTATTGATAGAAGGATGGACGGTCTTACCCAGTGCAGACAACTGCTGGCTTCTGACTTCCTGGGAAGTACTTTCAGGCTTTCAGCAGCAGGGGCTCAGGGCCATTACCAGCAGATGCCCCTTCCCCTTCCTTCCTTTTGCCAGGTAGGGGAAGGTGAGTTTGCAGGTGTGGGGAAAAGGGTGAAACTCTCTTTTCCTAATCAGATCTGAAATAAGAAGAGTTAATAGAAAAAAACTCCAGGGCTGTTTACAGTTGTACTGAGATCCGTTTAGACTCAAGTGGGAGAGAGTGGGGAAAGGAGTGATGAGGGGATTGTCAGGAGGTGCTTCAAAACTCCTTAAAGCTCAATCACAAACCTTGCAAAACCCTAGAAGCTGCTCAGCTCCTTTTTTTTAGCTATCCTAACTCTTCACTTGTATGCCCACTGCTTACAAATGTAGAGTGGGGCATTGAAGCTTTCAGACCAACAGTCACAAGACTAGACCTTTCTTAGGGTTACCTGAGCAGGAACCAAAGACTGTTTCTCTAAAAGCACCTATTTAAGGCAACAACAACAACAACAAAAAAAAAAAAACTAGGAATGAAACAGAAAATTCACAGTAAGTTTGAATATAATTGTTATCAAATTATTGCAACAAATTAGCTTGCAAATGAAAACTTAGTAGGCCTTTAGAAAGATTCTGCAAAACATTTTCAGTATCACAAATCCCCAAAGTGCCATAAAATACCAAAAGTTCTTTACCTTGGGGAGGAAGTTCAGTTTTTTTATTTTTCCTGAGGCAAGAACATACCCAATTAAACTGGCCTTATCACAGTAACAAGCTTTACCAGACCTTTAAGAACTTACTGAGTAGGAATTCTGCTACACAGAAGACTTTACACAGGGTTGAGCAAATTAAATCTGGATTCATAATCCCTAGTGGTAACATTTTAATTCCCAAGGCCCAATACTCTTAGCATTTTAAAGAAAAGTCTAGAAAATGCATATAAAGTTTTAAGTTTGCAACATAGGGTACAGAGACCTAGAAACCAGGGTGCAGGGAATCCCAAAGAAAATCAGGCACAGAGGTCCACAGGGCACAGAGACCCTGAAACTGTGCAAGGAATCCCAAAGAAAACTAGGCACAGAGGCCCACAGGGCACAGAGACCCTGAAACTGGAGTGCAGGGAATCCCAAAGAAAACCAGGCCCAGAGGCCCACCTCCCCACCTCCCCTAACACCCCAAGGGGGGAGGGAAAGGAACAGCACAGGGTGAACCAGGGTGCCAGGGGAACAACACAGGGTAGAAAGTTTGCTCAAGCAGAGCAAAGTGCCTTTTTTTTAAGTTTTGGAGACCAAATTTCTTACTAAGCTTGTTTTGTTTAGAAATTCCCTTCACAAACTACTTTTCTAGATTATTTTGAGGGCAGGCTATGTTACAATGGAACACTAGGCACTTTTCCTTAAGATCTCCTTCCTGAATTTCCCTCCTAGCAGCCTCCTAGAAACCTCTCATCCCTTGTCCCAGCATCCCAGACAGAGGGGAGAAAACAAATGTGATCCACCCAGTGCAAGAGCAAACCCTTTTACAAGGGTCCACAGTCCCTCCAACTGACCACCCAGAAGTCAGTGGAGCTTCAGATGCTGCTGGCAGTGTCTGGGCTCTCCAGGGTCTTGCTGCTAGGAAGACAGTAGGAGCAGAAAGATCTGGGGAAGAGAACAAAACAAAAGGTGCTTGCTTACCCGTTATCCTAGTGACTAGGAGAAGGTCACCAGAGTCCAATTAATATTTGGACTCCCGGGTTTCAGCACCAAAATGTCAGGGTTCAGAGTTGGGAAAGCTGGTTCAGATTTGAAAGAATTCAATCAGACCTTCTCTTTTGCCAAAGGGGCTTTATTATTGCAAAAGCATGTGGGCCCTCAACTTAGCAAGGAGCTAAACCAAAGCAATGATATAGGACAAGGACCAGACCTATAGCCACAAAGCTACACAGCCTGTAGGATGGTGATGTCAGTTCTAGGGTTTCTAAAGGGGGTTGGAAATTTAGGGACAAGATAAGTCCTGCAAGCTAAGGACACAGGATGAGGACAATGAATGATAAGGGAGACAAGGGAATTTTTATGACCCAGGATGGGAGGAGATAAAGAATTTTAGGATAAGGGGAAGTTTTGTGGTATTTCAAGATAAGGGGAGACTAGGATGCCAGGGAAGGAGCAACTCAACCCTTAGGGCACCTCTGTATCTTAGGGTGCCTCTAGAGGATAAACGAGGGAAAGGGCAACTCAACCCTTCGGGCACCTTTCTATCCATATCACCCCCATCACACCTTCCCCTCCTAGTCAGGAGAGTTTAGCAGGAAATGAGACTGGGAAGGGGAAGCTGTCAGTCAAGTCCAAAGTGTTCCAAAGATCAAAGGAGCGTGACTGATACACTGTATCCCGAACCAGCCTCATTTCCCAGCCTGAGGTACCGGGCAGGTCTGCGTGTCTGGCTTTGCAGAACCCAGGACCACCTGACCGGCTCCGGAGCAGCAGGACACGCGGAGGGGCTCATCACTCTGGGACGGCCATGCACTAGCCCCAGGGAGGCCCAGAAAGGAGCTGGTCTCTTCCCCCAAACCCTATAAAAAGGGACCTCAAACTTCCCCTCCCCCCGGGATCCAGGCTGCTCAGGGCCTGGATCCCCAGGGGAGGGGGAAGAGGCTCTCTGCCCTTGGCCCTCCCCATCCCATTCCTCTCTGTAAGCCCCCCACTCCACCCCTCCCCACTAGGCCTTATTAAAGGGTGCTTGTTGCCCCCATTCCCGCGGCCCCCATTCCGCAGTTCTTAAATTAAATACCCTTTCACTTAGCGTCTGAGCAGGAGGGTCCAAGGGAAACAGCTCTGGCGGCTAAGGAGCCAAGGGGGTCAAACTATTGGGGACTGTATGGAGAGGTGTAGACTGCGCCCAATCTACTTCCTGTTACCCAGATGCCTCGGCACAGCCAGCTAACGAGGGGTCCCCCCCTGAGCCCAGCCCCCGCCCCGCCCCCCGGCCCCTACCTATCCCCCTGCCCCTCCCCCTGTCTGGCCTTCCCCATCCACCCTCTCCCCAAGGGAAGCAGAAAGGCAATGGTAGTTAGAGGGGTGATGTGTCTGTGCTCCTCTGCCTGGGTGAAAGAAAAGGTGGGGAGAGGGAGGAGGTACTCGCATCCCAGGCTCCAAGCTGTTTTGGGGGTTTGGAAAAATTCTCTAGGCCCCCCTCCCGGACCGAGGATGTGACGGAAACGGAAAAAGGTGGGCGTGGCCAGGCTGATTTGGGGCGCACCCAAGCTCTTCTAGCACGGGATTTGTGCCTTTGGGAGAATAGCCCCCATCACAGACTGTGGGAGAGACCAAGCCGAGACCTGTGGGCATCATCACAGGCATCAAGAATATCTCACCAGGGGCCAGCAGTATTTGCACTGATCTTTTCTCCTGGATGTTTCCAGGCAAACGGCAGAATTCCTGCAAAGATGCTTTGAATTTGTGATTCTTCTTGCTGTGATTGGTTTAGACTGCTCTGCAGACCTGGGGTCCATGCTGCTGGAGATCAGGGGGCCCAGGAGGTGGGTTGTGCTCATATTGTACCTGCTTCTGGTTCCCCCCTCCCCTTCTAGGCAGAAAGGAGTTTCTAGCAGGAGATAAGATAGCAGAGGGGCAGCCGGAAGTCCCATCCCAAAGGTCAGAGGAGCAGAATTTCCAAAGTGTGTCATATAGTGACTAAAATTCACATCTTAGCCCCCCTGTGCTGAATCACAGAAGCCATGGAGCCTCTGCTCCCTTATAAGCCAGGGGAGCTAACACTCTCTAAGCAGCAATGTGACTTAGAGAAATCTCAGCTCCAACTCTTACTCCTCACACGTATTGGAGATGGCCGCACATCACCTTCTCGGTGGCATGAGGGGTCCAGGTCCCCAGGGAATGTGAACTGACCAGTGCTGGAAGTGGCTTCGTTGGAGCATCTGGAGACGTTAGATGTAGTAGGCCTACTGCCCAGGCAGAGCATAAATAGAGCCATGGAGTCAGCACGGCCTGAGTTCAAATTGGTCTCAGACACCCTGGCCTAGTCACTTAAGCCATATTGAGGTAAAAGAAAAAAAAAAGACAAACAGGAGGGCAGCATGGGGTGGGGGAATGGCAGTGTTCTATACCCAGGGTGCCAAGGACTCAGTTTCAAACACAGCAGATGGGAGCAGGGCAATGTTGTTACTACTGGAATCCTCTTCCCACTAATTTTTGTAAAGAAACCATCCCTAAGGCAGATACCTCCTGCTTCACAGACCCTCCTCTATGCCCATGGAAATGGCTGGGTTCCTGGTGTTGGTCAAGTCTGAGGACCGGCTGCACTCACCTGGGCTGGGGCTGGCCTGCTCCCAGGGGCCATTCCTGCAGAATCCAGGCTCCCTGTGTAGGTAGCAAAGGAACCAAAGTGACTCCCCTTGGGAAAGCTCCTCCACCTTATCCCTGGACCTTTTCTGCCCCAGGTACCTGCTCCCCCACCCTCCATGGCCTCACAGGGGCAGCAGCAGCCAAAGCTCTTCCTCACAGACTTCCCAACTGATCATGGAATGTCCCAATTCTAGGCCTTTCTGATAGCCAGGACACAGCCTGGAGCCACCTGGAAAGTGCTTCCCTCCTCCACCTCTGCAAAGAAAAGCCTGCCTGCCCCACCTGGAACCTGAATCCCAGGCTCACTGCCTTGGGGCTCACTCTGGGCCATTGCTATTGGTTGTACCTTATAATAAATCTCCTAATTTCCCTTCAGCTCTGGTGTCTGGATTGGCCCCAATAGCTGCTGGGGCCAGGCCTTGGTCCTCTGCACACTGAGCTGGGAGGGAGAAGGATCCCAGAGCGGAGAGCTCTTGCCCCTCTCCTCCTAGGCTGGAGGATGCCCAGCTGGGGTTTACAGAGGGTGTGGTCCCCCTAGGGGTTAGAAAGACCCAGGTGTGCCCTCAGGCACTCCCTGTAGAGGGAGGGAGGCAGCAGGGAAGGTCAGGCTGGAAATTAGGGGTGTCTGAACAGGGAGACTCCTTCCCTCCCTCTCTTACTCCTCTTCTGTCCCCCTCCCCTCCCCATCCTCCTACAGAAACCCAAGAGGCAGAGGGGCCTTGGGATCCCAGATGCGATGAGACCAGTCAGAGCCTCAATGGCTCCTGACTCAGAGCTCTCCCTTCACCTGGTCCTCTGTCTTCCCAGCATTCCCTCTCCCCAGCTTTTACACACAGTATTCTAGAAAAGAGACTGACTAACCCTCATATTGGAAATTTAGCTGTAATCAAATAAGGCCACAATCAAGAAATTTAAATTAGATATACTTAAAAATGTACATGATTTTGTAAAAATCTAACTGCTATATGCTTAATAATTTAAAAAAATGAAAACTGTTTGTTAATTTTAAAGTTAACTAAGGCCACATGTGACTGAAAGGCCTGACAAAGACTATTTGTGCCCAAGCCATGGTAGAGCATTCAGAGCTTGTACTGGGCTGCTCAGCCAGAGCCTTGTAATTTGGCTGTCACATACTGAAGTCATTTTGGTCCTCTTCAAGAATGAAGGATAGGGGCGGCTAGGTGGCGCAGTGAGTAAGAGTGCTGGCCTCGGAGTTGGGATGACCCGAGATCGAATCCAGCCTCAGAAAATGAGCACCCACATGCAAATAATGACTAGCCGTGTAACCTTGAGCAAGTTACTTAACCCCCCCAAAAAAAAATGAAGGATATAAAAAAGAATGAAGGATAACAACCAGATAAATTTTTTTAAAAAGACGCTGGCACGAGAATCTGTGAATCTGCTATATACAACTTACAGTTCCTTTTAAATATGTAATAAAGTTGTCTTGGTTCTGCTCATTTCACTCCTCATTGTTTCAGGCAAGTCTATCCATGTTTTTCTAACATCACTAAGCTCATCATTTCTTTTTCTTAAATAGTATTTTATTTTTTCCAATTACATGAAAAGAAAGTTTTCAAAATATATTTTTACAAGATTTTGAGTTCCAAGCTTTTTTCTCCCATCCTCACTCCACAGGATGGCCAGCAATTTGATATACATTATATATGCATAATCATATTAAACATATTTCCACATTAGTCATGTTCTGAAAGAAGAATCAGAACAAAATGGAAAAATCAAAAGAAAGAAAAAAAGGTGAAAATAGTATGCTTCAATCTGCATTCAGACTATTATTCTTTCTCTGAATGTGTATAGTATTTCCCATCATGAGTCTGTTGGAATTGTTTTAGAACATTGCATTGCTGAGAAGAATCAAGTCTATCAAGGCTAATCATTGTATAATGTTGCTGTTGTACAATATTCTTCTGGTTCTGTTCATTTCACTATGCATCAGTTCATGTAAGTCTTTCCAGGTTTTTCTGAAATAGTCTGGATCATCATTTCTTATAGCATGAATTTCCATTACATTCATATACTATAACTTTTTCAGCCATTCCTGAATTGCCAGGCATCCCTGAAATTTCCAATTCTTTGCCACCACAAAGAAAGCTGCTATAAATATTTTAGCCAATCTGATAGGTATAAAAATATGTCTTTTTAAAAGATTTTTTAAAATTTGCTTTTCTCTAATCAACAATGATTTAGAACACTTTCATATGATTATGTATAGTTTTATTTCTTCATTGGAAAACTACCTATTAGGGGCAGCTAGGTGATGCAGTGAATAGAGCACTGGCCCTGGAGTCAGGAGGACCTGAGTTCAAATCTGACCTCAGATACTTAACACAAAAACTAGCCATGTAACCTTGGGCAAGTCACTTAACCCCAATTGCCCTATCTTCCACCCTCCAAAAAAAAAAAAGAAAAACTACCTATTCATATCCCTTGACCATTTATCAACATGGAGATGATTCATATTTTTCTCTTATTGTAGTTTTTTTGTAAATTTATTTGTTTTAAACTTAAATACAAAATGAGAGAAGAGAAAAAAAAACATTATCATGTACAAAGCAGGCCATGAGGGACGATTCAATGTACAAAAAAAAAATTACATTTCTGAGGGTCGGAGCCAAGGTGGGAGAGTAAAAGCAGGGACTTGCTTGAGCTCTCCCTCCAACCACCTTCAATACCTGTAAAAATTGACTCTAAACACATTTCTGTGCTACAGAACCTACAAAGTGGCAGAGAGAAACAAACCTTCTGCCCAAGGCTGCCTGGCAGGCAGACGGGAAGGGTCTGTTGCTCCTGACTGGGAGCAAAGCACAGTCCCAGGTGAGCCTCCCCAGCATAGACCCATGGTGCAAACTGGCTGGAGCCACCTTCAAGAGAGTGAATCACTGGCAGCTGTGGTGGTTTCCAGACTTCTCAACCCATAAACACCAAAGACAAAGGAAAAAGTCAGTGGGGAACTCTGTTGGAACTGAGTGAGAGAAGAGCTTTTTCTGGCCCCTGCCCCCCAGGGCAGCAGAGGTGGCAGTGGCAGCTGCAGCTGCTTCAAATAGCTGAGCTCCAGGCCTACAGATTGTAGGGGGACCAAGCTGTCACTGAGAGGGTAACAGCTCTTGCTTTGACCCACTTGGATCTGGGTCTCAGCCTTGGGTGCCGACCTGGGGTGAGGAGCATTAGCGTAGCAGGGCTTGTTGAGACTGTGGAGAGGCAGTCATCCCCACAGTCCTGAGGCAGGTGCCTAGAAAAATCACTGACAACAGCTGCGCAAAACCCCAGTGATTTGGGACACAGCACTCTCCAATCCAGAAGCAGAGTTCTACCATGGCAAAGAACTCAAAAGTCAAGTAATTGACTGGCAAGATGAGCAAACACAGGAAGCACAATTAGGCCATATAACTGTTTTTTTGGTGACAAAGATGATCAAAACATAGCATCTTCCTTCATCCATCCAAGTCTTTCTATGTTTTTCTAAATCAACCAGTTGGTCTTTTTCTACACCATAGCAATATCAGTCACATTGTATTTGAGAAATTTTCTGACAGCTTTCCCCCCACCCCAATTTTCTGCATTCCTTCTATTCTTGGCTATATACGTTTAATTTGCTCAAGAAAATTTTAATTTGAAGTAATTAAAGTTATTCTTTTTACACTTCAACAATGCTCTTATGTCACAATATAGTTTAAGGTTTAATACTGCTGAATCTGCTTCATTTATATCATTTTCCCACTGGTTTCTTTAAAATTCCTGACCAAAAATTTTGTTCTTTCAAAAGTGCTTTGTTTTGATTTTCTCTAAATCAGTAAAATAATTTTTCAGTCATTTAATTGGGATGACACTGAATAAATAGGTTCCTTAGGTAAAACTGTCATATAAAAATTAGATAGGTTTTACCTACCATGAACAATAAATATGACTTCAATTATTTAGATCTGAGTTTATTTGCATAAAAAGTGTTTTATGTTTATCTTCATATAGGTCCTGTGTCTGTTGTGGCAAGTATAAACTTGGGTATTTTATGCCATCAAGGTATTTTAAATGTTCTAAAACCATATTAAATAAGATTATTGACACATAGTGTAGTTTCTCTATTTTTCACTTCTTGTTAAATCTAGTTTTACTTTAACTTTGAGATTATGATTACTATCCCTGCTTTTTCTTTTTACATACTAAATTCTGCTCCAGCCCTATATTTTATCTTTCTGTGTATTCCTCATTTTTGTAATATTTCCTGAAAATAATATATTGTTGAATTCAAATTTTTACTCTGCTATCCTTTTGTGTTTTGCGGGTAAATTTATCCCATTCACATTCTAAGCCACAATTACTTGTATATTTTTCCTCTTCCTCTTTTTCCTTACTATCTTTCTCAATCCTTTTACCCCATCCCTCCTCACTCCTCTACTTTACTTCTAACTGCTACTTTTCCCTCCTGTTCTTTAAACTACCCACGCCTCTAACACTCCATCCCTTATCCTCTCCACTATATCCCCTTACCTTCTTATTTCTTTCTGAATTTAGGAGACTTTTCTACCCTTCTAGACTTATATGTTGTTCCCTTTAACCTATTACTAATGAGAGTAAGGTTCCAGTACTACTTGCCCTCCCCCCATTAGCTTCATCTGTACCAGTTTTTGCTTTTGGACCTCATTTGTATGAGATAATTACTCCTTTTACAGTTTTTTTTTTTAGAATCACTCATTATACTCAGCTCAGCCCACACCTTCTTTCAAGCTACCCAAATAATGATGAAAATCATAAGAGTACAGCTAATATTTTCACATGTACCAACTAAATAATTTGATTTTATTGAGTCCCTTATGATTGGTCTTTACAGCTTATTTTATGTTTCTCCTGGATGACATATCTTGAATTTTCCTTTAAGTTCTGGGGGTTTCGTCACAAAAGCCTGAAAGTCTTTGAGTTCATTACATATCCTTTTAAAAAAAATTTCCATTTTCAACATTCATTTCCATAAGATTTTTATTTCAAGAGATGAAATCTTTATCTCCACTCCTAAGCCATAGCTAGGGCCCCCAAATTTTCCTCCCATCCCTCCCTTCACCTACCCTGAGATAGTGTGCAATTTGATGTAGGCTCTACATATGAAATATCCATTTTTTTTCATTCAGGATTCTACTTAACATTGCAGGGTTGTTACCCTTGGTTGCAATCCCTGTTCTTTTGCTCTATAGAATAGAGTATTACAAGACCTATGATCCTTCAGTGTAGTTGTGTAATCCTTATTACAGCTCCATGATACTTAAATTGTTTTTTCTCTTTGCTTCCAATCTTTTCTCCTTAACCTGGGAGTTTTGGAACTTGGCTATGATATTCCTGTGAGTATTCCTCCTGTGATCTCTTTCAGATTGTGATTGGTGGATCTTTTTTTTTTTTTTTCATTTCTACTTTGCCTTCTTGTTCTAGAATTTCAGGGCAATTTTTCCTTAGTGATTTCTTTTAATATTGTATCAAGATTGTTTTTTAATCTAAACTTGCAAGCAGCCCAAGTGTCCTTATGTTATTTCTCCTCTTTTCTCCAGATTGTTTTCTGACGTGACATTTTACATCTTTTTCTATTTTTTTATTCTTTTGATTTTGTGCTATGATTTTTTTGCTGTCTTTGAATGCCATTAGCTTCCCTTTGTCCAATTCTGGTCTAAAAGGAAATTTTTCATTCCTTAAGTTTTTAACTCTGTATTTCCAGTTGGTTGATTTTCTTTTCATAATTTTCTTGATATACTTGGATTGCTCTTATTTTCTAATTTTCTATTTTTTTTCTAATTTTTCCTCAATCTCTCTTATTTGATTTTTAAAGTCCTTTTTTAAGTTCTTCCAAAAACCCTTTTTGTGTTTGGGACCATTTGACATTTCTCATTGAAAAAAGGAGTCTTTTTTTTTTTTTAATCTTCACTATCTTCCTCTAACATGAACTGAGATCAACTCTACTTCCATAGTAGCTCTCTAATTTTGGGTTCTTTCTCCATTGTTTACTCATCTTTATTTATTCATTCATTCATTCATTTTTGTATTATTTTGTTTTTAGCTGCTATTAGTGTAATCAAGTTATAGTCATAAAAGGGAATGGTGCCCCAAGTCTTAAGTCCTTCTTACTGTTATTTCTTGAGTTTGGCCTCAGGCCCAATCTTGGGCTCTCCTCTCTACTCCTAAGGCACAGCTAGGCCCACAATTGATCTTGCTCCTTGTGGAGCTACAGCTGTCCTCTCTGCCCCAGAACTGAAACCAGGACCTCTGTTCTCCTGCAAGTGCCTGCATCCAGCAGGGTCCCTGCCCCGCACTACCACACTCACCAAGTGTGTGCATTCTCCTTCTTCCTGAAGCCACAGCCTGGGATGCTTCTGGTCAGTATAGTGGAAGGTCCTTCAATCTTCTACTCAGCCATCAGACCCCCACACTGTCAGCAAGAGGAAAGTTACTAAGGCTGAGGCTGCCTCTCAACCCAGCTGCCCCCAGGGTTTGTTGTTTATTGATTCTTCAGTCAGCCTGGAGGTGTTGCCGCTTCACTCAAGCCAAACCCCTGCCCCTGAAGGTCAGGACATTCCTGGGGTCTTAAATTGTCTTTGGGGGACAACTGTATCACCCCCCTCTGTTTGTTTCTGCTGCTCTGAAGTGATGTGGAGGAAATTGGGAGAGTGGAAAATGTCCTGACCCACTGCCCCATCTTCCCAGAATCCTCTAATAACCTGCATTCTTATAAATTTGACAAAATGCATGTTTTTGAGAAATAAGACCTTTATCTGAGATACCATGTATGAAAGCTTTTCCCTCCAATTTTCTGCTTTCCTTCTAATCTTGGCTACATTGGTTTTATTAAACAAGAATTTTTTAACATAATTGAAATTATCCATTCTACACCTCAACAATATTCTCTGTCTTTTGTTTCTGCACACATTATTCTTCTCTCCATGGAGGGAATATGTTCCATGTTCTTCTTGTGCTATCTTCCTTTATATCAAAGTCACATATCCATTTTAAGTTTATCTTGTTACAGAGATTAATATATTGGTCTATGCCCAATTCCCACTAGACTACTTTCTAAGATTTCCCAACAATATTAGCCAAATAAGAATTTTTTCCTCTTTTTTGCTTTTTGGAGGGTAATTGGGGTTAAGTGACTTGCCCAAGGTCACACAGCTAGTAAGTGTTAAATGTCTGAGGCCAGACTTGAATTCAGATCCTCCTGACTCCAGGGCCAGTGCTCTATTCACTGTGCCATCTAGCCGCCCTGAAATAAGAAATTTTTTTGAGACTTATATAGTATTTTATATTTTCCCAGTTAGATGTAAAAATAATTTTTAATATTTGTTTTTAAAACTTTGAGATGTAAATTCTCTCCTTTCCACCAAAAAAACATTTTATAGAGCTGGAAAAACAATGATATCAAAATTCATCTGGAAAAACAAAAGGTCTGGAATATCAAGATAATTCCACTCTGTAACTCATGTAATAAGTCCAGTCCCCTTTGTATCTAAGCTCAACAGCCCATAAGTTCAAACGTTCAGTCTCCCTCTCTGTGGGTAGATGCATAAACTATAGTTGTGCCCTGAGCTTTGCTAATTGGAGAGAAACTAAGCATGGGGACTGTTATCTCAGCAATGCCTGGAAATCAGACTTACCAAGAGAGGTGTGTTACTTCAAACAAGTCCAGTCTCTGAGAAGCTGAATGAAATCTGTGAGAAGTAAACCAAGACCAAGTTGGCCTTGCCCCATCCCTGTAAGCCTCAAATGGTCTTATCTTATGGCCAGGAGCCTTCTCATCTGCTACTCTTCCTTGAATGATACATGATCTCCCTACAGGCTCTGAATCCTAGTAACATATGGCTGGGAAACAGGTCATACTTGAGCATGAGTAGGCCCCAAATGGCCTGTTCTTCTGACTTCTGATTGAGTGAGTAATAAGTAATCCTTCGTGCTGTCTTTGAAAGTTCATAGAGCCTGGATAAGAAGGATCAGTTAAATGACTTTGGAAATGGAATGCCTCCTGGGCCTGTAGCTCAGGATGGGCTTGGCTGTGGATGGACTTACCTGCCAGGAAGTCCCACTTGTACTGCATATGTAGGTCCTAGGCTGCCTTTTGTAGCTAGATATTGGCTGTAGCTTCACAAGCCATACATTTTACAAAGACACAACACACAGATAAAATGATAAGACAGACACGTAGGTTACAAAAAAGAATGTCCATTTGGGGAACTGTGGTAGAAACCATAACTTAAAGAGGTCCAGGAAAACCAAAGGTTCATCTGGGTTTGGTGGGGAGTATTGTAGAACACCATCCCAGCCCAAAGGGGGGTTAGGGTCATGAGGTGCCAAGAGGATGGGGCTGAGGGCCATTCCTCCTCTGTAACTGATTAGGCTGTAGGGATATAATTTTATTTCTCATTTTAATATTCTCATAACTAAACTAACATTTCTTTTCTTCTTGGATCTATATCAGATTTAATATTGACTATTTATGCAATTGTTATTGCTACATTATGAATAGGAGGTGCTATTTACATACATTTTAGTTTTTTATATTTTAGTATTTTATTTTTCCCAATTACATGTAAAAATAATTTTCAACATTTGCATTTAAAATTGAATTCCACATTCTCTCCTTACCCCCTCATTAAGAAGGCAAATAATTGGATATAGGTTATACATGTGTGACCATAGCATATTTCTCTTTATTAAGTCTCCTAGTTTTGGAAGCCATCGATCAAAGCCAAATACTATGTTAAGAATTTTTCTGGTGTGTTCTGTTCTAATCCTGAGCTAGAATTAAATACAAGGAGCAAGTGATTATCAAAGTGAAAGACTGTCCTGTCAAAGTTATAAAGATAGTGTGGGGACCAAAACTGTTCAACTACAATAAAAGAGACTGAGGCAGAGCTCAGAGCCAATGGCACTTTATTAAAAAATCTATGATCCCATATAATCAAGGGGACCTAAGATTTTCTCACAATCTGTGATGCCCCCTTCTTCTAGCATCTTATTTTTATAGGGTTTGATACCCAAATAAACAAAGGAGGTATGGTAAAATACAGAATATAATTGGGGCCCTTTAAGACTTTACCTGAGTTCTGTGAGGCACCTGAGGTGTATGTTCTGCCCCATGAACCACGTCCTGTTACACAGGTTCAAGGATTTCGGGGGTATTGAACACGCACCGCTAACAGGAGAGCACTCCCCTCCTGTGAAGAGCCTGTTGCTGAGGCACGTGAAGGGGCAGAGTCGGGAAAGGAGAAAAAGGGGCAGGGAAGGAGGGAGAGGGACACGCAAGGTGAATGGAGAGGATGTGAACGAGGAGGAGGAGAATAAAGACGGGCAGTACACTCCCCCTTGGTGTCTGTCTCCTTTGTCTGATCTGGAGACGTCCAAAGAGTTGTGGAGGCCACCGGAAAGGTATCTATAAATGCTAGCCCAGTACAGCGGGTCCGTACAGACAGACTTTGTTCTCAAGGGCCAAAATGACATATCAGCAGGGGCAGGGGGGATCACAGGTTGGCTGAAGTATGGGGCATCTCCATTGACTAAGAGGTCATAAGAAGGTCACCTGGAATTGTTGGACGAGAGACTAGTCTGGAGGTGCAAAAATAAGTTGGGGCACTTTCCAAAGCATCAAGCAATCCCATCCACGATGGTCTTGGACATGGAATTTGAGTAAAACAGGGGGAAGAGATCTTTGTCGGCATTCTTGTGGTTGTGCAAGTGAGCCTCATAAATTGGTAAGCAAGTAGGGAATAACAGGTTAAAGTTTGAGGCCCACTGAGAACCTAACTATTCCTGTGATTTAGGTAGACTATCAAACTGATGAATACTGGTTGGAATAGGGCACAGACACAAATGAAGGATTTCTCCCAATAGGTCAGATCTTATGCAAAATAGATATTAGATTAGATGTGAAGGTGACATCTAGAAATTATAAGAAATAAATGTTATTGGACCACAGTTATGCTACACTAGTCTCTGAATGCAATCAGTCCAGAGTGTCAAATTGAGAGCTGAAGTGATTTTCTGTGTAAGATAATTGGAAAATGCATTAAATCAAATGGACGTCATTAGACTGCCAGCGATTTCATCTCATATGCCATAAGGCCACTTGTGCTATTATCATTTAGTTTTCCTTATATTGGGATATTCTCATATTGGGACATATTGTGTATGAAATGTTGCTAATTTAAAATTATTTCTAGAAATTGATGCATTTATTTTTGTTGTTCAGTGGTTCAGTCTCCTTTGATACTTCCTGATCCCATGGACCACAGCATGCCAGCCCTTTCTGTCCCTCACTAACTCCCAGAGGTTTTCCAAGCTCAAGCTCATTGCTTCCATAACACTGACCTCCTCATCCAGTACCAACCCCTTCTCCTTCTGCCCTTAATCCTTCCCAGCATCAAGGTCTTTCCAGTGAGTCCCTTCTTCTCATTATGTGGCCAAAGTATTTAAGCTTCAGCCAACCAGTAGTATGAATTAGTTGGGTTTGATCTCCTTGCCACCCAATAGACTCTCAAGTCTTTTCCATCACAATTTGAAAGTGTCAATTCTGCAGTAATCAGCTTTCCTTGGATTCCAGCTCTCACAGCCAAACATTGGTACTGGACAAACAGTGACTAAACGTATAGTGTGCTATCTAGATTAGCCCTAGCTTTTCTGCCAAGAGGCAGCATCTTTCATAGTGACCTTTGAGCCTTAATATGAACTCAGACACTGCTCTATTTCTTCTCCATCTATATGCCGGGAGGAGATGGGACCACATGTCATTCTTAGCTTCTTAGAGCGTTGTTTCAAGCTCCCTTTTACACTTAATTCTTTACTTTCTACCATCAGAGTACAATTGTCTACATATCTGACATTAAGCCAGTCAGGGTTAAATGATTTGCCCAGGGTCACACAGATCAGTTTTAAATTCAAGTCCTCCTGATTCCCATATTAAACTGTGCCACCTAGCTGCCCCTGACACTGGTAATATTTTCCCTAGCAGTCTTAATTCTGTGTTTTTATTTGTCCAGATCAGCATTTAACCTGACATACTAGGTGTATGTGAGATAAATAGGGTGGCAATAGACAGCTTTGTACTCCTTCTCCAATCTTAAGCCAATCAGTTGTTTCTTATTCAGTTCTATCTTGTTCTTGACCCACTTACAGGCTCCTCAGGAGACCAGTAAGATAATCTATTCATCCCATCTTTTTGAGAACTGGTCACATTTGGTTGTGATCCACGCAGTCAAAGGCAACAGTCAATGATACAGGAATAGCTTTTTCTCCTGGAATTCCCTTGCTTGCTTCCTATTCCAGCAAATGTTGGCAATTTGTCCTCTGATTTCTCTGCCTCTTCAAGAACCAGCTTCTGGTAATTCTAGGTAATTCACAGCTGAAATCTGGCTTGCAGAATCTTGAGCAAAACTTTGCTGGAGTGTGAAATGAGTGCAATTGTTTGATAATTTAAAGATTCCTTGGTGTGAGATAAAGAGCCTAGCACTACAGGGAGTCCTACTCCTACAGATGCTGCTATACAAGGAGTCTGCTAAAGAATGCAGTATTTGGCACATAAAGATACCCTGATTGATACTCAGAGCCTCTTAGCTCGAGGATATTAGAGAGAGTGAGGCTGGCAGCAGTGTGATTTCAAGGGTTCCTGTGTTGGTCACTGAGACCTTACTACTGTGCATGCCTAATAGCCTTCAGGCACATTAACTTACGCACCCATGCATAGATTATCTTTCCATTTTGTGAACATGGGATCACACAAACAAATCAAGGAGCAATATGTAATGGGTAGGTTAGAAAGATTGTAACCCAGAGAGCTGGGACCAATGCCAGCTCTGCAGGGAGGCACCAAGAATGATTAACTCCATAAAAAGCTCAGTTTGGCTTCTATACTGCACATATATGTCCCTGCATGCTATCATGCAAGAAGTGTAAATAAACACTTTCTTCATTCACTTTTGTTTAATTTTCTTTCTTAAAGGAGTGACCCCATTTCTAACATTTGGCATAGCCCTTCTTTAGGACTAGGCCTTAAACTGATGTTTTCCAATCCAAAGACCACTTCTGAGGTTTCCAAATTTGCTTGTGTATGTAGTGTAGCATCTTACCTTTGTGTGAAAAAAATATATTTTATTTTTTCAAATTATATGCAGAAATAATATTTTAAAACGTTTTTAAAATTTCAATTCCAAATTCTCTCTTTCCCTCTTCCCTTTACTCTGGTATTATGACATGAAACCAAGTGCTATGCAAGATGGTCCTGCACCAATGTGAGCAAAGGGTTCCTTATAATCTCCTTCTCTCCAGCTATCTGACCCCTCACTGTCTATGAGCCAAGAGCTCTCCAAGCTGCTGTTTTCCAGACCCAATCACCATCACTTTTTCTGCTGGTCTCCTAAGTGAACTTGGCTTGGAAGATTGATTCATCTTGACTTTTTATTGGTTCTTCAACTCCAGAATTTGATATGAAGCATTATTTAAAGTTCTTTGGAGGGGAATTTGGGAGAGTTCAAGTGAGTTTCTGACCCTCCTTGGTCATCTTTGCTCCAGGCCCTTCTTAAAGTCATAAATTTAGTTTTTAATTAGTTTACAATACTACAAATTTCTGAAGGCTGGAAAAAAAGATTTGTTGCCGTCTTGTATGTCCCTTTTCTCCCTATCCAACTTGACCATAGGTAAAAAAAAAAACAAGAGGGAGAGATTATCTTTTTGAAGGCACTGAAAGTTCAACAGAAAAGCTTTCTTTCTCTTTACACCCTTTTTTCCCTGGCTGATCTATCCAGAGGAAATAATCTATTTAGATTTATCAGACACACCACCATTTTCTGTAGAGGAGTAACTGAAGGTCTTTTTGGCTGTCCAGAGTCCCAGATTGTATGTGGCAATCAGCCCAGATGTCTCTTATGTGGTTGGGAGTTCCTTTTGATTCTGCTGACAGGTTGGTGGAGCAGGAGCAACCATGGGACATTAGTTACATAGGAATCACAGGGCCTCTTACCTGTAGAGTGGCTGATTTTTCAAACATTGATTATACTCTGCCTCAACTCCATCAGGGGATCCCTTACTCACTGCCATGACTGTTGGGTCATAGAAATTAGGAGGCAAAAAACTATCTCAAATTAATGAGAAGTTTCTTGATTATCACATGTAGTAGCCTGAACGTAGGCTGACACATACATGTAGGTGGGCTATAGGAGATTATAAAATTCCCCTAAATTGCCCCAATTATTGTACCTTTGATCAAACAAATGATTTCTTCCCTTCACCAAACACTGTTCCCTAGGTGACATAATGATACAAGTTCAATTATTTATTCTGAAAACATTCCATTTTTGAGACCATCCAGATTGCTACTTTCCCTCAGTCCTAGAGTTCATGAGCCTATTTCCCCCTTTTTTTAAATTTTGCAACCTGGTGGGAAGATATGAATTATTTGCCCTTATTTCACCATTCTGTTACAATCAGACACAAAATTTAACATTCACTAGTGACCTCCATGATACAAAGGCAGGTCCCCATGGAGTATTTTCCTAAGATTTCTTCCAGTATGAATCCTCTGATGAGAGGAAAAGAAATACTCTCTGGCTGAAAGCCTTCACACACTGAGTCCAAAAATGCCTTGTATACAAGGCCAAGAAACTCTATTCCATTTCAATGCCTTTCCTCAACCATGTCAGTAATAAAAATTTATATCTTATATGAATTCTCTGATGTGAAACAAGGGCTAGCTTTTGCCTGAAAGCCTCCACACTGATTATATTCATAAGATTTGCCTCCAATGTGGGTTCTCTGATGTATATTAAAAATGTGCCTGAGTCTAAAAGTGCCTTCACACTGATGACACTTATGAGGTCTTTCTTGAGTGGATTCTCTGATGTTCAGCAAGGCTGGCCCTCTGCCTGAAAGCCTTTCCACATTGATCACATTCATAAGGTTTCTCTCCAGTGTGGATTCTCTGATGTTCAGTAAGACGAGTCCTCCGTGTAAAAGCCTTTCCACACTGATTACATTCATAAGGTTTCTCTCCAGTGTGGATTCTCTGATGTACATTGAGATCAGACTTATGTCTGAAAGTGTTTCCACATTCATTACACTTATAAGGTTTCTTTCCAGTGTGGATTATCTGATGTTCACTGAGACTGGCCCTCTGTCTAAAAGCCTTACCACACTGATCACATTCATAAGGTTTTTCTCCAGTGTGGATTCTCTGATGTTCAGTAAGACGAGTCCTCCATGTAAAAGCCTTTCCACATTGATTACATACATAAGGTTTCTCTCCAGTGTGGATTCTCTGATGTTCAGTAAGACGAGTCCTCCATCTAAAAGCTTTTCCACATTGATTACACACATAAGGTTTCCCTCCGATATGGATTCTCTGATGTACTCTAAGATTGGCCTTCTGTGTAAAAGTCTTTCCACATTGATTACATTCATAAGGTTTCTCTCCAGTGTGGATTCTTATATGTAAAGCAAGATTGACCCTCTTAAGGAAAGATCTTCCACACTGATTACATTCATAAGGTTTCCCTCCACTGTGAATTCTCTGATGTTTGGCAAGACTGGAGCTTTCTCTGAAAGCCTTTCCACAGTGATTACATTCATAAGGTTTCCCTCCAGTGTGAATCCTCTGATGTTTAGCAAGACTGGAGCTTTCCCTGAAAGACTTTCCACATTGATTACATTCATAAGGCTTCTCTCCAGTATGTGTTCTCTCATGTACAGTAAGAGTTGCTTTATGTGTAAAAGATTTTCCACAGTAATTACATTGATAAGGTTTTTCTCCAGTGTGGATTCTCTGATGTTCACCAAGACTGGAGCGGGCTCTGAAAGCCTTTCCACATTGATTACATTCATAAGGTTTCTCCCGAGTGTGGATTCTCTGATGTTTAGCAAGAGTAGAGCTTTCTCTGAAGGCCTTTCCACATTGATGACATTCAAAAGGTTTCTCTCCAGTGTGAATTCTTTTATGTAAAGCAAGATTGGCCCTCTTTAGGAAAGATTTTCCACACTGATTACATTCATAAGGTTTTTCTCCAGTGTGGATTCTCTGATGTTTAGCAAGATTGGAGCTGCCTCTGAAAGTTTTTCCACATTGATTACATCCATAAGGTTTCTCTCCAGTGTGGATTCTCTGATGTTCAGCAAGATGAATCCTCTGTGTAAAAGCTTTACCACACTGATTACATTCATAAGGTTTTTCTCCAGTGTGGATTCTCTGATGTTTAGCAAAACTGGAGCTGCCTCTGAAAGCCTTTCCACACTGAATACATTCATAAGGTTTTTCTCCAGTGTGAATTCTTTGATGATTAGCAAGACTGGAGCTGCCTCTGAAAGCCTTTCCACACTGATTACATTCATAAGGTTTTTCTCCAGTGTGGATTCTCTGATGTTTATTAAGACTGGAGCTGTCTCTGAAAGACTTTCCACACAGATTACATTCATAAGGTTTTTCTCCAGTGTGGATTCTCTGATGTTTAGTAAGACTGGAGCGGTCTCTGAAAGCCTTTCTGCACTGTTTACATTCATAAGGTTTTTCTCCAGTATGGATTCTCTTATGTACTCTAAGACTGGTCCTCTGTGTAAAAGCCTTTTCACATTGATCACATTCATAAGGTTTCTCTCCAGTGCAGATTCTCTGTTGTATACCACAGATTTCCCTCCAAGTTAAGCCAAAGGGGCTATTACTTATGAATCTTTGCTTGTGAGATTCTTTGAAAGAAAGACTTAGTTCTGCAGTAGTCTCTTTCATTTCAAATCTGATCTCTCCTGAAAGAAAGAAACAATAAAACACATATAGACAGACACATTAATAATTATATCCCCTCCCCTCCATTGGCAGAACATAAACTCCTTTACTTTCTCTTTCCCTAGACAAAGAGAAAAGTCTCCAAACCTCAAAGAGCAAAAACAATTATTTCAAAATGTCATTAGTTCACACCCTAATGATTATTTAATTTACAAACAGCTTCACACACAATTATATTGGATTTTCACAACAAACCTGTGACACAGGAAGAGCATTTTTATCACATTCACATCTGAGGGCATTAGCTCATAATGACTGAGTGATGACCCAAATACCAGCAGTTCATAAAAGAACTCAAATCCATGACTGGGTAGAGCTTTGGGTCCAAAGTACTAGATGGATTGTTTCCATTTTTAATCTCTTATGATTACATTCATAAGGATTTATCAATGTAATTACTGTGGAAAATCTTTTACACATAAAGTTCACTTTCACTCCATGTACTTTCAATTCCTTCTTTGTAGATTTTATGCCATCTGGTACACATATACTATATATTCAAATTTTTTTAGTATTTATCATATCTAAAGAATTATGTGATTTTTCTAGTAATAGCTTTCAGTCTTATTTCTTTCTGTTGCAGTATTTGAGGTCATATACTCATATACTACTACATTTTTGTCTGTTTATCTAAGGCATGAAAATTTGGGGGGGATAACCATTACTTCTGTCTTTCTTAAATTGTGCTTAAATGCCTCTGCTCATAAAAATAAAAATATAATCCTTGTGATGATAATTGCACATATATTGCCTATATCACATTCCTTACCATCTCAGGGAGGTAGGAGGGGAAGCAGGGATAGAATTTGGAATTCAATATTTCTTAAAAAGTCTTAAAATTGTTTTAATATCTAATGGGGGAAATAAAATATTATATTAAAAATAAAATCTGTTTGTACTAAAAATAAATCCTTGTAACAAACAAAAATTTTAAGAATGCATGGCATTTCTCATGTCTAAAAACATGTCTCATACACAAATTTGAGTCTATCATCTTTTTCTTATTTATTAATTAATTTATAGTTTTCAACATTCATTTTTCTAAGATTTCCAGTTCTAAATTCTCCTTCCTTTCTCCCCTTGCTCCTTCCTCCCAAAGATGGCATGCAATCTGATATAGGCTTTACATACATAAAACATATTAAACATATTTCCACAGTACTCGTGGTGTCAAAGAAGAATCAGAACAAAAGGCAAAAACACAAGAAAACACAAAAAAAGAAAAGAAAAAGAGAAAATAGTATACGTCAATCTACATTCAGGCTCCACAGTTCTTTTTCTGGATATGGATAGTATTTTCCATCATAAATTCTTTGGAACTGTCTTAGATCACTTCTTTGCTGAGAAGAGTTAAATCTATCAAAGGTGGTCCTTGCACAATAGTGCCCTTCCTATATTCAGGGTTTTCCTGATTCTGCTCACTTCACTCAGCAACAGTTCACGCAAGTCTTTCTAGGTTTTTTCTGAAATCTGCCTGCTCATCATTTCCTATGTAACAATAGTATTCAATTATAGTCATATAGCACAAATTGTTCAGCCATTTCTCAATTGATGGACAGACATCCCCTCAATTTCCAATTCTCGGCCACCACAAAAAGAGCTGCTATAAATATTTTTTTACATGTGGGTCCTTTCCCTCTTTTTAATAATCTCTTTAGGATACAGAACTAGTACTGGTATTGCTGGATCAAAGGGTATGCAGAGTTTTATTGCCCTTTGGCCATTCTATCATCCTGAAGGAGGTGGACAACATGCTTCACTATGAGTCCTCTTGAAGACCTTTCCCATTCAGGGTTTCACAAGCCCCTTGGAAGTTCTAGATATGGTCCAAAGTATTTGAACTAAAAACTTATCAAAGGCACCTGAAACAGTAAATAATCACCCATGTTGTTACTAAGAGATTAATCTGGGACACCAAACATGTCCATATTTCAACCATAATAGGATTGTTACTGCAGTGATTCTAAATCATTATGGTCAGGCATATAATGCTTTATGCAATAATAATTTCACATTCTCACTCTTTCTGACTAGGTGCAACATATTTTTTCAGCTTCTCAATTTGTCATCAAATTGCTTCCAAACTTCCAGGAAGATTGGGTGTTCATGTACTAATAGTCATAGGCATGCATAGACCGTCACTGGCTGGCTGCTACTGCCAATAATAGTCTTTTCATTCCTGGGTTACCTTGTAATCACATCTCATAAAAGCTGAAATGACCAAAAGATCTTACTTCAATTTGAATTTTTGCAGCAGAGACAACAGACTGTTTTGAATCATGTTTGTGATGCATTTACAGTAGAGGCCACAATGAAACCATGATGGACACCCACAACCTTTCTATAAAACAGACCTTAATGTGTCCCACACTGAAAACTAAGGTTGTTTTTTGATTTGAACCTATCCTCCACTTGTTTTATCATTTGTCTCCCTTTCAGCTTCTTAAAACTTGTGTTTGGCAACACAGCTTAGTCATTCAGTATAGTTTCAATGAGAGTGTAACAGATTTTCCAGTGGTAGAAAAAAGAAAGTTATGTCTGAAGAAATCCTATCTTTATTGAGGAGGTTTTAAATGTAAAAATTATTTTAAAAAAAGTAATATGTGCAATTGACTTCAAGTATACTTATGATTTAACACATTACTTGATGTGAGTCAGTAGAAATAAACCTTTTTTACATTAACCAGAAATTCATTTTATTGACTAGTTAGGGAGCTAAAAACAAAAAAGAATTTACATTGTTTGGCATCGTCTTGGATCACTGTATTGCTAAAAACAGCTGTCATTCACACTTGTTTATTGAACAATATTGCTGTTACTGTGTACGATGTTCTGGTTCTGGTTACAGCACTATGCATCAGTTCATGTAAGTCATTCAAGGTTTTACTGAAATCATCCTGCTTGTCATTTCTTAAACCACAGCTTGTTTGGCCATTCCCCAATTGATGAGCATTCCTTCAATTTCTAATCCTTTGACCAAAAAACAAACCTGCTACAAGTCTTTTTGTACATGTGGCTTCTTTTCCTTTCTTTTGGATGTGGTATTACCTGATCAAAGGGTATATACAGTTTTTCATCCTTTGTGTATCATTCCAAATTGTTCTCTAGAATGGTTGAATCAGTTCACAACTTGATCAATAATACATTGGTGTCCAAGTTTCCCCACATCCCCTCCAAACTCCAATAGTTTCCTTTTCTATGGTTTTAGTCACTGTGATAGGTGTGAGGTAGTACCTCAGAGTTGTTTTAATTTGCATTTCTCTGATCATTAGTGATTTAGAGTATTTTTTTACATGACTATAGACACTAGTATTTTTATCACTATAATTTTGATTTAGACTGTTCCCCCCCAGTTCTGTTCTCCTTCTTAGACTGCTATTATCCTCACTCCTTATAATCTCTCATTTCCCTGTTGAACTAAATGTATTCCCATTGCAAAACACTTTCTTTTCACATTGATCAGCTAAGAGTGAGGTTCATTTCCTGTTGTTTCTTCTCCAACTATCTCCAGGTTTGTGTACTGCATTGTGAGCTCCCTGACAGGAGAGACTTTCTTTGGCCTTTCTTTGTACCCTCAGAGCTTAGCACAGTGCTTAAATAGAAGATGCTTAATCAATCACTACTGATTGCTTGACTGAGCCCAGGGCTGACAGCAGGCCCCAGCCTCTGCCTCAGTCCTTGCATTCTGATCTCTCTCTTAGTTGTCAGATGCCTGTTCTGGTTTCAGTCATGGCTTTCCCTCTTTTTTGCACCTAATCACCTCCAAGCTGTCACCCATGTGAGGTTTTAACCCTGAAAGAACCTGACCAGACCCAACACTGAGGATCAAAGAAGCTTTTTTCTAGGCTCCTGAAGGGTCTCATACCAGGGGACAGCATCAAGTCTCTACCTTCCAGCTCCCTAAATGGAGGCCGTCATCACCTTCATGAACCTAGTCAATGATTCCCAAGGAATGTGACAGAGATTGAGCCACAGAGATCAGGAAAGGGACTAATGCTTTATGCAAATCTTAGCCTTTGATTACTTCCAAGTAGGCAGCAGTCTACACTCCTGTTCATGTGCTGCTGGATGAGAGAGAGAAAATCATGGAACCAGACTGCCTGTATCCACTACAAATTTCAGCAACATAATCTCATCTGGACTCACACTGTGGAAAGACAATCCTTTCACATCTCCCTAACTGACTCCCCATGCCAGCAACCACGGCAAGTTTTCCAAATGTTTTCATTCATTCGCACTCTCCTTTATGACGTGTTCTCTGCCCACCCCACCCCACCCCCAACCCATTCATACCTTCTCGCTTTAGAACTTGGCCTCTTATTTCATTAAAAAAAAAAAAACACTGGATATTTATGAAGAGCTATCTTATTCCCATCTCACATAAAGCAGATGCCTTCTTTTCCTTTTTAGCCACAGTGTCTGATGAAAAGGTAAGTCTTTAAAAAAAAAAAAAAGACCATCCTTTTGCTTGTTAAAACAAAACTCTCTGTGTGCAAATAATCCCATTCCATCCCTTATTTACCCTGGTATGTTCTTCCAGAATCCCCATTTCTTCACTAATTTTCACACTCTCCCACACTAAGTACTCCTTTCCTTTTGTCACAAATAAAACCATCTCTCTCAAAACACCCTCACTGATGCATGAGTTCATCCCCATCAGCTATTGTTCAATAACTTTTCTCCATTTTGTGGCCAAATAGCTAGAGGTGGCCATTTACACCTGGTGTCTCCAGATCCTTTCCCTTGCTTTCTTTGAAACTTCATTATTCAACAGAATCTTCTTGGTCTAAAATTGCTAAATTTGATGGCCATTTCTTTTTTTTTTCTTTTTTTTTTTGCTTTTTGGAGGGCAATTGGGGTTAAGTAACTTGCCCAAGGTCACACGGCTAGGTTTTTGTTTGTGTGTGCGTTAAGTGTCTGAGGCCGGATCTGAACCCAGATCCTTCTGACTCCAGGGCCGGTACTCTACTCGCTGCGCCACCTAGCTGCCCCTGATGGCCATTTCTTGATCCTCCTTCATCTTGACTTCTCTGCAGGCTCTGACACTAACACCCCCTTTTCTTGACACTCTCATCTCTAAGCTGTGGTGGCACTACTCTCTCCTGGTTCTCCTTATCACATGCAACATGAAACTCATTCTCTTCCCCCAACCCTCCCATCTTCCTACTTTCCTAATGCCAAACAAGGCATCCTCCAGGGATCCCAGCTCAGAGATGAAGTGTCAGGACTCCTTATTGACTTTCACACACTCACACTCTTGATCCCCACATTCAATCTGGAGCAAAGTTCCATGGTTCCACCTGGGTGAATCTCTCCCCCTTTTCTCCCAACACTGTCACTTCAGGCCCCAGTCACCTCACACCTGAGGTATTTCTGAGCCTGCTGGTTGGTCTGGCTTCCTTGTCTCCCCCCAATCCAGTCATTCCTCCACCCAGTTGTCAAGTTCATTCATCCTGACCTCACTACCTAGTCAACAACTTTCAGCAATAGGATCAAATATAAAATCCTCCCTAGGGCTGCTAAAATACTTCATCACCTCCCCCTCTCCTAGTCTTTCAGTTTCTTTTACCCTATTCCCCCCGCCAGATTTGCTATAATCCAGTGGCATTGTCCTTCTTTCTCTGCTGTGAACAGGGCACTCCACCTCCTGACTCTGTGGGTTTTCTTCACTATCCCTTTTGCCTAGAACACTCACCCTGGCTTCCCTGAAGCCAGAGCCCACCTTCCACAATAAGCTTTTCCCTGTCTTCCTTCACTTAGGGCCTTCCCTCTCTTGACTAGCTCCAATTTATCCTGACCACAGTGGGTTTCTACATAGTTGTTGGAGTTTTGTCTGCCCCTCTAGACTGTGAGCTCCCTGAGAGCCAGGGATGTCCCTCTCACCTCTTTATGTTCCCAGTGCTTAGCATAGGATCTGTGCTTAAATGTTTGCTGACTTGAAGGTCTCAGAAAGACCTCATATTGCATAATCTAAGTGCTTTTTGCACTTCTAGGAGAATTCCAGACCCAAAAATTCCAAACAATGACTTCTTATAGGATCACAAATTATCCATAGAAAGCCATGAAGTCCAACCCCCTCATTTTACAAATGGTGAAACTGAGGCTCCATGGTTCAGTGACTGGCCCAGGAAATCACCCCTAAAAAACATCTGAAAAAGAATTCCAAGGCAGGCCTTCCTGCCCCCCAATCCAGCACTTCCTTCACCACAACACATAGTAGCCCCTTGTAATCCCAGCTCTCACATACCTGCTTTCACCTCACTCACCTGGACAGCAGCTCCTCGTGCCTTCTTGCTCTAGCAGCCACGGGCCTTCTCTTTGCTCCAAATAAGAGATCATATCTTCTCTGGGAACTGCAAGTCCTGGGCATGGGGAATCAGGGAAGGGCACATAAAGAAACTTGTAGTTTAATTCTCTTCAGGGAAAGACTTGCAGATGCAGAGCTGCTCCATTTTGGGGATCACTTCTTTCTAATCACACACAGGTGTCTGAACTGATGCCTATTTGCTTGTGATACAAATCACCCAAAGTAGGATGTGTTGTACAACCTGTTCTGAGAAACAGCCAAACCCTCTGCCCCCATCCTATCATGCTTCATTCTGGCAGAAACTCCTCACCCTAAACTGGGCAAAAGGACAATTGTGTCAGATCAGCCTCAAGACCAGCAACAGGAATCTTGATGAATCAGCTTTCACCCTGTCCCGCTACCTGGCAACTCACCCCCCAAAACCTACATAAACCTTGTGTATGTTCATCCAGGGAAGGGTTGCCTTTTGGGTGGGAGGCTCTTTCTGACAAACTCAAGAAACTCCTGCTAGTTTGAAGTCTATTTTTTGACCAGTCTGTTATTCCTGGCACCCACTGGGCATGTAAGCAAGGACCCAGGGTGGTTCCCAGATCTCCTGAAGGACAGTTTCCATAGCATTTATTTTGGGGAGTTCTGGAAAGAGGTGGGAGAAAATCATGGACCCAGTTTGGTGTCAGACAATTTGGTCTTGGTACACCTTCTTCATGGAAGAATGAACTCATTGCATAGTTTCCATTGTCTAGAAATCAGAGGCAGCTGACAGTGCAGAAGAGATAGCCCTGGGCCTGGAGTCAGGATTGTCTGAGTCTAAATCCAGCCTCAGAAAGTTAGTGGTTATGTGCCCTTGGACCAGTCCCTTATCCTCTGTTTGCTTCAGTTTCCAAACTGTAAAGTGGGGATAATAATATCACCTAAAGTGGAAGGTTGTTATCAGGCGGAAGCCCTTGGCAGAGCCCATGGCAAGCAGCAGGGTGTACAGATGCCGATCCCCTTCCCTTCCTTTCCCACCATCAGTGCTGCAAGTTTAGGGCAGTAGGAAGGAAGATGAAGGGCAGTGGCCACGACTTAGAGCTCTGAGTTCCCAATGTGTGCCTGGTAAACAGAAGAAAACCCCAAAGAGGAGGGGGAGCAAGGAAAAGCTGCCTGAGCAGCTTTCAGAGACTGGGCAGACAACACTCGTGTCCAGGCAGAGGTTAGAGCCAACATTCCCTGAGAGTGTACCCACTTACAATCTGGGGCTCCCCCACACTGACTGGATCTCTGACCTGGGGCTATCTAGAATTGGTTAGAGACAGCTTCAGGAGCTCCCTATCATGATGCAAAGGCTTCCTGTAGGAAAACCAGATAGCATGAGGGGGCTGTCTCTTGGACACAGAAGACATCCACTTTTCACTAGCTACTTATCTACAGATGCCACAAAGTTTGCACACTAGGGAATGAAGAGATTCCCTTTGATTTCAGACTCACAGTTACCAGGGGAAGTGTCCTTACCCAGGGAGAGCAGGTTCTGGGCATTCTCCAGCATGACCTCCTTATACAATTCCTTCTGAGCACGGTCCAAGAGGCCCCACTCCTCCTGGCTGAAGTCCACAGCCACGTCCTTAAATGTCACTGTCTCCTAAATTGTCAAAAGTCACAGGACGCAGAGCTGAAAGACACTTCAAAATTAAATAGTCCAGTCCTCATGAATTTACAAGAAGAAACATGAAGCCCAGAGAAGGGATTTCCCTGGGGTCAGACACTTTATGAGTGTCAGAATCAACTCTTAAAATCATAGTAAGAACCCATTGGAATTTTAAGAAAAACATTTTATATTATCAGTTGGAATAAAGTTGAGAAATGTCTTGCTATGGAATGTGTCTCCCTGCGGAATCAGGGAGAAAGTGTGTGTATTATCTGTGAGGCAGGGGTATCTGTGGAGGAGAAAGAGGGAGAGGGCGATGTGAAATTTCTTCCTTATCAGAATTGATGTCAGTGATATATTCTAAAGAAAAGTCTATGAGAAGCTCGAAGGTGCACTGAATTCTGGGGGGAAGAAGACCAATTAAATATGATCACTTAAAAGGTAGTAAAGTTAAAGAAAAGATCTAGTTATTTTCCTGAATGACTGAAATAAAGTCTTATCTAAATAAAAATATGAAGGGGATATTAGAAAGATATTCATCAGAATCTGGGCTGCACTGAATGGCTGCCAGCCAAGTGAAGAAGCCTTATCTGTTATTATATTGAGGGTTTCAGGTCACTTTGGATATGAGTCACATACAAAACAGCTTATGCCTTTGCTTTAGGATTGCTTTCATTTGCCTATAACATATATTCCTCAATTACAAAATTAATTACTTAGTAATAAGAGTAATGATGATGGAGAAGGGTGGTGTAGAGGATAGAGCACTGGGCTTGAAATAAGACCCATCTTTATGAGTTCAAATATGGCCTCAAATCACTTAACCTTTTCTTGCCTCAGTTTCCCCATTTGTAAAATGAACTGGAGAAGGAAATGGCAAGCTACTCCAGCATCTTTGCCAAGAAGAGCCCTAATAGGTTTGCTAACTGTTGAACATAAATCAAATGACAACAATGAAGATGGAGAAAGGAGGCTTCCTTTGTTGCCTAAAAGAGCAATATTTAATTAACTTGGGCTTTGTTTGAGCTAATCCATCAGAAAAATGTAACCAGTTATTCTCTGAGAAGTAAATGATCTAAACACAAACCTAGAACTGTAGAAACTTGGGAGAAGAGTCAAGATAATGAGTCATGGGGCCAACTGATGGGCAATATATAGGAGAGGTTGGCCAGATCTAAGACTGCCCTGATACTTGAGACATCATCTATATTTGCAGCCCAATGCACTGGGAATCTGATCGTCTTCCATTTCATTTTCTTCCATTTTAGTTATAAGCACTGGATTAACTTTATCAGAGACTATGATGTTTGAGAAGGATCCTTCATTCTATACATAAAATTCTGATTCATTTTTCATCACTTTAATCTCCTTGGGTAAGGACACTTCCACTGGTAACTGTTATTTCTCTTTAAAATATCTGATTTAGGGTCTATTTGTAATCCATATTTCACCTTTCACTTCCTTTATTATATTACTTCAGAACAATTGAAGAATTTATTCCTCCTTTACATGTCTTGAGATTCCCAAGAATTTCTAAATCTTTTATTTTCTTTTTTTTGCTTTTTGGAGGGCAATTGGGGTTAAGTAACTTGCCCAAGGTCACATGGCTAGGTTTTTGTTTGTGTGTGCGTTAAGTGTCTGAGGTCGGATCCAAACTCAGGTCCTTCTGACTCCAGGGCCAACGCTCTACTCGCTGCGCCACCTAGCCACCCGTCTAAATCTTTTATTTTCTCAAGGGTCCATTGAATCATTCATTAGAGTCAGACTTGACCGAAGTCACCAAATAACAACTTCTTAAAATGTTCTAGAAGCTTATAATCTGTACTCTGGTTTAACTTGTCTTTCATACCTCACTGCTATATCCTGCTCCAATGTCATTACTGCTACCAATGTCAGAGTTTGGGGGATTTTTTTCAGGAAAAAAATTTATTTCTCCCACAAACTTTACAGAACAAGGTATCCCAAATATCTCCAGGGAAAGTTAGCTGGCTCCTAAAGGACAAATCACCAGGTGTGAGGCTTCCCTTTACACCTAGACCCTTCCCTCTTCAGATCCCTGTAGCTCCCTAACAGGCACTACCTTCCTGGTTCCCCACTCAGTCAGCCTGGGTGCCACCTTCCACTCCTCAGTACCTCACCCTCACTCCAGATCTCAAATCTGTAGTTGAAACCTGTCAAGTTCACCCCTTCACCATCTCTGGAATACATTCCCACCCTGGGGCAGGCCCTCATCACCTCACACCTGGACAATGGCAATAGCTGCTGGTGAGTCTGCCTGCCTCAACTCTCCCCCCACTCCAGCCATTCCCCAGTCATCTGTCAATCTGATCACAGTGGGGAGTTTATCCATGTTATACTCCCATTGCATAATTTATAGTTGCTTCCTATAAAATCCTTTGTAGCATTCAGAGCCTTTCATAACCTGGTCCCCATTCAATTTTTCCAGTCTTCCTATAGTTTATCTCCACATACTCTGGAATCCAGAGGCACTGCCCTTTTTGTGAGTCCTTCTGTTTTGTGAGAAACTCTGTACTGACTCTGGCTGTCTCCAGGCCTGCCACAACCTCCCATATTTTCACCCCCTGGCTTCCTTCTAGTTCCAGACGAAATTCTACCTTCTAGAAGAAGCCTCTCTACTAATTGTGATACTGGGCAAGTCACAACCCTGATTGCCTGGGGGAGAAAAAGGAGCCTTCCCCAATTCTCTGCCTTCTAAGGACATCTCTCTGATCATACCCTATTGGTCCCATATATACCATGCTTGGCCCTTACTAGACTGGAGGTTTCTCGATAGCAGGGACCATCTTTTGCCTTCTTTTGTCTTCCCACTGATTAGCTACTGCAGGGCCTCAATCAAACCCTATGGACTGACTCTAGACTTGCTAGCAGGGTCTGTTGATTCATCTTAAAGTAGTCAGGGAAGGGGCTTGACTGGCCAGATTGCCTTTGTTGGAATATTGTTGGTCTCTTAGATAAGAAGACCAGTATGACCTCCAGCATTTGACTTGGGCGTTCAAGGCCACAGTAGGAGACAACCAACTCCAGCTGAGAATTATACAAAAAAGAGACAGGCCAAGTTCAGCAACTTTAATAAAAAGATAGCCACCCCATTCCAGACTAGAGAGAGAACAGGACTCAACAGACCCTACCCAACACATCCAAGAGGGCAAATGGGAGCAGACTGACTCTAGCAAAGTCTAAGATCTGAAGGTAGCTATCAAGGTGAACAGAAGAAAGGGATAAAGACAATGAAGAAATAAAATGGGGAGAAAAGTCCAAGAGAATAAACCCAGGCCAGAATCAAAGTTCAGACTTGGGGAGACAAGTCATGTCCTCAGGACTGAACTTCTCCTACCCCTGGATGTTCAGTGCAGAACCCTTAGCCCTCTTAGAGGCTGCCTGTAACCTCATTACTTACTGGCATAGTCTCTTGATCTCTACATCTCCCAAAGACTCGGGGCAAAGTCCTTAGTAGAGAGCCTTATAAGAGCCCTTTGGCCGTTCTGAAAATAGCTAGCGCTTACATAGTGCTACAGGAGTCTCATTTTGAACATCACAGTAACTCTGGGAGATAGGTGTTATTATCTCCATCTGAGGATTTATTTCTAGAAGTGCTGCACTGTGTGATGATAACTTTGATGGACTTAGCCTTTCTCGGCAATGTAGGGTTCTAAAACATCTCCAAAAGGTTCAGAATGGAAAATGCCACCCACATCCAGAGGAAGCACTACAGAGTCTGAATGCAAACAGAAGTGTTCCATTCACTCCCTCTCTTCTGTTGTGGGGGTTTTGCTTTCTTTCTTCTTTCCCATTCCACCCACTGGTTCCAATTCTTCTTTAAACATACGTAATGTGAACTTATATCAGACTGCACTCTGTCTTGGGGAGGGGGAGGAAATTTTAAAGTCAAAATCTTATATAAGGAATATGGAAAACTAAAAATAAATTAATAATAAAAACAGTAAAAGCGTTATATACATTCTTATCATTTCTTAAGGTCTAGGCTATTATTGCTCTTTGCTATAATTGTTAGGCTGTTTCATCACAATTGTTTTCCATGTACCATCAGGCATTCTTATGTCTAAACATCTGGATAAAAGGGGAAAAATTCAATAAATCATCAAGTTATTAAAAAAGAAAAGAGTTGGGGCGGCTAGGTGGCGCAGTGAGTAGAGCGCCGGCCCTGGAGTCAGGAGGACCCGAGTTCAAACCCAGCCTCAAACACTTAACACAAAAATCTAGCCGTGTGACCTTGGGCAAGTCACATAACCCCAATTGCCTTGCCTTCCCCCTCTAAAGGAAAAAAAATTGGTCTTTTCTTATACCACAGTCTCCATGAAGTTCCCCTAGGAAGTAGTTCTCTTTGCAGGGCTTCACAGGTTAGAGATTTGTATAGTTATGAAGCTACCTTTTATCATTGTGTCTAGTTCTTGACTCCCCATTCTAGACAAAATCAAATTAACACCCCCCCCCCCAAAGCCTTGAGGAAGATGTAGAGGAAAAAAATCACTATCCCATGGAAAATAAATAGGTTTTTACTTTAGGGAAAAAAATCCCCCTACAGTTCCTTTCCCCTCCCCCTCATTGAAAATGAAATGAAAAAACCAAACCCTTATTTTCAACATATAAATCATGTAGAGCTGACTTTCACATTGATCATGCCCAAAAGTTTCATTCTGGACTGAGTCTGTCGTGTCATTAGAAGGGGAGACAAGGCCAGTTTGAGTAGTCCTCTGGACCAGTGGCAGGCCAGTACACAGATCACAATTCCCAAGTCTTCCAAGGTCATCTTTGCAACATGATCTCCATATAAACTGTTATCCTCTATACATCAGCTCATACAATCTGCCCCCCCACTTTAAAGCCAGCCCTTCATCACTTCTTATACCCCAACAATACCCCCCCCCACTTCTAAATCACTACTGACTGAAATGTTTAACTTAGGTCAGTCTCTGTGCCCTTCTGGAGGAGTATCTGGGCTGAGCTTCTGTTTCCCTGGGTCCTGCTACTTCTCTCTTGGGGGTATTAAAAGTCGCCTTATTCCAGGGTCTCCAGGACAGTCCAGGCTGGGGACCTGCAAGCTTCCAGTGCTCCTAAGATGGTCACAAGGTCTCCCTCAAGAACTTTGGAACTGATTGTGTGACACTGGAAACACTGGCACAAGGCCACTCAGCATGGCACGCCCACACCAGAGAAGATGGCGTGTTCTGTGAGAAAATCAGAACTGAAACAGCTCAAAGGAAATGCAGGATGTACAAGTTTAGAGAATCCACCTGAAATGCTCACATGGACTATTTGTGCCCAACCGGCAGCAGAGCATCCTGAGTTCTAAGATACATTGAAATGTGACTCTGGAATAGTGATGTCATTCTGGTCCCCTTCCAGAATGAGGACAACAACCACTATCACCACCTGATCTGTGGCAAAGCTGATTGAGGTTCCCCCTTCCCCCCATTGGGATCTCAGTTCTACAGGCTCCTGATCCTGGTGTTCTGTCCTCTTGGAAACGATAATCTGCTGAACTTGGCCCCTATCAGCCAGCTGGTAAACTCTGCAGGTCCCCAGCTAGTCTGTGATTCTTGTGCATGCTTCAGGCTGGCCTAGGAGCTGGGACTGAGTCCCTACTCCCATCCTGGGAACTGAGCCAGACCAGTAATGGATTCTTTGCTCCTCTCTCAGCATTCCACCAAGAGCCTTCAACTTCTCCTTACTCCTGAAGGCTCCTCAAGGCCCAGGCCTCACCTATCCAATCTAGGACTTGGTAGTGGGCAACCAAGATGTCAGCTGGTACCTGGTGCAACTGCTCTCAGGCTCACAAGGTAGGTGTGAGCTCACCCCCTCCTCTTCACTCTCTCTCTCCCCCATATCCTATCTGTTGTCTAGGTCTGCTACTTTCACCTTTGCAACATGTCTCATAATTGATCACCTCTTCCCCACCTAATGCTGCCCCCTCTCTGAGCCAGCAAGCAGAGCTTATTAGCTGGCTAATAGGGACAGAGTCTGGTGGTAATTTACTCTTTTTATAGACTCACCCCAGGTCAGAAAGTTAAGAGAGCTCAAAGCAAGAGGGTAACAATCCTATTTTGGTCTGGGACAGACCACTCTGGGAACAATGAGAGCCCACAGGCCTCTATCCTGCCTCTGAGATCCTGGAATAACACCCAGAGCCCCAAGAAAGCAGCGATGAGAACAGCCCAGACACCCTTGCCAAGGGTGCTGCAGAATCCAGCTCGGCTGAAAGAATGAGCCAACAAAAGAAGAACCTCACCATAATGAATGGTTGTGGCAGCAGAGGAAGACAGACACAGAGAGAAGAGTGACTCACATCTACAAGTACTGCCTCCAGAAAAGCACAGCTTGGGCACAAACTCAACCAGAATTTCCAGAGGCATTGAAGCAAGAATTAGACACGTTTATAAGTGGAATGAGAGCTTGGAGGGAAAAAGAAACGGAAAAGAAACAAGTGGTGTGGGAGAAAGAATCAAGGGGGTAACAGCTCTGTACAGGATGTACAAAACCTTGTCCAAGCAACAAGCTCTCTCCAATTTGGAATTGACCAAATAGAAGCCACAAAACAAAATAAAATATTAAAATAAATTCAAGAGGATGAAAAAAAGAGAAAATGTAAAATATTTCATAGAAAAAAAAAGTGACTCACATAGAAAAAAGAATAAGGCAAAATTTAAATAACATTAGACTACCTAAATGCCATAAAAATAGGGGCCTCAACATAAGATTTCAAGAAACCTTAAAACTGCACAGATATCTTGCAACCAGAGCACAAAGTCAAAATAAACCCCAAATCAATTCCCAAAAGAAATCTCTGAATGAAAACACCCAGGAATATCAAAGCTAAAATGCAGAGATTCCAGGTCAATGACAAAATATAGCAAGCAGCAAGAAAGAAACAACAGCCATCACTGAAGACCACTGAGCTTGGAATAGGATATGCCAGAAGGCAAAGGACATGATCTTATAGCCAAGAATAATTTCCTCAACAAAAATGAGTAGAATGATATGAGGAAAGTGACCCCTAAGGAAAGGACTTCCAAACATTCCTGATGAAATGACCATAACTGTGGAGAGCTTTTTAAGTTCAAACACAATGAAGAGAAACGTAAGAAAGTAAAGAAGGATAAATTAGCCCTCTCAGGGCTCATAGAGGGCAATTAGAAAAGTCTGGGGAGGGGTCTGGTATGACTTGATTTTAAGGAAAAGATGGAAAGAGAGGAAGAGAAATACACTAAGGTGGGAGCATGAAAAGGTGGGTTAGAAATATTATCTCACATAATGAGGGGGCACAAGTAGACATCTATACAAACAGAGGAGGGAGTGTGGGGGGGAGTGTGATGTCTGAACCTTAGTCCTCTAGTCAACAGAAGGAAGACTACACACGACACAGAGCTGGGTATAGAAATACATTTTACTCACTAGTGACAAGGAGACAGGGGGAGTTAGAAGAAGAGTACAATATGGCGTGGATTAGGCCTAAGCAGATCAAATTCAAAAAATGAATGAGAATTATTAGAATTCTTTCTGAGGTGGCAAAGAAAGGGAATCTGAGGGATTATTTATGAATAATAAATGGGGTGAGGATAAATAAGATCCATACATGTAATGGGGTACTGCTGCATTGACCTGGAGTTAGCAGAGTGACCAACCAAGAGTGCAGAGGGCCGAGGGTGATGAAACACTGCCAATGACCTGGAGGGGCAGGACTCAGGTACTGAAAGGGAAATATTTTGGGGGGACACAGGCACTGAGGATGTTTTTTTTTTTCAGATTGACTGTACCTTGTGTGTAATGGGTTTTGTTTTTCTTGTGTTCTCAGTGTGGGGGAGGGAGCAGGTGGGAAGATGAGAAGGGATCTTGGCTGATACAAATGAGTATGTGTGCATGTGTGTGTGTGTGTGTGAGCGTGAGTGTGTGTGTGTCCACACTGGAACTCTGATCAATATCATGATCAAGCAGTTCCTGAGGAGTCAGGATATCTTACCTATGATTTTCTTTAGATATGACCAATGAGGAATTTTCCTAAGCGTGACTACATACATTCTTGTAATAGGGATTCGTTTTTCTTGTTTTTCAAATTGGGTGTTGGGGGGAAGGATAGAAAGAGAAGGTAGAAACTCAAGAATAAAAGCTAGTTTCCTTCCTACAGCCAGTCTTGAAATCAGACTGACCACTCAACGGATCACCCTCAAAGGCAGAGCTCTCCCCATGTGTGAAGGGGCCTCTATCTCCTGGAGTTCTGTCCTTCCCCTGTCATATGGTTGGGCCAGTTTGGGTTTTTTTCCCTGAAAGGTGACAAAGCTGTGCCAAGACCTGACTTCCACAGTGGGCAAAGGCTCCATGTGCTCCCCTTCAGCCAGTATTCTGAGTGTCTCTGGACACATTGGTGTGGCTGTCTGAAAACCTAAAGGAATAAAAGTCTGCCCGTGTGAAATCCAGATCCTTCAGATAGGAGAGATTTACCCAGATGACTCACAACCACACCTTGCCCTACTGCCCAGATGAGCTCCCACACGGAGGGGAGGGAGCCTTGTCTATTCAAGATAAAGAGCTCTCCTATCCATCCTGAATGTCCTTTTTCTGCAGCACTTAAATAAAGCTGTTTTGTTTAATGATTTAGGAGTGTCTGATGTTTCCTTAACATTCAAACTGAGTCAGTTACATCCATTACTCCCTTCCCAGGTCAATCCAGGACTTGCTCCAGCCTATGGGAAACTCAGATTTCCCAAGAAGCTGTCTGAAGTAACTTGACACACTAACCTGACTCTGTCAAACCTCCCTTTTCCCCTTGTTGCTCCCATGGTCTCTGCCAGTGCCTGGCACACTGGGCAGGGCAGACCAAATTATCCTACCACAGAGCCAATCTGTACAGTAATATGGTGTGAGGTGAAGCTAGTCCTGGTGGCCAGGGCCAACAGAAGCAAGGGTGTGAATCCCAGGAGACTCTTTTAAACAGCAGAGAAGCCATCCATCATTCAGTCACTGTGCCAGGGCAGGTCTTAGACACCCAGGAGCAGCAGGAGGGCCTAGAGCAGTCGGTACAGGAAATATGAGCTTGAGTATCTAGAGCCTTTCTAAATGCTCATTGATTTGTGCTAAGAACTGGTAAAGGGGAGGGCTCAGAGGGACCTGGGAAGACTTGTGTGAGCTGAGGCAGGAGGACAGGAGAAGTACAAAGGGCACAATTTCTGCTCTGATGACCACACAGCAAAGGACAGGAGCCGGGGAGCCTTCAGGGCTCTGCTCCAGGTCCAACCAGGCAAGACTCAGGAGGAAGGGTGTCTTGGACCTTCAGTCACTACAAGGGAGAGCTTGGCCACCAGGAAGAGAGGGGAGTGGGAGGAGCTGGGTGTAGAGGAAGGGGCTGCTGGCAGGCAGAGTTAAGACATGGTCCCTGGGTGATAGAGAGAAAGGAATGAAGGGGTCACCCTTGTCAGTCAACAGAAATAAAGGGGAATTTAAAACCAAATGGGAAGTTGTAGATGGAGAACAGACCATAAAGTCAGAAATACCTGAGTTCAAATTTAGCTTCAGGCATGTGAGACTTACTAGCTATGTGACCCTGGGCCAGTCACTTAACCCTGACTGCCTCACAGAAAGAACCTGAGAGGGCAGGATGAGGTGTTGGGGGTAGGACATTGCTCTCTACACCATAGTGCCAAGGAACCAGTTTAAAACCCAAAAGATGGGATCAGGGCAGTGCTGTTACTACTGGAATCTTCTTCCTGCCAATTTTGGCAAAGAAACCATCCCTAAGGAAGGTATCTGGAGCCTCACAAACCCTCCTCTATGCCCATGGAAATGGCTGGGTTGCTGGTGTTGGTCAAGTCTGAGGACCGGCTGCACTCACCTGGGCTGGGGCTGGCTTGCTCCCAGGGGCCATTCCTGCAGAATCCAGGCTCCCTGTGTAGGCAGCAAAGGAACCAAAGTGACTCCCTTTGGGAAAGCTCCTCCACCTTATCCCTGGACCTTTTCTGCTCCAGGGACCTGCTCCCCCACCCTCCATGGGGGAGCAGCAGCCAAAGCTCTTCCTCACAGACTTCCCAGCTGATCATGGAGTGTCCCAATTCTAGGCCTTTCTGATAGCCAGGACACAGCCTGGAGCCACCTGGAAAGTGCTTCCCTCCTCCACCTCTGCACAGAAAAGCCTGCCTGCCCCACCTGGAACCTGAATCCCAGGCTTACTGCCTTGGGGCTCACTCTAGGCCACTGCTATTGGTTGTACCTTGTAATAAATCTCCTAATTTCCCTTCAGCTTTGTTATCTGGATTGGCCCCAATAGCTGCTGGGGCCAGGCCTTGGTCCTCTGAAGACTGAGCTGGGAGGGAAAAGGATCCCAGAGGGGAGAGCTCTTGCCCCTTTCTTCATAGGCTGGAGGCTGCCCAGCTGGGGTTTACAGAGGGGGAGGTCCCATAGGCCTTAGAAAGACCCAGGCCCTGACCTCAGGGGAAAGACTCCAACCTGTAGAGGGAGGGAGGTAGGAAGGAGGGTCAGGCTGGAAATGAGGGGGGGGTCTGAACAGGGAGACAACTTCCCTTCCTCTCTTACTCCTCTTCTGTCCCCCTCCCCATCCTCCTACAGAAACCCAAGAGGCAGAGGGGCCTTGGGATCCCGGATGGGATGAGACAAGTCAAGAGCCTCAGTGACCCCAAGTCAGAGCCCTCCCTCCACCTGGTCCTCTGTCCTCCCAGCATCCCCTCTCCCCAGCTTACACACATAGACAACACACTGACAGACTGAAAGAGGATGGAGGGAAGGCAGAGAAGGTTGAGGATGGGCAAGGCTCCAGAATAGACCCTCTAAGGAATGACCTGAGGCCTGACCTCAGGCCTGAGACTGTGAGACAGAACCCAGTCTGAGATTCAGGCCTCTGGCAGGGAACCTGAGGGCTCTGAGAGAAGTGAGGCAGGGCAGCAGGAGGCCTGGGGAAGGGGAGCAGGGCTAGGATCTGGGCAAGACAGTCTAACACAGGTCATAACAGGGAGGCCAGGGACACTTGGAGTGAAAGTGCTCCAGGTGGATACTGAGCCTGGGAAGGCTGGATGACTGTGTCCTGAGCTCTCACTAGGGGCTGGGCAGGGCTCCTGGGACCTTCTGGTACAGCTTAGGCTTGTGAGAAAGTTGCTTCACTGAGGACCCCTACTCTATTCCCACCAGTACCGATTGATCTGATACGATTCTATATGGGTAGAGATGAGAAGTTCTCAGGATTTGGCCCCAGAGCTGGGTGCTGCATCTTGTAAGTTCACTTGCTTAATTACAGGAAGTTACCTAGAGCCCCTCCACCCTTGTTTTCCTTGTGATGGTGGCCAAGCCCAGTGTGGTGGAGGTGGCTCAATTACATGAACAAGCCCCTAACTTACTTCTGAGCCTCTGGACCACTCTCTCCTATCCAGCAGGAGCAGGTAACAGTCTTCTCACCACTTAGCAGAGATGCCCCCTGCCTCACCCAGCCTGGGACAGCACCTCTGCCCTGCTAATATGTCACTGTTGGCTCTCAAGGGCCGGGCCTGGTAACTGAATACTTTGTCATGGCTCTTTAGTATATCAGCACAAGAATAAGCCGTGCATTCATCCATACTTGGTATAAGCCATATAGGAATATAGTTTCTAATAGAAGGGCCCTATAATAAGCTTCCCACTCTAATGGAATACTCATTACTTGTTTACCAACTATGGAGCTCACATGAACAACCTCCAGAATGCTGACCAAGCTATCTCCAGGTAGCTTTGCTCCAATTCCATAAGGAAACCAAGCCCGGGAGGTGGCTGGATATGGGTAGTCTGGAATCCAAGTTTTACAGAACAACTTGGATCCCTCAAAAGGCCACACATAAGGACCATGAGGCCACATGTGGTCTTAAAGCCACAGGTTCCCCACCCCTGGTCAAGATACCTACTAGCCCTATGACAATTGGGCCCTGGAAGGAGGGAGCATCTCAGATCAAGAGGAAGATCTGAGGCCCACTTCATTAGAGGGGACCATGGGCACTTTAATAAAGTCCCATTGGCTGGGAGACCCCCCTCAGTCTCTTTTATTGTAGGTTAGATAATTTTAATCCCCCATTTTGAACCCCTCAAGGGAGTCAAATAATTGGGATCAGCTAAGGAACCAGCCCAAGAGCCAAGAATTCAGATAAGGGGGCCAGGAAAGAGCTTTGATTCCTGCATCCAAGGTGAGGTCTGGGGACAGGAAGGCAGGACTTGGGGATCCTTACAGGGGGCTGGGTCTGAGGGCGGGACAATTGAATCTCTAACCAGGAGGTGGGGCCACAGAGAAAGGATACCTGGGTGGTGATGGGAAGGCTGAAGCAGGGCACCTGGCTCTCTATGAACAAAGTCTGAAGTCTGGGAAAGTGTGACCCAATGGGAAATCTCGGGGGGGTGGGGTCAGCTAGGATGTTTAGGAAGTTATTGGCAGTCGGGAAAAGTTTTATGGGTGGGGAGCTGAGCCAGTAGCCAGACCTGGAAGTTGTCCTTCTGGCAGACCTGGAGAATGAGGCCCAATGACAAAGCCAGCCAACAAAAGCCAAGACAGATGGGGGCCTGGGCGGAGCGGGGATGGGGGTGGGGGAGGAGGGACTGGCCCAGACCTACCTGGGAGCTGCATGCGCAGAGCGGGCTTCCGGAAGGCAGAGCGATCTCTGGTCCAAAGGAAAACAGAGCAAACTCAGGTCCAGGGGAAGGCAGAGAGATCCCAGCTGCAGGGAATGTAGGGAGGGTTCAGATGTAGGGAAATCAGACAGATCTCAGCTTCAGGAAAGGCAGAGAGCGCAGGTCAAAGGGGAAAAGGAGAGAATCTGAGCTCCAGGGAAGTCAGAGCAGTCTCAGTTCAAAGACTTCCTGTTTCCCACCAGCCCACTCTGGGAGGGTCCTCCTAATCCCAATGGCACCACCCTGTCCAACCCTGAGGCCCCTTCTATGGCTGAGTCCTTTCCTCCAATCACACCCAGGACCAGGACTCTAGGAGCTAGCCTTCCTCTCCTCCCCAAGCCCACCCCTCCATCACGTGGAAAGCTTTCTCCACTGCCATGATGCCCTCTTCCCCCTAAACTCCTCCCAGGCCTCCAGACTCCACCCCAGTGCTCCAACTCCACCTGGGCCACCACCCACCAGGCTGGACAGCTCCTCCTCTCTATCCTCCGTGACCCACCCCTTCCTTCTGACAGAAACTCTGCCTTGATAACACTGCAGCACCAGACTGCCTGAGAGGGAGGGACCCTGTGCTTTGAGGGGCTGGCAACAGATGGCTCTGGTGACAGTCGGGGTGCCCTCTACAGTTTGTAACTGTAAATCCCATTGGGATCAACTGAGTTTCTCCCAATCTGAGGTGTTCTCCCTTTGGAAGTGTGATGTTTGACCTCTACTGGTAGACCAGACCTTAAGGCAAAATATACTTAAAATTCAGCATTTAGGCAATTTGGTAAGGAATGTAAGGATGAGAATGGAGGTAACTGGTAGTCTACTCTGAACACTATCAGTCTAGACTGTCAAATTGAGAGATGAATGAAGTGATTTTTCTATTTAAGATAATTCTGAAATGCATTGAAAGGAATCCAGGGCATTCTGCAATTCTCATGTTTTAAATATCTAGTATTGTTTGTCTTCTTGTTATGCGTCTAATTTTTCTCCTTTTGGAATGTTTGGGGAAACATTGTATAAAATACTGTAATTTGAAGAAAAATGTCTAGGTGTTGATGTAATTGTGTCCTTGGAAATTTAATTCCTCTTCTGATAGGGATGCAATTGAATTGAGCTGTAAGAGAATGTGGCTACAGTGTTTAAAAGTGGTTAAATTGAAATGAGTCTATTTTGCTTTAAAATGAATCATAAGAATAACAACCTTTGATAAAAGTTAAAAGGAGCTTGGAAATTCTTTTCTATGAAATTCTTTCCAAGTCAGTGTCTGAGGACTTTAGGCAAGGTTGCCAAACCTTACCAGCCCTGGGAAAAAAGTGGCTGAAAGAAAGCTGGCTAATTGGAAAATGATGAAGTGGTTTGCTGAGGAACTGAAAAGTGTACCAGCTGAAGTGGGGGTGGGTCAAAGGGAGAAGCCCCATGGAAAGGGCAGAAGCCAGAAAGAAGTCAGGACCCTGGGGGGGGCCTGGCTCAGATAGACCTGGGTCCTGTATCCACACAACTGGCTTTCAGAAGGCAGAATGATCTTAGCTCCAGGGCAAAAGACTTTCCCCATTTTGTTCTAGGTTTGTTTCTAATGGAGAAGTACCTTTTGCCTGATGGATTGTCTGACCATTGATTATTAAAATCATAAAATCTAACATGGAATAAAATGTTTTGAAGTGCCAGCTTGGAGCCAACCTAGTGTCATCAGACCCCAGCCTTGATTAAGAATGGGTCTCCTCCCTTAACTTGAGTTGGTATTGTCAGCCCTTGGAGTGTAGAAAGTAAGAGAATGCCTCAAATTCCCTTGAAATGGGGACTCAGGTGCATTCAAGAAGCAATCAATCAGATCCTTGACTGGGGCTGTAGGAAACCCCATGAGCTGGCAGGGCAGTCTTTTTTTAGGATCCACCATCAGTGGGTGGACCCAGTGCCACAGGGTAGATTTTCATGAAGACTTTGACCAGGAAGACAATCACCCTTGAGGTCAAACCATCCAATACTATTGAAAATGTCAAAAAAAAAGAAAAAAAAAAAAAGAAAAAAAAAAAAAGAAAATGTCAAGCCAAGATACAAGATAAGGAAGGTATTCCCAACCAAAAGGTTGATTTTTTCAGGCAAGCCACTGGAAGATGGATGTACTTTATCTGACTACAACATTCAGAAGGATTCCCCTCTTCATCTTATTCTGAGGCTTTGTGATGGTGCCAAGAAGAGAAAGAAGTCTTAAACCAATCCCAAAAAGAACGAGCATAAAAGAAACAAGGTTAAGCTTGCTTTTCTGAAAGACTCTAAAGTTGATTAGAATGGCAAGATTAGCCACCTTCCATGAGAGTGCCCTTCTGATGAATGTGGTGCTGGAGTCTTTATGGCTAGTCATTTTGACAGACATTATTGTGGCAAGTGTTGGCCAGCCTATTGCTTCAACAAGCCAGAAGACAAGTAAATGTAGATGGGTCAGTAAAAAAAAAAAAGTCAACTGTTAAAAGGAAAAAAAAGAAACAAGTAATCAATCACAATGAAAAGTCCCCCAATTTACTTTTGTGCTCCAGACCACTCTCTCCTGTCCACCAGGACCAGGTGACTATCTTCTGACCACTTAGTCAGTGGAGATGCCCTCTGCCTCACCCAGCCTGGGACACCCCCTCTCCCCTGCTAATATGTCATGTTTGGCTCTCAAGAGCAAGACCTATTAACCAATGAGATTCAGCATTTGCCCATCCCTCTTTTACATATTATGATAAGAATAAGCTATGTATTCATCACACTTTGTATAAGTCATATAGGAATATAGATTTGAATAGAAGGGCTTTATAATAAGCCTCAAATTCTAAGGTAATGTGCAGTACTTGTTGACCAGATATGGAGCTCACATGCACAGTCACAATGCTGACAAAGATATCTCCACATTGTTTTGCTCCATGAGCAAACCAAGCCTGGGATGTGGCTCCCATATATTCTAGGAGGGGACATGTAAGTCCTGCCTAAGCTAAGGAGAAGCCCCTCCATCTTGTGACCACCTTGTCAGCCAAGGTATTTCCTGCTTTGCCCAACCTGTGGCCCATCTGACATATTGTTTTGCTTATTTTAGCCTATGTGTCATATGTCAACAAATAGAATTATTCTGCATTTGATACAGCTGCTCAAGAATGTCTAGATTCCTAGCCCTACAAAAATTGGACCATGCAAGGATGGAGTATCTCAGATCATGGGGAAGATCTGACTATTAGAGGGGACCATGAGCCCTTTAATAAAGTACCATTGGCTCAGAGCTCTGCCTCCATCTTTCTTATTGTAGGTTGGATAATTTTATTCCCCACAAATGTCTAGGAAGGTCTTCTTGCACCATAGAACTAGAGATATCCAGTGATAATAATGCAATGAAAGTCCTAAAATGGAGTTTATATGGACCAGGTTTAATCTGTGGGAAGTCTTAAATCTTTGGTTTGTTTCCCACCACCAGCCTCATGTTGTGAAGCCTTCAAAGATGGTGTGGTTCTACATTTCATAGGTACAAATTCAATTGTACCTACAATTCCTCTGTTTCAAGGTAGCAATGTGTATTGGGTATAGAATTAGTATTATTTCACCCTGCAGGAAATGTAGAAATTATACCAAGGACCTACCATAACAATTTATATATATATATATATATATATATATATATATATATATGTATATGTGTATGTATAATAATTATAACAATTTATAAAAGTGCCACTGTTGAGCCATGACACTTCCTGGTTTGGATCATCTCTAGGAAGGCAACCTCAGCATGTGAAGAAAGACTCTCCCTTCTGCCATGTCTTCTCCATCATTTCATGCAAGTCTTTCCATGTTTTTCTAAGATCATTAAGCTTATCTCTTCTTAGAGCGCAGCAGTATTTCAACACTATCACAACTTGTTTGTTCATCCCCCAATTGATGGGCATCCCTGTAATTTCCAGTTCTTTTCCACCACAAGGAGAGCTGCAATAAACACTTTGCTTTATTTATTTATTTATTTATTTTGCTATAAACATTTTAGCACATAGACATTCTTTTCCTTTTTCCCTGATCATCTTTGGAAATAGATATAGTAGTGATATGGCTGAGTCTAAGCTTATAGGTAGTTTAATAAGTCTTTGGACAAAATTCCAGATTGCTCTCCAAAATGTTTTGATCATTTCACAATTCCACCAACTGAAATAGTGTCCTGATTTTTCCACATCCCCGCCAACATTTGTCACTTTCCCCTTCTTATTGTTTTAGCCAGTCTGGTAGGAGAAAATGATATCTCAAGGTTGTTTTCATTTGTATTTCTTTTATCAAAAAGGAAAGAGCATTTTTTTCAAGTGACTATAAATTGTTTTGATTTCTTCATCATAAAACTGCCTGTTCATATCCTTTGGCCATTTATCAGTTGGGCTCATATTGTCATGGATTTGACAAAGGTCTTTATATATTTTTGGTATGACACCTTTATCTGAGAAACTGTCCATAATTTTTTTTCCCTATTTCCAGTTTTCCTTCTGACCTTGGCTACTTTTATTTCACTTGTACAAATACTTTTCAATTTAATGTAATCAAAAATATCCATTTTTACCTGACTTCACTTTCTATCTCTTTTGTTTATGAATTATTTGCTTATCCATAAGTCTGATAAGTAATATGTTCCATATTCTCCTAATTTTCTTATAAAATCTCTCTTTATATTTAGGGTATGTATCCATTTTTACCTTTTCTTAGTAAATGTTATAAGATATTGTTCTATATCTAGTTTCAGCCACAGTTTCCAGATCTTCCAACATTTTTTAACATATTATGAATTTGTACCCCAAAGCTGAAGTCTTTACACTTGTCAAATACAAGGTTGCTATTTTTATTTGCTGCTGTAAATTTTATGTCTACTCTATTTCATTGATCTACCTCTCTATTTTTTAGCTAGTACCATATAGTTTTGATAATTACTGCTTTATAATATAGTTTAAGATCTGGTACTGCTAACCCTCCTTCCTTTATGTTTTTCATTATTTCCTTTGATATTCTTGACTTCTTGTTTTTCCAAATGAATTTTGCTTTATTTTTTTCTAATTCAGTATATATTTTTTGTAATTTAATTAGGGTTGAATATATAAATTAGTTTGGGTAAAATTGTCATTGTTATTTTTTTGGTGCTGCCTACCCATGAACAATTACTATTTCTCTAATTATTTATATCTGATGGTACTTGTAAAAAAAAAAAGGCTTTTTTTTTTTGAAATTTTGTTGTTTTTTTTTGGCAGCTATACTTCCAGGTATTTTATGCTGTCTAGAGTTATTTTGTGTTTTATTTTTTTTACTATCTCCTCTAGCAGAGTTTTGTTTGTTACATACAGAAATTCTGATAATATATGTGAATTGACTTTATATCCTGCTACTTTGCTAAAATTATTAATTTTTTTCAATTAATTTTTTGACTCAGGATTTTCCAAGAATATCATCACATTGTCTGCAAAAAGAGATTGCTTTTATTACCTCATTCCCTATTCTTATTCCTCCTATTTCTTTTTCTACTGTTATTGCTATATCTATTGAATGATATTGGTGACAGTGGGCATCCTTGTTTCACACTTCATCTTACTGGGAAGCTTTCTAGTCTATGCCTATTACAAATTTTTTTTTTTGCTTTTTTTTTTTTCTGGAGGGCAATTGGGGTTAAGTAACTTGCCCAAGGTCACACGGCTAGGTTTTTGTTTGTGTGTGCGTTAAGTGTCTGAGGCCAGATCCGAACTCAGGTCCTTCTGACTCCAGGGCCGGCACTCTACTCACTGCGCCACCTAGCCGCCCCCTGCCCTTATTATTCCACTGAAGACTGGGCTGGACATTGGAAGGCAGACCCTGCTAGGCATCTTGCTTGCATTCGCAAGCCTGAGCCACACCCCTGCTTCTGCAGTCTTCTGCATTTCCTTGCTTCATCCCCCAGGGCTGCCCAACCCAGGAATTCCACTGCTTGGCAAGGATTCCCTTGACCCTGGTAATGTGAGCTGGGCTTGGCAGAAGGTGACAGAGCTGCCAGTGGAAGTTATCTTCTTGCCATTCCCTGATGTGGGTCTGAGTCTTCTATTACATAGGATGTGATTGCAGGAATGCTTTTGGTGCAGTATCTACTTCACTACACTTGTTCCCAGGGTTCAAAAACCTCCCTTTCCCCCTTGTAATGCCAAGCAAAGGCAAATTCCAAGGTTGGGAATACCAGCATAGTAACTCTTCATTTATTCAGTGACAAATTAAGGCACAAGATTCACAGAAAAGAGAAAATAAAAATACAGCATTCACCGTGTGTAATTCAATAATTTAGTAATTCTTCACTTTAATCACAAAGTACTAAGGTCCAAATACTACTCCACCCCTGGGCAGTACATTCATTTAGTCAATCACAAAGTCTTCTCTCTATTCAACTGGAGATTAGTTTTCAATCAGAAACAAAGTACATTCTTTTGGTCAGTCACGAAATACAAAAGTCAAAATTTTTCCACCCCTGGACCACAACTGAATTACAATATCATCCATCACCACCAAGCACCCTCGCAAGAGGCAATGGAAGACAATTCACCCCTAGGTCACAGCACAGCATCCAGTACTCAAGGAGGGGTCTTTTCTTCATCTTGACACGAGGCAAGTTCTCAGCAATCTCTGTTCCTGGAGAGGCAAAGCTTAACAAAGTCCCAAGATACACTGCCAGAACCCTCATCCATTCACTCTCTGCCTGCAGAACAGTCTCAGGACCCCTGAAAACATCAGCAAGACCCTCCTCCAGGATTTCTGTAACATACAACAAGAAAATCCTCCTTCAGGGCTTCTGAACCAACAACAAGGTTCTAGGTCCTCTGCGACAACAGCACTGTCCTTCACCAGCAGATGAATCTGGCAAAACATCAAAACCGACAGACAAAATAATGGCATCACAGTCATGCCCCCTCAGTTCTCAGCAACTCCAAGTATCAGTTCTCAAAAGTCCTGGGCAGCTCCAAAGGGCCCTCAGCAGTCCAGGCAACTTTAGCTGGCAGTTTCTCTCTCTCTCTCTCTCTCTCTCTCTCTCTCTCTCTCTCTCTCTCTCTCTCTCTCTCTCTCTCTCTCTCTCCCCCTCTCTCTCTTCCCTCCTCTCTCTTCCCTCCTCTCCTCTCTCTCTCCCCTCTCTCTGTCTCTCTCTCCCCTCCCTCTCTCTGTCTCTCTCCCCCTCCTTTCTCTGTCTCCTCTCTCTCTCTCTCTGTCTCTCTCTCTCTCCTCCCTCTCTCTCTCTCTCTCTGTCTCTCTCTCTCCCCTCCCTCTGTCTCTCTCTCCCCCTCCCCCTCTCTCTCTCTGTCTCTCTCTCTCCCTCTCTCTCTCTCCCCTCCCTCCCCTCCCTCTCCCCTCCCCTCTCTCTCTCTCTTCCCTCTCTCTCTCCCTCTCCCTCTCTCTCTCTCTGTCTCTCTCTCTCCCCCTCCCTCTGTCTCTCTCTCCCCCTCCCTCTCTCTCTCTGTCCCCTCCCTCTCCCCCCCCTCTCTCCCCCCACAAAGTTCTTCTGGCCTCTCTCTGCTTGCGCCTCTCTCTAAATCCATCAGACCAGCTCCTCCCAGGTCAGCCCTCTCTCTTCATGTCAACAAGTCCACCCCACAGGCGGGATTCACAAGCTCTGGGTTTCAACACAACCCCAAAACCAAGCCAATACAGGGAGATCTTTAAATTCTATTACCATGACACCCCCCTGCCAATCTGGACCAAGGACTCACAGGTCTTTCTTGTTTTCCCCATCAAGATGTGGTCTGGTGTACTGCCCAGATCTGTTAGCAGCTTGTGGAAAGGACTTCACTGCATTGCTTCTCCTCTCTCTGACATCATGGCTCTGCCACCCCCAGAGACATTATACTCAGTTCATGTAAGGTGAGAAAACCAAGACAAATGTGAAGGCATTTGCCCAGTATCACATAGTTATTAATGATTATGACTTGATGTTAACCAGTCTTCCCTAACATCAGTCTTCCTGAATCCTGGCCCAGTGCTCTTCCCAGAGGAAGATGAAAAGCTCCTGGAAGAAATCTTGCACAAAGATCATCTAGCAACAAACATTGAAGTGCTTGGGATACAGAAAGAGGAGTGACACAATGCAGGGATTCAAGGACCTCACAGTCTAAGGGGGAAGACAAAAAACATAATGTGCAAACTACATGCAAATGGGAAATAACCGAAAGAGAGAGAGCACTAGAACTAAGAAGCCTTGGGAAAGACTTTCCATAGACTGAAATAAAATTGTGACTTAGAGAAAGCCAGGGAAGGCAGTAGGTCAGCTAGGCAATATAGTAGATAGAATGCTGGCCTGGAGTCTGGAAACCTAAGTTCAAATATGGTCTCAAACTCTTGCTAGCTGTGTGACCCGGGACAAGTCACTTAACTGTGTTTGCTTTGGTTTCCTCATCTGTTACATGAGCTGTAGAAAAAAATGGCCAACCACTCTAGTCTCTTTGCCAAGAAATCCCCAAAGTCACAAAGGGTTGGACATGACTGAGCAACAGAAACATCAGGGAAGGCAGGAGACAAAGTGACAAGGTGTGGAGCCTAGAGATGAAGGGTCTTGCTCATGGAACAGCCTGGCGGCCAGGGTCACTGGATAGAAGAGCACATATAGGGAGGGACAAAGTCACAAAGGGCTTTGAGGGAGAGGGAGGCGTAGGGAGCCAAAAAGCCTTGATCCAGACTCAGATAAAATCATGAGAAGCTGGCTCCAAAGGAACCCCTGTGATGTGGCTTTTGAAGCTAGCTCCTAGATTGTCCTTTGAGATGCCATTGCAAGAGAGGTCTGAGTGCTGAGATCAGAGGCTCTGCCCTGCACTAAAATTCTAGCCCACAGGTATCCTTAGTAGATTAGACACATGTTGTTATATCCAGGGTATCTATACATTACCTAAACCTCCTGTACTAATAGTGATAAAAAAAACTAGAGTTTCATTTTCTTTTATCTCATTGCTCTATAAAAACCTTGTCCAAAGAATCAATAAATGGAGTTCTCCCTTCAACTACCCACATGGCCTGGTTCATTCTCATATCACTTGATATGGCCAAGTTCACTAAGTTTACTGTTGCCAAGAAGGTGCATGCATAACTCATGTGACTGAATTCAGCCGGCTTCATTGTCCTAGTTGGCACACTCTTGGAGGTCCTTTTAGTTTTGTTTTTGCTTCTCTTAAGTTTCTCTCTTTTGGACTCTACCCACCTTGGGAGAGACTCCACTCCTCCTAATTCCAAGGACCACCAGGGAAAGCTCCGGTAGGTGCCTGCCCAAGATTATAACTGACTCAGAAGAAGGAGCCTCCCAGTTAGGTGGGTGGTATCCCAGGACCAGCCCCCAAAACTGTATGGGTCAGAAGACCACTCACCCAAAATGACTCAGAGACTTCTCAGGGGAGTGATTCTGAAAAGGGTGTGGCTCTATATTCACATCCCTCTCCCTAAAGAGAACTAAATTACACATTTCTTTATGTGCCCTTCCCTAACTGATTCCCCATGCCCAGGAATTCCAATTCCCAGAGGAGATGTGATCTCCTATTTTGAGCAAAGGGCAGCCTCAATCCCTAGATCCAGGGACCGTGATAAATCAGCTTCTGACCTGTCCCCCACCTGGCTCGTCACTCCCTGAAACCTATATAAACCTTGTGTACTGTCCATTCAAGGAGAGTTTGCCTCTTTGGGGGAGAGTTTCCTATTGGTAAAGTCAGCAAACCCTAGTTGGTCCCAACTGTATTTCTTGGGCCAGTCTATTATTCCTGGCACCCACAGGGGTATCTATGCAAGCAAGGACTCCAGGGTGGTTTGCAGGACATCTGAAGGAGAGTTTCTATAGCATTTATTTGGGGTGGGGTACTGGGGGAGAAAGTTGTGGAACTAGTTTGAAGTCAGAGAATTTGGTCTTGGTGCACCTTCTTCATAAAAGAATAGATTCATTGCACAGTTTCCATTCTCTAGAAATCAGAAGCAGCTTAAAGTGAAGGTGAGAGAGCCCTGGGCCTGGAGTCAGGATTGCTTGAGTTTAAATATGGTCTCAGACAGTTAATGGCTAGGACCATCCCTGGACAAGTCACTTAACCTCTGCCTCAATTTCCCAACTGTAAAATCAAGACAAAAACATAAACAACTTTGAAGGTTATTGTGAGGATAAAGCAATGTAACAGTAAAGAAAGCCCTTGGCAGAGCCCATGGCAAATAGCAGGGGGATATAGATGCTGACCCCCTTCCATTCTTTTCCCACTATCTGTGCTGGAAGTTTAGGGCAATAGGGAGGAAGATGAAGAACAAACCTGCTACAGCAGTCACAAAGGAGAGCTCTGGGCTACCAACATATGCTTGGGAAACAGAAGAAGGTTCCAAATACTAGACCCATCCCAAAGAGGAAGGGGGTACAAGGAAAAGTTGCCAGAGCAGTTTTCAGAGATTTGGCTGCAAAACTCATGTCCAGGTAGAGGTTAGACCCAACAGTCCCTGAGAGTAGTTCCATTTATAATCTGGGATTCTTCCATGCTGATTGGATCTTTGACCTCAAGCTACCTAGAACTGGTAAGAAACAGCTTCAGGAGCAACAAAGGAAACCCTCAGCTTCCTATCACAGAATGCAAAGGCTTCCTGTAGGAAAGCCAGATAGCATGAGAAGTCTGTCTCTTAGACACAGGATGAAGTGCCAGTTAGGTTCCCATAGTGCTAGCTCCTACACAAGGCCTCTCACAAGGCCCCTCAGAGGGCACCAGGAACCTAATGTAAAGGTATGACCATTGTGAAGCCTTGCCCTGCACCTGCCTTGTAACTAAGATGTAACCTAAACAAAGATCTGCCCCTTTAGCTTGCAGCCCCACCCCCCCAGTTTACATCCCCATGTAGCAATAGTTGCCTTGCTGACCACTGTTTGTTTCAGGAAGTTCTTTTTACTGTATAAAAGCTTGCTGGACAGACTGCTCGGGGCTGCCTTCCCTTCTGGGAGACAGCCGCCGGCTAATAAATAAGCACTCTGCAAAGTGTAATCGGCTATACTGTCCTGTATGTGCCTCAATTGTCCATTACAAGGAGACCAACACTTTTCTCTCTCTCATAAATGATAGATACTCCAAAGCCTGAACAGTAGGCAATAAAGACATTCCTTTTAATTGCAGACTCAGAGTTAGTAGGGGAAGTGTCCTTACCCAGGGAGAGCAAGTTCTGGGCATTCTCCAGCATAACCTCCTTGTACAATTCCTTCTAAGGATGGCCCAAGAGGCCCCACTCCTCCTGGGTGAAGTCCACAGACACATCCTTGAATGTCACTGTCTCTTAAATCATCCAAAGTCATAGGGCATAGAGCTGAAAGATACTTCAGAATTAAATAATCCGGAAACTTGAATTCCAGAGAAGGATTTGCCCAAAGGTCATACCCTTTATGAGGGTCAGGGTCAACTCTTGAAAAGATAGTAAGAGCCCACAGGAATTTTGAGAAAACCCTTTTATATCATCAGTTGGAATAGTTGAGAAATGTCTTATTAGGGAATGCGTCTCCCTGTGGGGTCAGGGAGAGGGCGTGTGTACTATCTGTGAGGCAGGGGTATCTGTGGGGGAGAGAGAGAGGGTGATGTGAAATCTCTTCCTTATCAGAACTGATACAAGTGACATATTCTCAAGGAAAGTCTGTGAGAAGCCGGCAGGTACACTACATTGGGGGATGGAGGAGGGGGGATTAAAATGTCACTGAAAAGAGAGTAAAGTTAAAGGAAAGATCTACTTTGCTTCCTGAACAACCAAATGAAAGTCTTATCTAGATGTAAATATGAAGAGGATTCAAGATATTCATCAGAAAGTAGACTGCACCGAGGATTTGGAGCTGGTTCCCATACAGGTGAAGTATCCTTAAGGGCTTGAGGTCCCTCTGGAGGTGTGCCAACTCCAAAACAGCTTATGCCTTTGTTTTAGGATTGCTTTCATTTGTCTATAGCATACATTCCTTAATTACAAAGTTAATTACTTAGTAATAAGGCTAATTATAATGGAGAAGGGCAAGTTAGGGAGTGTGGTGCATAAAGCACTGGGCTTGGAATCAGGAAGACTCATCTTTAGGAGCTCAAATGTGGCCTCAAAAACTTACCAACTATGGGGCTAGGCAAGTGACTTAACCTTGTTTGCCTCAGTTTCCTCATCTGTTAGATGAACTGCAAAGTACTCCAGTATCTTTGACAGGGAAGCCCTAATGGATTTACTAAGAGTCAAATAATACTGAAATGACTGAATAACAAGAATGACGCAGAAAGGAAAGTTTCTTTATTGCTTAAAATAAGCAATATTTAATTAATTCGGGTTTTGTTTGAGCTAATCCATCATTAAAATGTAGCCAGTTTCTTTATAAGAAATAAATGATTCAGATATAAAATCCTTTGTAGCATTCAGAGCCCTTAATAACCTGGTTCCCAACCAGCCTCTCCAGTCTTCCTCTGGCTTTTCTCCACATACTCTGAAATCCAGGGGCACTGCCCTTTTTGTGAGTTCCTCACACAAGAAACTGTCCTGTCCCTGACTGTCTCCATGCCTGCCTGTCCTCTTTACCTCCTGGTTTCCTTCAAGCTGTGTGGAGGGAGAGGGATGAACTAGGCAGGCACAAAGAGACCAAAGTCATGGTCCCCATAGAATGGAGACTGAGGAGTGGAGTGGGTGTCCTGGGCAGGCAGCTGTCAGGAGGGAGAATAGAAATACAAACAGGGGAGGGCAGCAATCAGGGAAGGAGACAGTTAGTGCTTGAGATGCCAAAGGGTCAATGAATGGAGTTAACACAGAGAAGCAGAGAGCAGGGCAGGGTGGACCCTGCTGTATTTAATCTCAGGCCTAGGTTTATACAGAAGCCATCCACAGGTAAGGCATTGCCAGCTTCATAGACCATTCCCTGGGTCTATGGAAATGGCCTCCATTGCTGAGCTTGGTCAAGTCTTGTGGATGGATGACACTCACCTGGAGCTGGTCTCTTCCCCCAAACCCTATAAAAAGGGACCTCAAACTCCCCCTTCCCCCCCAGATCCAGGCTGCTCAGGGCTCTGGCCTGGAACCCCAGGAGAGGGAGAAGAGGCTCTCTGCCCTTGGCCCTCCCCATCCCATTCCTCTCTGTCAGCCCCGACCTTTCCATCCCTCCCCACTCTTCTCAGCTTGTCCCCTGGCCTTATTAAAGCGCATTGCTGCCCCCTTTCCCGGGGCCCCCATTCCACATTTCATAAATTAAATACCAATTCACTTAGCGTTTGAGCAGGAGAGTCCAAGGGAAACAGCTTTGATTACTTAGTGAGCCATGCGGTTCAAACTCTTGGGAATAGTAGAGAGGTGTAGATGGTGCCAGATCTAGCGTTCCAGTTTCCCAGAGGCCTCTGTTATGCCTGCTATCTAGGAACTGACTCTCCTACCTCTCTTTCTGGTCCTGGCCAGAGCCCTTCCCCCCTTAAGCCCTCCCTATCACTCTGCCCCTCCCCCTGTCCGACCTTCCCCATCCACCCTCTCCCCCCAGGAACCGATAAAGAAATGTGGTTCGGTTGGGGTGATGTGTCTGTGCTCCTGTGCCTGGGTGAAAGGAAAGGTGGGAAAAGGCGGAAGGGACTCGTATCCCAAGCTCCAAGTTGTTTTTTGACTATAAAACAGTTTTGCGGATGGAAAAATTCTTTTCTCGAACCGCCCCCATTCCCCACAGAGAGAGAGTGAGCCAGAGAAATAAAGTGGGAGTGGAGGAGGGGGGTGGGCGCTCTCAAACTTTTCCTGTTTATAAGGGAATTGCCCCATTGGGAGAAATAGCCCTCATCCCAGGCTATGGGAGAGACCAAGCCGAGACCTGTTGGCATCATCACAGGCATCAAGAACATGGATTTTTCCAGGCAAACGGCAGAATTCCTGCAAAGATCCTTTGAATTAGTGATTATTCTTCTTGCTGTGATTGGTTTAGACTTCTCTGCAGACCTGGGGTCCATGCTGCTGTTGGTCAGGGGCCCAGGGGGTGGGTTGTGCTCACATTGTACCTGGTTCTGATCCCCCTGGCCACCCTTTCCCCTTCTAGGCAGAAAGTAGGTTCTAGCAGGAGGTAAGGTAGCAAAGGGGAAGCTGGAAGCCCCATAGGAATCATCCCAAAGGTCAGAGGAGCAGAATTTCCAAAGTGCGTCATCTAGTAACTAAAATTCACATCCTAGTAACGTGCTGAATCCGAGAAGTCATTGAGCTGCTGCTTGTCCAACACCTGGGATTTCTTCCCTGCACCCAACGTTGCTCCCCAGTTACCATGTTTTTGACACAAGGGCTTTTCCTTATTCTGAAGATATTCTTATTTTTTAAAGATTAATTCTAATATTAAATAATTTGGAATAAGAGGCAAAGAAGGAGTATCCCATGGCACCTGATTCCAAAATTCTAGAGACCTTGAGAGTGTCACTCCTTCTGACCACCTTGGGAGGGCCTGCCTTGCTTGAGTTCTCTGTCACACAGCCAAATGTACTTCTGGCATGGCTCTCTGCAGTGGAGTCTGAATGCTTGGCAGTGTAGCTCAAGAAAGAACCTCAGTGTCTGGTCCCTTATCTTGCCAGGTGATCTCTAGAATCTTCCAAAACAATTCAAATGGAAGTGATTCAGTTTCCTGGCCTGGCTTCCCAGGCATACAACAATGAGGTCAGCACCTGGGCTCTGTAGACCCTCAGTCTGGTACTCTGCCTAATCCCTCTTCTCTCACATACTTTCCTTTGGAGCCTCCCAAACACTGAGCTAGCTCTGACAATGCCTATGTGGCAACCTCGTTATCAACGTGAACATCCCTGGAAAGTACACTCCCAAGAGCAGTGACCTTATCCACAGCATTCACTGTTTCTCCATTTGTTGTCCCCTATGCTTCCATGATGTGGTACTGACTGGTGGGACACCTGTGGGTTGGGTTTATTTGGGTTTGTTTTTTTGGGGGGGTCAAAATTAGCATGAGCAGCAGAGAATTGATCTGCACTTTGTTTCAGCTAACTTCAGAGGCTGCACTTAGGGCACAACCCCTATGACCAAAATACACACACCAAGTCTCCCTCCAGTATAGTCTTGGCTTGAAGACTGTCAAAGGAGTTTTACTGAGCCAGTCTCCATCCTGAGAATGCTGGGAGCTGCCCAAAGCAGGCTAATCTCCTTTCCTCTCCCCACCACCAAGCCTCTGAAGCTCTTGTGGTCACTGCTGACCACCCACTTCATGTTTCTTTTCTGATTAGGCTCCAGCTGGCTGCTGCTCACTCTGGTCTTGTCAGGGCACAGCTGGAGCTCCAAGGCAAATGACTAATGAAAACAATCAGTATTGACATGGAACTTGGAGCTGACCTAGAACTTGACCTCCTCAGTCCCGTGGATCTGCTTCACTGCCACACTTGAGGCTGAACTTGAATTCTGGTCTTCCCCTGTGTGGGCCCAGCACTGCCCCACCAGGCTCCCATCCTTTGGGCTGAGTGTCCTGGGGTGGCTCCCAGTGCTTTGCTTTTCTTTTTTGAGGGGCCTTCTACTGCCCTCTTGCAGAGTGTGGAGTGTGGCTCTGCACTGGGGAAGTTTTCCCTCTATGGCTTTGGAGAATTGCATCCATAGGAGCCCGGGTTAACGCTGGAAGGGGTCTTCAGGGACTCAGATAGAGACAATGCTCCCCCACCTCTGGGGGCTCCAGGCTCCTTGACACTCTTCTAAATGACTGAGGCCCCAAGAGTTTGGCCTTCTGTGGGGTCTGGTGCACAGAGAAAGGCCCACCACCCTCAGACTGGAGTTATTGTTCTGTGAATCACCTGGACTTAAGAAAATGACAAATGCACACTGAAGGATGTGGATCTAGCTGAAAAATGCCCCGGGGAACCAGCCATCCAGCAGCATCAGGCACCCCACTTATAGCTATTCACAAAGGCTGCATCAGACACCTCCAGGGTTCTGAGGCTGATAAAGTACTGACTGATTTGTCTAACAATTCTGATAAACCCATTCCAGATGTACACAAAGATGAGGTTTTCTGAAAACTAACCATTTCCAAAGGAAAAAAAACCAGACGAGTGACAAGAGTATTATTTTGCTTTGTATCTTCAGGCAGACCTCTTTAAAATCGGGCTTAATGGAAGACAACTGGCTTCTCTGGGCTGCTCCTGCCTTTTGTCTGCTCCCATATGTTCAAAACATAAGGAAAAAGTCTGATCTCACACCATTGAGGAGTTGAAAACAACAGCTTAGTATTGCTTTGGAAATAGCTTTGACCTGGAGATCCCCCGAAAATGTTTCAGGGTTCACTGACCCCTCCAACTGCCACCCTTTCATTTTACAGAGGGGGAAATGAGGCCCCATCAGCTGGGCCCCAGCCACCTGAACCCTGGGTCTGCACAGTCACCCTTTGATAGTTTCTTTGGTTAGGCACTGAATAAATCAAGTAAATTCGGCAATATTGCCTTCCTTACTATGGCTTCCAAGGCCATGGGCAATCTCCAACGATTTTCTTTACCACTATACAGCGCTGTATAGCTGTGGTCATTTAGTTTGTGTATGCGTGCATGTGTCTGTGTGTGTATCTGTGTGTGTGTGTGCATGTGTCTCTGTGTGTACATGTTTGGGTTGCGTGCATGCGTGTGTGTGTAAGTAGATCTGTCTGTGTATTTGGCTTAAGCAGGCATAGCTGCAATACAGGCATCTTTCCACAAGATGGCAACATTTTATAGCAAAGATCAACGGAGGTAGGCATGGAAGGATCAAGGAAGAAATCTACCAACCTGTTTTGGTCCTTGTTGGGTAAGCTGTGAAGGGGGGTGGGGGGACAGTCCCAACGTTCCCTGAAGCCTGTCAGAGTCTCAGTGAAGAATATAGATTTTGGCTACTAGAAAAACACACTAAAGTCAAAGTTAGACTCTTGTATGTTTATGACATCTCCTTCCCTCATCCAAAAACCATGTGCAATCTTCTACTTAGAAACCCTGGAAAGCCTTTGGTATTTCAGTTTTTAAATGACATTTTCCTGCAAAATAAAACGTGTTTCCATGAGCTTCTAAAAAGTTTGGGAGAGGAGCCAATGGGATAATATTTGTGAAACTTTTCGTACAGCTCCTGACACACACAGCAGATAATAAAGGATTGTTCCCCTTTCCCCCTGAGAAAAGTGTTGTGTATGAAGACACAAACATTTTCTAACAGCTGTAAAATTGAAGTGCCAAACTATCATCATGACTTGTTACTTAAGTTTGACGAAATTACATTTCCAATCTTTTTCTTTTTATCCAAAAATCCAATTTTCCATCTTCTGGTATTTCCTGAAGAATTAACCATTTCACACACTCAGGAGTTAAGCAGGTTGTGACCGACTGGCAAATTTCCCTCATCCTGCAGTTGCTACACCCTGGAGTTCTCCTGCTACAGGTTCCTTCTGCCAAAACCAAATTGATCAGGGGATGCCTTCCTGACACCTTCATCTGGTGACGAGACATCTACCATATCAATTCATCATAGGCATTAAACTAAAGGTCAGCAACGCAGTGGATCAAGTTGGGGAGGAGAAGGCTTCTAGCCCCTGGATAAAATGAAATTGCAGACACAGGAAGTATATCAGGATTGACTGAAAAGACTTTGTCACCTGTGGGGGTAACTCTAATGCCCTGGTCACTCTCCCCAATGACAAAAAGTCCCCTACATTAATTCCACTATACATATGAAATAAGCTTCTTCGTCATTTTTCAGACCTGTCTGACTTTTCATGACTCTATTTAGGGTTTTCTTGGCAAAGATAGTGGAATTCTTTGTCATTTCCTTCCCCGGCTCATTTTTCAGATGAGGAAACTGAGGCAAACAGGTGTAAGTGACTTGCACAGGGTCACATGGCTAGTAAATGTCTGAGGTCAAATTTGAAAGCAGATGAGTCTTCCTGTTCCAGGCCCCAACATCTATCCACTATGCCACCTAACTGCCCACAAAATAGGGTGTTTCTTCCTACTTTTGTAAAATATCACCATCTTGTGGGCAAAATCTATATGGTGCCTCAAGGAGGGCATTAAGCTATACTTGCAGGATTACCCAAAGCAGAAGGGTCACAGTGGAGACTTGACAAAAGGTAATCCACTGGAGGAGGAAATGGCAAACCATCCAGTACCTTTGCCAATAAAACCCTACCAACATTGGGGTGGCTAGGTGGCGCAGTGAGTAAGAGCACCGGCCCTGGAGTCAGTTCCGGCCTCAGATACTTAACACCACACAAAGATAACTGGCAGTGTAACCTTGGGCAAGTTACTTAACCTCAATTGCTTTAAAAAAAAAAAAACACCAACATCACTAAAATGATAAAAGGGATGAATTGGAAGATTAGTGGGATTTTGGAGAAAACAAAGGAGTTCCAGAAAAAGATTTCCTTCTGCTTCATTGACTACACCAAAACCATTGTGGCAATCACAACAAAATATAGTGAGTCCTCAAAGACCAAAGACCCGGGAGTACTGTTGTGAATAGAATAAGAGCGAGACCAAGACCTGGGTTTAAGATAAATTTAGATGTGGATTTATTGATCAAGCTCTCAACTACCTGGAGTATACACTCAAATCAGGCAGCCCCTAATTGGATTACAGGCAATGCTCTAAAGACAAAAACCACAACTGGGGAGGGCAGCTAGCATAAGCAATGACATACAAAAGCCAATAACAGCCACTGGTTGGCTCTATAGTTCAGAGCTTATTTGGGAATCATGGTGCAACGTGTAACAGGGGTCCTTCCTAGAACAAGGTGGAGGGTACAAGGTGGAGGGCACAGGGAGAGTGGAGTTCCCAGAACAGGCTGGGGTCATGGAACAGGCCAGGGTCATGTTCTGGGTGAAAGGTGTGGGGGACCCTGCTTGGTCAGTGTTCTGGGTGGAGGACCTTGCTGGGTCAGCATCAAAGAACAGGGTGGTCTCTTGAATGGGATAGAATTGCCCCATGATCTCTATACAGACTTGCGCCATAACCCTTATATGAAATGCTGCTTCAAGGCTTACTGATTTAGGGAAATACTAACTTAAGCGAAAGATAAGGGAGCAGGGAACTATGCCTTGGATAATATACCTTTAAGCTGTTACAAGCAGTTACAGGGTTTAGGGTAAAGACAAAGATGAATCTAAAGTGGACTCCAAATCAGGTGGCATGTGATTTGGGTTACCTTACAAAAGTACCAGATCATCTTACGTGTCTCTTGAGGAACCTGTACATGGGGCATGAAGTAACAGTTAGACAAACTTTGGAGGGATGTGGAATGCACTGTTGGTGGAACTGTGAAATGATCCAACATTCTGGAGAGCAATTTGGAATTATGCTAAAGAGTTATTAAACTACCTCTAGCCTTTGACTCAGTAATACCACTACTAGGTCTGTTTCTCAAGAGGATCAGGGAAAAAGGAAAGGAACTGACATGTTCTCTTTCTATTTTTAAGGGCAATTCAATACTTTTTAATGCATAGAAGAAGATAAAGATCAGTTACGAAACAGACAAGCAAGATAGTGTTGGGGACAACATAATGAATTTGTCATACGCTTAAAGATAAAAACAAACGCTTCTTAGTACATATTCTCTGCTTCATAATAGGTTCATTTTTCTCTTACTATATGATAATGTTCATCTTATTTGGTGTTGGTCAAGTTATCAATTCAAAAGAGTTAAAGAAGTACAGTCTAGATGTGATCTTCTACAAGGAAGACTTTTCTGATCTGTCCAGTTATTACTGCTTTCTCTTTCAAACTTCTTCATGTAAGGTTGCATATATTTGATTTTTTTTCTCACCACCAAAATGAAAAAGTCTACTCACCCAACTAATCACCATGAAGGCAAAGATTGCTTATTTTTTGTCTTTATATAACTAGCCTTGAGCATAATTTTTGTACATATAATATAGAGTGAAAAAGCTCTTTCAAGGAGTATAAGATAACTCAGCTCAACCAAGAAAGAAAAACTTTGATCTCACCCCAAAGGGAAATTCCCCCAAAGTCTCTAGAGTAGCAAGCTGGGAATAGGGACATGATGGAGACCATCTACTAAGGTGCTAAAAATGTGTATTCAATGAAAATTGAATATATCCAGATAATTTACCCAAGATTCACATTTTCATCCAATCATTTGGCATTGTAGATATGCTGCTCAAGTCTACTAATATATCAGTGGAATAAAGTATCTTCCCCTGGAATATGATTCAGTGGAAAGAAAACTGGGATTGTGAAGCAAGGGACTTGGACATGAATCTCAACCTTGTGAATTAATTTGCAATTACACAGTATGAACTCAAACAACTCATGTCATCTCTCAACTCCATAATTTTCTGAGGGTCTCTAAGACCTCTTCTAGCTTTGTCTATAATCCTGTGATCTATTTTTGAGCAACCATCCATGAAATATATATTTCAGTATTTTATCTTAATATTTTCTGGTCTATATAAATAGGAGTAACACTATCACAATACACATCCATTGAGTAGGATATCTTTTTTTTTTTTAAAGAATTCACTGATGGGTTATTTATTTTTATTTTTTATTTTTTTGCTTTTTGGAGGGCAATTGGGGTCAAGTAACTTGCCCAAGGTCACAAGGCTAGGTTTTTATTTGTGTGTGTTAAGTGTCTGAGGCGGGATTTGAACTCAGGTCCTTCTGACTCCAGGGCCGACTCTCTACTCACTGCGCCACCTAGCTGCCCCTTGAGTAGGATATCTTAATTCCAATTTGCTTCCTACAAACTGACATGTTCTAAAATATTTCTAACAGCTTTCTTTGTGGTGGCAAAAAAACTGGAAATTCGACAGGATGTTCATCAACTGGGGAATGGCTACACAGGTTGTGATGGAATATTACTCTGCTATGAGAAATGATGAGCTCGGTGGTCTTAGAAAAAACATGGAAAGATTTATGTGAAATAATGGAAAGTGAAGTGAAAAGAACCATGGGAACTTTGTATGCAGTAACAGCAACAGTGCTTTAAGGACAACTCTGAACAACTTAGTCATTTTGACTATTATAAAGACCTAAATTAACCACAAAATAGCTATGAAGGAAACCACTATCTGCATCCAGGCAAAGAACTGATGAATAGATGTATAGAATACTTTTACACACACACACACACACACACACACACACATTCACAGAGTATTTGTGTCTAATGGCAGCCATCTCTAGGGCAAGAGAAGTAAGAGAAAAGAAAGTTAAGAAAATTACATGAGGGCAGAGCCAAGATGGTGGAGTAAAAACAGGAACTTGTCTGGACTCCGGCTCCAACAACCTCCAGTACCTGTAAAAAAAAAAAAAAGACTCTAAACAACTTTTAGAGCTACAGAACCCACAAAGTGAGAGAGAGAAACAAATTTCCTGCTGAAGGCAGCCTGGCAGGCTGACAGGAAGGGTCTATGGCACCTAGCTGGGAACCTAGTGCAGTCCGGTGTGAGCCATGCTGGCCTGGGGTGGCTCTGACCAGTGGCCCAGACTAGCCAGAGCAGACTTCAGGAGAGTGAATCACCAGCAGCTGTGATGGTTTCCAGATTTTTCAACCCATAAACTCCAAAGAGAAAGTAAAATGTCAGTGGAGAACTGTGTTGGAACTGGGTGATGGAAGAGTGTGGTCTGGCCACTGACCCCCAGAGCAAGAGATGGCAGAGGCATGGCAGCTGCAGCTGCTGCCATGTGGCTGTCTTCATACCTCCTGGCTTGCAGATCATAGGGGCACCAAGTGACCATTCAGAGGGAAATTGCTCTTGTTTGACCTGCTTTGATCTGGATTGTGGTTTTGGGTGGTGGTCCTGGGGTATGTGGCCAGTGTGCCAGAGCTTTCTGTGTCTGTAGAGAGGGCACCCTCCTCATAGTCTGACAATATTTGTGTAACTCCCCAGTGATTTGGGACACAGCTCTCTCCACTCTGGAAGTAGAGTTCTACCAGGGAAAAGAGCTCAAAAGTCAAGTAATTGGCAAAATGAGGAAGCATAATCAGACCACAGAATTCTTTTGGGGGGACAAAAAGGATCAAAACATGGAACTAGAAGAAATCAATGAACTCCTGCCTCAAAAAACTCCAAGAGAAATATGAACTGATTACAGGCCATGAAGGAGCTCGAGAAGGATTTTGAAAATCAAGTAGGAGAAGTGGAGGAAAAATTGGGAAGAGAAATAAGAGTGATGAAAGGAAATCATGAAAAGCAAGTCGACAGCCTGCTAAAGGAGACCTTGAAAAATGCTGAAGAAAATAACACCTTAAAAAGTAGACTAACTCAAATGGCAAAAGAGGCTGAAAAAGCCAATGGGGAAAAGGATGCCTTAAAAGTTGAATTGCCCAGATGGAAAAGGAATTTCAAAAACTCACTGAAGAGAATAATTCCTTCAAAACGAGATTGGAACAAATGGAAGCTAATAATTATATGAGAAATCAAGATACCATAAAACAGATCCAAACAAATGGAAAAAATAGAAGGCAATGTGAAATATCTCATTGGAAAAACCACTGACCTAGAAAATAGATCCAGGAGAGATAATTAAAAATTATTGGACTACCTGAAAGCCATGATCAAAAAAAGAACCTGAAAATCATCCCTCAAGAAATTCTCAAGGAAAATTCCCCTGATATTCTAGAACCAGAGGGCAAAATAGAAATTGAAAGAATTCGCTGACTGCCTCTTGAAAAAGATCCCCAAAAGAAAAGTCCTAGGAGTATCAGAGGCAAATTCCAAAGTTCCCAGGTCAAGGACAAAATATTACAAGCTGCCAGGAAGAAACAATTTGAGTATTGTGGAAATATAAGATGTAGCAGCTTCTACATTAAGGGATCAAAAGGCTTGGAATATGATATTCCAGAGGTCAAAGGAGCTAGGATTAAGACCAAGAATCACCTACCCAGCAAAAGTGAGTATCATGCTTCAGGGGAAAATATGGTCATTCAATGAAATAGAGGACTTTCAATTATTCTTCCTTTTTAATTCTCTTTTTTTTTTTTTTTTGCTTTTTGGAAGGGGGAAGGTAGGGCAGTTGGGGTTAAGTGACTTGCCCAAGGTCATATGGCTAGATTGTGTGTGTGTGTTAAGTGTCTGAGGCTGGATTTGAACCCAGGTTCTCCTGACTCCAGGGCCAGTGCTCTATTTGTGGCACCACCTACTCTCCCCATTTCAAGTATTATTGATGAGAAAACCAGAGTTGAACAGAAAATCTGACTTTCAAATACAAGAAGCAAGAGAAGCATAAGAAGGTAAACAGGAAAAAGAAATCATAAGGAACTTACTGGGGAGGCTGGGTGGCGCAGGGAGTAGAGCGCCAGCCCTGGAGTCAGAAGGACCTGAGTTCAAATCCAGCCTCAGACAGAACACAAAACTAGGTATGTGACCTTGGGCAAGTCACTTAACTCCAATTGCCCTCCAAAAAAGGCAAAAAATAAATAAAAATAAATAAATTACTCTCTTGGCATAATTCCAAAGTTACTTTCTAGAATCATTGGACCATTTCACAACGCCACCAATAATGTACCAGCATGTCCATCTTTTACACAACCCTTCCAGCAGTGACTATTCCCATATTTTGTCATCTTTGCCAGTTTACTGAGTATGAGATAAAACCATATGATTGCTTTTATTTACTTTTCTTTTCTTATTAGTGACCCACAGCTTTCTTCCATGTGCATGTAAACAGTTTGCAATTCCTTGGGAACTGTTTGCTGATCTTAATCAAATTTACACTCTAAATTGTCTCTGTATATTGGGTCTTAAGTGTGTTGCCCAGAGGCCTGATGAGACTTTGTTCCAATTTTATAATCACTTAGCTGAGGTCTTTGGTGCTAACTCTGGTTTAGACCATGATCAGGAAGGAGGGGCCAGACCCAGTTTCTCTCTTACTTTGTTAATAACCTCCAATCTTCTCCATGATGAAATATCAGAATAAACTATTACTTTAAACCACTGTATATGTTTTCATAATAGCCAAGATTTCACATGAAAAAATCATAGTAAATATGAGTATTATTATTATTATTACCTGTTTATAACCAAATATAACAGTTTCAAATTATTGCTTTTTTATCACATTCTTTTAAAAAACCCAGTTCATATGCAACAAAATCCAGATTAAAAATTACTTTAATACCATTTCCACCTCACAATGGTCTCTAAATTTACAGTCTAAGAGAACTTAAGAAATACAATACAATTTAGAAATACAGGAATAACACAAACAATAAACTTCAGATGATATCAATTGCATTTCAAGAAAGTACTAATCTTATTACTTTTGGTATTTAAAAATCACTTTAAAGTTATCAGGTATAGAACAATTACCTTAAATTAGAGAGATAAAAATAATGTTCTCTCTAATATATTCCAGTCTTTGCATTAAGTTCTTTACAATCATAATGTCAAATAGCAATATGTAAGCATTTTAATTACATACATACATATATAAATGTGTGTGTATGTGTGTGTGTGTGTGTGTGTGTGTGTGTGTGTGTGTGTGTGTGGAGTCTAGTACTCCTGGCCTTTTAAAAGGATATATTATCCACAAATTCATATATCCACTTAAAGAGACAGGTGGCTGTATATTCCTGACTGAATAAGCTTCCTTTTACTTCCTTAAAAAGCTGAAGTCCTGCCCCCTTTTGGGACTTCAGCTGCTCCTTCCTCCCATTTTAAAAAGGTTTTTTAAAAAGTTTGAAACAGACTAACTTAAAACATACTAGGCCAATATTCTAACTGTTGCCTTTGGTCCAGGTAAAAGAGATCTAAAGAATTTGAGTTAATGCCAATAAAGTGTGGTCAGCTTTCCCTCCAACCAGACATCTTTGGAGTGTAATAATGAATTGAGCCAATATCTTTACCATAGTCAATACCCATATTAAAGTCAATAAAACCCTCCCACAGATCCACCCTGAAAGGCGATAAATTTAATTCCTTCTCACTTGCTATAACTTTGTCTGTTGACTATCAAACCAGGTTACAAATGTTCATTTGCAGTCCCTTTTACTCAGACTGCTTCGATCAACTTTCTCACTATTTTTGAGACTTTCCCTATAAGGAGCTGGTCTTCATTCATCCTCCAATTCCCAATATAGACATATACTTAGAAATACATATAAAGTTTTACAAATACTTTGAATTCCTACCTGCTATCATTAGGTTCCTTTAGGTGTAATGGGCCAAGTAGCCTAAGTTATTGTGATGGAGTACAGACTCTGGAAACACCCTTGTATTCTTCTTGAATATTGCCTGAGGTCATAATCCCCTTAACGGGCATTTCATTATCACTATGCCCAATTCTCTGTTACCCTTATCCTAGCCCAGGCCTTCATTGTCTGTTACCTTCAGATTGCCTCTGGCTACTTCCCAACCTTGATCCTATCTAGATCTCATTCTCCCTTGGCCATGTGGTACAGGTCCCTGGCATTCCTGGTCCTTCTCTGTTACCTCACAGTCACCCCAGCCTGTTGGTCATTCTCATCCAGATTCTCCCTAGATCTCTCCTCTAGTCACCCCAGCCTGGCCATTCCCAGCAAGGTCTTCCCTATACCCCTTTTCCAGTCATGCCAGACTACTTGACCACCCATAGATCCCTTCCACAGTCTTTCTGTATATAAGATCCATCTTGTTTCCATGGAAGGCTCAGATTCAATATGGCCTGCTTGCATTCCTCATACAAATGTTCAAATTATTTAAGATAAGAGCACAGCCAATATGATGGATTTTTAATAAAACTTGTTTTTCTTTGGCTGAAAGAAGGTTTTGGTCACATTCATTGGGGCAGGACCCATGTGTCACTATTTCTCAGTTCCAGCACCCCTAACGCTCAACAATTGCTTTTGGAATTTCTTACCCTAAATTCTGGATAATGGATGTCTTTCTCAGGAAGATAGCTCTATAGAGTCTATGGCAAGGTAAGGCCAATTGTCCCAAAGCTTTCACAAAATGAGTTCATTACATTATTCTTGATTTGAACAGTCCAAGGAAATATCTAATATCCTATATAGTAGACACAGATTACAATGACTAATATTTTTGCCATATCCCATGTTTATATAGTATTAGATTCAATATGGGCTTCCTACAGATTTATCCTAAATTGTGGGAGGACACCCTTAATCAGATGTTTGTGTAAGCTCACTGTAATGGTAATGGTAATTTGAAGATCTTCCCTTAATAGGCTAAATGTGATCACAGGGAGCCTGTAGTGGGAGGAGTTTGCTGAAGGGTATAGCAGGAAGCTGGGAATCAGAGCAGCTAGAGTTGGAGGAAGGAAAGGATGCACCCAAGGAGACAGCTAGGTTTGTGAGTGTGTGTGGGAAGGCTAAACATTGGTGTGGCTCTCTGCTGTGCTATGGTGTATTAACTTCTTTGTTGCTATGATTCGGTTTCCTGGTGTTGGTGAAGAGGGAAGGGTGATAAGGAGGGGGGGAGGGTAAGTGGTTCTGCCAGGGAAACATCTCCTGGCATCCAGTCTGGAAGGAATTCACCAGGCTCAAGCAAACTTTGAAGCCGAAATTGTAAAGTTTATTGTTACACTGTAGAGAACAGCGGGCTAGATTCTTATGGAACCTGCAAACTCGCAGAGGCCGCAGGCATAGTTTTAAGGGGTCAGTTATGCTAACTAGGTGAGTAAGGGTGGGATCAGGGAGGAGTTAAGGAGTGGTCAGTGCTCAAAGGACCATACACTTTTAATATCAACTGCGCAGGTGTATTGCCCATGATTCACTGGGAAATAGCTCAAGAGGGGGTCTAGCTGGAGGTGTGGTTCTAGGCCTGATACGTCACTAAAGAGTGCCCAGTCTGCCACCCACCAAGGTCATCAGAGACAGTGTGGGTCTATAATTGACTAAGGAGTTACCCTATAGATAAGGTATTGAAGAATTTATGGTGGGGCTGGCCACTCTAACTAAGGGAGATAACATTTACATAACTTATTGTTTCAAGCAGAGATAAACAGGTCATGAGATGTTGCTGGGCAGAGTGCTGGGAGGGGGAAGGGGCAGAGTCAATGCTCTGAGGCTGGGGGGGTGGAAATGTGATCTTACAGACTGCTTTTACAAATTGATTTTACAGACATAGATCCCAAAGCACCCCACTTACAAACTGATGTTACAGATTGATACTACAGACATATATACATCACAAGGACCCCATCATTCCCCCCTTAAACAGATGGCACCCAAAATCATTTGGGGACAAGGGGCGATGGTCTCAGCTTCCCGAACTGCTTCTCACTGGGAAGGGGTGTAGAGCTGTCCCTGCCTCACAGGGTTTCATCGTTCAAGGGGTTGGGTCCATGGCCAATGTCTGGAATCTGGCTGATGCTAGATCCAAGGGGTGATGAGTAGCAGCCTCGGGCAATGTTGGGTACTCAGACCGAGCAATCATCTGCAGATGGAAAGCACTGAGCCTAGAAGAGATAAACCTAGCAAGGAGGTTAAGCAGGCAAGAGCCAAAAATAAGTAAGAGAAAATTGACCAGAAATGGGGTGAGGATGGGCTAGCATAAGCCATTACTCAGACTATTTCACTTTCCTTCATATTTCTACATACTACATATTCTTTTACCAACATAACTGTACTGCCTTTAACAAAGGAGGTTCCTGACTAGGTTACTTAAGCTGAAATTACAGTGATGTAGGCTGAATCTCCAATGATTGGTCAGTGTACACTTGAATTTCCCACTGGCGGGGAAACCCTAGGCTGGGTCTCCCACCCACAGATTAATCAAGGGTAAGCAAGGGGTGGGGGTTCTGCCAGTTTACAGATTAAGCAAGGTGGAGTTCTCTGTTTTACAAATCAATTAAGGGAAGGTTGGGCTTCCTGTTTTACAAATCAAGGAAAGGGTGAGTGGATTTGTGTCTGACATTCAGGAAGGGCAAAGTGACTAATCAAAGAGGGAAGGGTAGAGTGGAGCTGGGGAATGATGGGGATTGTGGGGGGCCGCGCAAGGAGGGGAATCAGGGAGAGGATTGGATAGTCTTAGCTTTAGGGGGTGCTCGTGGACTTCTGTTTTCCATTCTGAGGTGACAGCAGGCTTCACTCTGGTGTAATGTTGTCATGTGGGGATAGAGTCCACTTTGACAGCAGTAGGTGTAGTGGGGATCATGATGTGTGGTCCCTTCCACCTCTGCTCCAGACCATGAATTTCTTTTTACCAGCACAGAATCCCCAGGTTGAAACAGGTAAGCTGAGGCAGAACTCCAGATTGGGATCAGGATCAGGAGAGCTGAGGGAAGGAGTTTTTTTTTCTGAATCGCCTGCAGACCCTGAAGGAACTTGATAAGGGAAGAGTTAGTGATTTCAGCTTTTAGGTCTTCCCAGATTAGAGGAAGAATAGGTGGTCATCTTCCATATGTTCGGGAATGGTCTGGACTTTCTCGGCCTTGAGTTCTGAGCTCTGAGAAAATTTCAGATGCGGCTGCTCAAGGAAGTCAAAGCTGAGAATCCAAGGACCTAATCATCTCCCCCTTAAAACAGTTGGGACCCAAATCATTTGGGTAGATCTATGTTTCCTAGGAAGCTGGGTACACAGATTATATATACAGTATACAGTATATAACAGTGAATACAGATTCACTCAGGAAGAAAGATAATTCAGAAATGGAATCCTTAACATACATTCAGTTACAAATGTTAACTTTTGCTTAGAGCATGAAACAACTACAAATTCGGATCCAAAGAGCCAGATCTCTTCTGTTCTCACAACTCATTACATTCGTTTAGCAATAAATTTCTCTTGCAAATGAAAGTTTTAAAGGCCTCTTAAAATGACACTAGAGATTTGAAAATTTCTTCTAAAAGTATTTTCCCTTCTCTTAACAATTTCAAGATTTATAATTGATCACTAAACTTTTAGGAAGAAAGTTAGTTGAAAACTTTTAAAATGATCTTAAGCAATTTGCATACTTTCTGCACATGTTCCAATTCCAAATGAAAAATATTAGATTTTCCAGTGAGCTTACACGAAAGAACCCATATCTGTTACTGACTACGTGCTCTGATCATGGAAACTTGCTATAGAAGGAAAAAAGCAGGGACATGTGACATTCCAAATAGGACAGGATAAAACATCCTTGACTCTGTTTAAATTCAGGTAAAGTCACAGATATCCAACCATGCAGTATCTGTTCCATCTTATAGCTGGACTCAGGAATAGGTGGGAAACATTCCTTTTCAAAGGAAAACCATCGGTAAACTGAGCCAGGAGGGATCCCATCCCAGACAGAGGCTAAGATTGTCCCTTCGGCCTTTACCAAATGTAGACTTCCACCTATCAGCAGTGCAGGATCACATTCTCTCTGAGTAGCTTGTGGCATTTTCTCCGAGATACTGATTTAATGCAGACAACTACACCCAAATTCAAACTCAAAATAAAATTTAGTTATGGTCCCAAGTGCCTTTTACCTCACACAACAAGCTTCACTGATCACAGCTTAGAGCTAGTTAGTTATTTTTATTTTCATGGAGCTGCACTAAGCAATGATGATTCATCAGGTCTCACAAATGTAAAGAATTCCATTTACCATCTTTCCTTCTGAAATCTAAAAGCCAATTGATAGAAATCCTTCTAATCTTTGCAACTTCTTAGCAAGTTAGGTTCATTTAAAACTACAACACTTAAACAAGTTCCTTTCCCAGGCTGAATGACCTTGCCTATTAGAGATAGTTTCTAGGGGATTTGGCAGTTTTACAACATAAGGAAAATGTATATGAATTCTTAGGAGGAGAGACTGGGGGAAAGGCTAATAATGATGCCCCCCCCCCCGCTTAGCCAATTCTCATACAAGCAGGAGGACTGTTCTGAATGGGCAGAACTAGTCTGAATAAAGTTTTCACCCAATCTCCTCCTTTCCACATACAGTAATCAATTGACAATTTTAGATTTTAACATTAAAATAGTAGCCAAAATAACTTAGTTAACAATCTTACAAGTTTTAAACAGTCTTAACTGAAACTTCCTTTTAAATAAAGACAGACTTGGAAGCTTATGATTTCCCACATTACAATACTCCAAGACTAAGAAAACTGCTTCTTATACAGCATAGATAATACAACTTTTTACCAGTAACAATATCATAAACAATTATCATGTTCTTAAATTTGAACTTTGAAATAAAAACAAATGAATTACCAATCTGGTGACCTTAAAAATCAAGTTTTTGAAGTTACACAGAACTAAAATTTTCTTCTTGCCACACACCTGATCAACTTATCACTAAAAATTAATTACATTCTGGAATCTCACATAGATGGTGAATGTGGTGATCCATAGACCTTCAAATTAACATAAATACATCCTTAGATGAAGCAAGCTTGAAAACCACATCCCTATATTTTCCTTTCCTTTTTTCCAAAGTTTCTCATTTGCTCAATAAGAACTCTACAAAATGCCTTTCCAATTCCCTGTGTACATTCACTTCATCATTAGTAATGTGGAAACTATAACTTTAAGTCACTGCATATTTCCAGAATAGCCAAAAAGTTAAATGAACAATCAGCTATCACAGTGAATATCAGCAATTATTATTATTACTACTACCTGTTTGTATCCCAAATATAACAGCTTTAAATTGTCAAATCTTATAACATAAAAAAATCCAATTCACATGAAATAAACAGAAGACAGAATTAGCAGAACTGATAAAGTACCATAGCTGGTTTTACAAAACTTTTCTCCATCTTTTAGTTTCAACAAAATTCAGAATGAAAATTGCTTTATCTAACATTTCTGGCTCACAATGGTCACTCAAACTTTTACAGTATAAGAGGATTTTACAATTTAGAGATACTATAATAACACAATGACATTATGACATTAACTGCATTTCCAATTCATCACATACAAAAATTACTGGTAGAAAAATTGGGCTTACCAAGTACAGAGGCTTTTTTTTCCTCTCCCCACAGCTGCAGAGCCTGGTTGTAGACCCAGGCGTTTGAAAGGAAAGAGGGTCATCCTCATAGCCTGGAGGTGTGGGCTTCGGGGTACCCTGGGGTGTTGCCAGGCCCCTCAATATAGCTGCAGCTCCCCCTTCTTTTTCAAGTGGGGGGGCTTAACTCAAATTCCCTATTCTTTAGCACGCTCTATTTTTCTTCTAGAATGAAAGACTTTAATAAATTTTTGTAGAATGTTTTCAGCCGATTTAACTTTTACTCCAATAAACTTTAATTTATGTGTCCACTCCTTATAAAACCTTTGAAAGTGATATCTTTGACCTCTCCAGCAAGTGATATTGGGGCGGGGGGCGCCTTCCCCCTTTCTCACTACTAGAGAACCCAAAAGAAAATTCACTTTTTCTTATCAAATCTTAGAAAATATTCCAATTTGCCTAAATGCCAAATGGTAAAATGAATTCTGACTTATCTTTAGCATCAAATTAGGAGTGACACTTTTTTTACTTTTCACATGAATTCAATTGACTTACAGTTTTATTCTAATACACAGATTTTTCCTCTTTTAGGTAGAGGCAGGAAATAGTTAAATTTTTGTCTGCCTGCCTCTTTGATTTGAGGGGAGAAGATTCCCTCATTATTTCTTATCGCCTTCTCCTCACTCCACTTGGCCAGAGTGGAATGAAGAGGAGGAGATTTTCAAACTTATACCATCTCTATCTTAACTTCCTACCCATGCTTCTTCCTTTGCTACATGCTTAAACTTTCTGGCTTTATAAACCTAAACAAGACAATATTTACCTCTCTTTTCTCTTCTTCTCCAGCCTGCATTCAGCATCAGTGAAGGGAGGAGGGAGAGCTAAGAGCCTTCCAAAGGAAGGTCCAGCAGTCCAGCTGCAGTTTAAACCTTACATGTTAGATTACACACTCACTCATTCACACAGACACAAAAAAAAACAGAACAGAGAGAGAAACTGACAGGAACGTTCCAAAAGCTCACAGAGGATTGTTAGAAATCCCCAGGCACAAATCATGTTTGCTTGGCTTCCAGATACATGCTAATGGAGGCCAGGTACAAATCATATTTGCTTGGCTTCCAGATAGGTGCTAATGGAGGCCAGGTAAGACTTGCTTTAAGATAATCTAGGCTCAGATCCCCGAACGTAGGGGGAAACACTGGTCCATCCTTCCTTCTTGGGGTTGTGAAGACCGAGTTTTTTCCAACTGCTTAAGAGACATCCCGGGAGGGAGTCTCGGGGTATGGAGAGAGACTGACCGATTGATCCTTTTCCTGCCCTGACACCAAAATCCCTGTACCTAAAGCGTCCCGGAGACAAGAGCATCCTCAGTCCCGAATGGGGAGCGAACCCAGGGTCTAACAGACCCACACCGGCCTACTTTTACTAAGTAAGCGAATACCTAAAGCATCCCGGAGACAAGAGCATACTCAGTCCCGAATGGGGAGCGAACCCAGGGTCTAACAGACCCACACCGGCCTAGCCAAGACCAGAGCGTCCCCACAAGCCTTCTTAGGGCTTGTGGAGGTGAAACCAACTACAGGGAGAGGGGGGAGTTTAAAGGATAAAAAAAGCTTGAGACCTCAGACTTTGTCCCTAGTGGTCGCCATCTGAAGAGGGAAGGGTGATAAGGAGGGGGGGAGGGTAAGTGGTTCTGCCAGGGAAACCTCTCCTGGCATCCAGTCTGGAAGGAATTCACCAGGCTCAAGCAAACTTTGAAGCCGAAATTGTAAAGTTTATTGTTACGTTACGCTGTAGATAACAGCGGGCTAGATTCTTATGGAACCTGCAAACTCGCAGAGGCCGCAGACATAGTTTTAAGGGGTCAGTTATGCTAACTAGGTGAGTAAGGGTGGGATCAGGGAGGAGTTAAGGAATGGTCAGTGCTCAAAGGACCATACACTTTTAATATCAACTGCGCAGGTGTATTGCCCATGATTCACTGGGAAATAGCTCAAGCGGGGCTACCTGGAGGTGTGGTTTTAGGCCTGACACGTCACTAAAGAGTGCCCAGTCTGCCACCCACCAAGGTCATCAGAGACAGTGTGGGTCTATAATTGACTAAGGAGTTACCCTATAGATAAGGTATTGAAGAATTTATGGTGGGGTTGGCCACTCTAACTAAGGGAGATAACATTTACATAACTTATTTTTTCAAACAGAGATAAACAGGTCATGAGTTGTTGCTGGGCAGAGTGCTGGAAGGGGGAAGGGGCAGAGTCAATGCTCTGAGGCTGGGGGGGGCTGGAAATGTGATCTTACAGACTGCTTTTACAAATTGATTTTACAGACATAGATCCCAAAGCACCCCATTTACAAACTGATGTTACAGATTGATACTACAGACATATATACATCACAAGGACCCCATCATTGGGATTTGGTTTTTTGGTGTCTAAATAAATGTTTTGCTTCTGTCTTCTATATGAAGAATCTGTTATGCTTTGTGATTGAGAACTATGCCAACATATTCATAGTCGCTGTAGGTATTGTGAATATTGTATCAGCACTACACTTACTCAGAGACTTAAGCTGGTGAAAGACTGGTTCTAAAACTCTTCTCCTTTGTAATTTCTAGCTCTTAACTAAAATCAGATCACTATACTTTAACCTAAGCATGGGGGCTACATCCTGGAAACTGAAGATATTGACACCCTGACTCAGTTACTAATCTTCCACAAAAGCAAGAACTCAACGTTACTTTTTTGTTGTTTTTTTTTTTACCATATTTACTCGAGTCTTTTCATGATTAAATCCATAACCTAAAGGAATAAAGAAGAGCAAAGTTTACTGCCTGCCTTCTCCATGAGTTCTCAGAGTTCGGGTAAAGTCTTAAAGGGCCCTAACGGTTGGGAAGTTCAGTATGAATCTATGAGAAACATGGTTAGTTGGAGCAAAGATGGCAGTGCAGAAGCAGGAAAACTTTGTATGCCCCCTCAAGAGCCACTTCAACTACCTATAGAAAATGACTCTAAACAAACTTTAGGGCTATAGAGCCCACAAAGTGATAGAGAGAAACAAACCTCCCACTGAAGACAGCCCAGCAAGCCGGCAAGAAGGGTCCACTGCAGCACTGAGAACCAAGCCCAGCCCTGTCTGAGTCCTAGTTTTAGCCTCAAGGCAGCCACAACCAGCCCTGGCTGGAGGGATTTGGGGAGAGTGGATCACCAACAGCTGTTTCCAGAATTATTAATCCATAAACTGCAAAGAAAAAGTGAGAGGTTAATGGACTTTGGGAACAGGGGGTCTGCGAGTGCAGTCCTGCCTCTTCCCATAGAGGGAGAAGCAACTAAGCCTCAGCAACCATGCAGCCACCTCCATGTGGCTGCTTCAGAGGTCCTGGCCTGCAGATTTTAGGGGGACCAAGCAACCAATCTGAGGGGTAATCAGTCTTGCTTTAACCTGCTTGGATCTGGATTTCTGTCTAGGGTAGAGGTCCTGGGGTGCATGACCAGTGTGCCATAACCAGTGGAGGCTTCTGAAAGGGCACCTAATTAATAGCTCCAGCAGCTGTGTAAACCCCAGAGATTTGGGACAAAGCTCTCCTCTCTGGAAGCAGAGTTCTACTGTGGCAAAAAGCTCAAAAGTCAAGTAATTGAGTGGCAAAATGAGCAAGCAAAGGAAACAAAGCAAGCACAGCAATCCGGCTTTGGATTCTTTTGGGGGGACTAAAAGGATCAAAGTATGGAACAGGAGGAAAATGATGAAGTCAGAACTCCTGCACCAAAAGCTTCCAAGAAAAATATAAACTGTTTACAAGCCATAGAGGAGCTTAAGAAGGATTTTGAAAACCAAATAAGAGAAGTGGAAGAAAAATTGGGAAGAGAAATGAGAATGATACAAGAAAATCATGAAAAGAGAGGCAACAACCTGAATGAAGAAAATAACATCTTAAAAAATAGACTAACTCAAATGGCAAAAGAGGCTCAAAAAGGCAACAAGGAGAAGAATGCAGCTGATTTTGCCAGATGGAAAAAGAATCTCAAAAGTTCACTGAAGGAAATCATTCATTCAGAACTAGAATGGAGCAAATGGAAGCTAGTGACTTTATGAGAAATCAAGATACTATTAAACAGATCCAAACAAATGAAAAAATAGAAGGCAATATGAAATAACTCATTAGAAAAACCACTGACCTGGAAAATAGATCCAGGAGAGATAATTTAAAAATTGTTGGACTACCTGAAAGCCATGATCAAAAAAAGAACCTAGATATTAGCCTTCAAGAAATTCTCAAGGAAAATTACCCTGATGTTTTAGAACCAGAGGACAAAATAGAGGTTGAAAGAATCCACCCATTACCTCCTGAAAAAGATCCCAAAAAGAAAATTCCCAAGAATATTATAGCCAGGTCCCAGAGTTCCCAGATCAAGGATAAAATATTACAAGCATCCAGGAAGAAACAATTTGAATATTGTGGAAACACAATCAAGACGTGGCAACTTCTACACTGAGGAATGGAAGGGCTTAGAATATGATATTCCTGAGGCTAAAGGAGATGGGATTAGACACAAGAATCACTTACCCAGCAAAACTGAGTATCATGTTTTAATGGAAAATATGGTTATTCAATGGAATAGAGGACTTTCAAGGAGTCATGATGAAAAAAAACAGAGTTGAATAGAAAATTTGACATTCAGATAGAATGAAGAGAAGCATGAGAAGATAAACAGGGAAAAGAAATCATAAGGAACTTATCAAAGTTGAACTATTTACATTCCTACATGGAAAAATGATCATTGTAACTGATGAAACTTCTCAGTATGAGAATAGTTGAAGGGAATATAAATGGATATAGAGAGAGAGATAGATAGATAGATAGATAGATAGATAGATAGATAGATAGATATAGATAGATATGTATACATACATATATATGTCTATATAGGAGGGTATATGGGTGTATGAATACATATGTGAGTGTGTATATATATTGTACAGGTATACATAGACAGAGGGCACAGGACTCATTGAATAGGAAGGGATGATACTTAGGTGAAATTGTAGATGAAAGAGGAATATAATGAGAGGATATGGGGAGAAACAGAATGGGTTAAATGAATATGAATTTATAATAATAAATTTATATGAATAAAAGAGGTAAGAGAAAACTGTTACAATGGAGGGGAAGAACAGGAAGGCAAAAGGGAATGAGTCAACCTTACTTTCAGTGAATTTGGCTTAGGGAGGGAATGACATACACCCTAAATAGGGTATCTCACCCTACAGGAGAGTACGGGAGAAAGAGATTAGAAGGGGGTGGAAGGGGGGCAGGTTGGGGGGGGAGAGAAGTTAGAAGCCCACACTTTTGAAAAGGGACAGGGTCAAGTAGAGAATAGAACTAGTAGGGAGTGGGATAGGATGGAGGAAAATATAGTCAGTCTTTCACAATATATCCATTATGGAAATGTTTTGCATAGTTACACATGTACAACTTATATTGAACTGCTTATCTTTCTAGTAAGTATGGGCAATGAGTGAGGAAAGTAAAGAATCTGGAATTCAAAGTTTTAGAATCAAACGTTTTAGAACAGTACTTGTGTTGTACACAACTCCACCCTTCCCTCCCCCAACTGATCAGTGAGCAGGAATTTCAGGCTAGGGTAAAATATCCATTACCCCTCATCCCCTGCCCTCTTCTAATCACCTGATCCGGATGTCCTCAGCCCTCTTAATCATCACCTGATCTCAATATGTCTCCATCCTGTGGCCCCTCCTTGTATGCTGTCAGTGTAGCAATCTTATTTAAAGGAAAGATGATAAATGGAATCCCTTACATATATGAGACCTGATAATTTTTTTATTGCTTATTGGAGCTCCATGAAAATAAAAATAACTGGCTCTAAGCTAGGATTGGTGGAAGTTTCTGCGTAAGGTAAAAGGCACACGGGACCATAACTAAATTTTGTTTTGAGTTTGAATTTGGGTATAGTTATCTGCATTAAATCAGTATCTGAGAAAAAGTGCCACAAGCTACTCAGCCTGAATGTGATCTTGTACTGTTAACAGGTGGAAGTCTACATTTGGTAAAGGCTGAAGGGATAATCTTAGCCTCTGTCTGGGATGGGATCCATCCTGGCTCAGTTTACCCATGGGGTTCCTTTGAAAAGGAATGTTTCCCACCTATTCCTGAGTCTAGCTGTGAGGTGGAATGAATGCTGAATGGTTGGATATCTGTGACTTTACCTGAATTTAACCAGAGCCAAGGATGTTTTATCCTGTCATATTCGGAATGTCACGTGTCCCTGATTTTTTTCCTTCCATAGCAAGTTTCTATGATCAGAGCAAGTAGTCAGTAACAGATATGAGCTCTTTTTGTGTTAGCTTATTGGAAAATCTAATATTATTTTTTCATCCAGAATTAAAACATGTGCAGAAAGTTATCCAAACTGCTTAAGACTAAATTTTGTGATATCTAGGAATTGTGCGAGTATCTAGGAATTTAAATTGTAGTAATACTTTGGGAATTTATGTTACTCAAGGACACTCACTTAATTTACTGAATTCCAATTTTAAAGGTTTGTTTTTGCTTAAAGGAAAAAGAAAGGTATCATTTAAAACTTTCCAATTAATTTTTCTTATATAAAGATTTAGTGACTATTCCCCTCAACACTAGGATAAATTTAAACTTTTTTTTTTAAGAAAGGAAATACTTTTAAGAAGGGATGTTTTGAAAAGTCTTGTGTGTGTTATGCTTTTGAGCCACATGGCTCATGGCCTTGGTTGGGGGGAGGGGCTGGCCAGCCTGGCTCCTGGGTGAGGCTAAGGGCGGGACTGACTGACCCCCACCCTGAGCTGCAGCTAGCTCTGGCAAGAGAAGGTGAAGGCCCGGAAGAGCCCTCCTCTTGAGCCTTGGGGGAGGTGGGCCCCTCTTTGGGACCCCCCCCCCAAGTCAAAAAACAAGCAGGCTAGATCTCCTGCCTTCCCAATTAAACGCAATTAAGCGTGGAGCTTTGAGATTGGCAGATTCAAAGCTCACTTTCAAAAGGGCCACCAAAATTCTCTCTACTGTTGTAATATTTTGAAATTTTAATTTGGGAAATTTACAATTTTTTTATAGTCCTGGTCAGCCTGGAATTATAATGAAAGTTGGAAAAACAAACAAAATATCTTTGCAAATTCTAAGAATTAATCATTAACAAATTGGAAATAGGATATTGGGATTGCTTAAAAAAAAAAAACCCAGAAGTTTTTTTGCTATCTCAGCTTGACTTGTTCCTTGAATTTGTAAAACGAAAATTACTAGCATTTGTGAAATACTTGTAATCAGAATTGTATAGTGATTGTAAACTATAATGACTGGCATATTTGAAGCCATGCCAGAATTGATAAGGTCAATTATTGTACAAGTCATGTGATGTTATTTGATATTCATTGTTATTTTGTTGCTGTCTTTCTGAGACTGTATCGTGTTTCTAAAAGTCTACTTAGCTAAATGAACTTAAGAAACATTTTTGAAGTAGGAATAGTATTACAGCTAATTTTTTAAAAATCTGAATTTTGTATAGCATGTGGATTGGGTTTTTATGTTATACATTTTGTTAATTTAAACTTATATTTGGGTTACAAACAGGCAATAATAATACTGATATTTCATTTAAAGTTTTGGCTATTAAGAAAATGTATGCAGTGGTTTAAAGTTATGGAGTTATAATTTATTTCCTGTGTAAAGTGGTTTGGAACAAATTTACCTAACATGAGCAATGGGATAGAAGCATGTTTTAAATACATAATGTTTGGGACATTGTACATTTCTAAATTATGTAATTTGGAAAAAATTATGAACTCTGATGTTAAAAACTACTTTCTTATTACTATTCTGAAGCTTTTCAGTCATCTAAAGATATATATATATATATATACACACACACACACACACACACACACATATATATATGTGTGTGTGTGTGTTGACTTGGATGTATGTAAATATACAATGTCTTGGGAAATTTATATTAGGAGCATTTTTACACCAAATTGGTTTTAGAAATTCCCATATTTGAAGGTTTAAATCTGTGGATAATATTTCATTTTTGAAGGCCAAAGATATTAGAACTTAGAAACATATGGTTATATGATCAAAAAGGTATATATTGGGTGGCTAGGTGGCGCAGTGAGTAGAGTGTCGACCCTGGAGTCAGAAGGACCTGAGTTCAGATCCGACCTCAGACACTTAATGCACACACAAACAAAAACCTAGCTGTGTGACCTTGGGCAAGTTACTTAACCCCAATAGCCCTCCAAAAACCAAAAAAAAAAAAAAAAAGGTATATATTGTTAATTTGACATTTAAGAAATTGATTCACTCTATGGCCCCACAGAGTTTTATTTATCTTAGTTTGCTGTCCAGTAAGGGTATGGTGGAGGAATCCACACCAAAATCCCAATTTATGAGACTAATATAATTGTAAAGGTGCTTGGCACAGTGCTTGGTATTAAAAAATCTATTTGAATGAGAACTGTATAAGCCAAAGTTAACTGCTTTATTTTTGGAGCACCTTACCTTTATACCAGAACAAGTTTAATTATGCAAAGACTTTGTAAGATTTCTGGTCATTTTATCAATTATGTATAGATTTTGTAATATTCAAACTTACTGTGAATTTTCTGAAGTTTCTAGATGGGACTCTGGGATTTAGGATCAGACTAAGAATGGAATCTCTACATTTATGAGTTTTTTTGTCAGCTTAGTGGAAAATCTAATTATTTCTCATCTAGAATTGGAACACGTGCAGAGAGTTATGCAAACTGCTCAATATCATTTTAACAGTTTCAACTAACTTTCTTCATCAAGGTTTAATGAGATTGTAAAAGCAGAAGAGATCCGGCTGTTTATGATGGGTCCTTGGGGTGTATATATGTCTGTAGTATCAGTCTGTAACATCAGCTTGTAAATGGGGGGCTTCAGGATCTATGTCTGTAAAATCAATTTGTAAAAGCAGTCTGTAAAGTCACACTTCCCCCCTCCCCAGCCTCAGAGCATTGACTCTTCCCCTTTCCCCTGCCAGCACTCTGCCCAGCAACAATTCATGAACTGTTTATCTCTGCTTGAAACAATAACAAGCTACCTATGAATCCTTCACTAAACTATCTATAAACATTATAGTTTAGGCAAATGTTATCTCCCTTAGTTAGAGTGGCCAGCTGTACCATGAATCCTTCAGTGCCCTATCTATAGGGTAATCCTTTAGCCAATTATACCCATATTGTGTCTCTGATGGCCTTGGTTCCCAACATCCATCTTGTCAAACATGACATTGATGGGTGGCAGACTGGGCACTCCTCAGTGGCCATGACCAAGGGTTGACTTTAGTGATATGTCAGGCCTAAAACCACACCTCCAGGTAGCCCCCCCTTGGACTATTTCCCAGTGAATCATGGGCAATACGCCTGAGCAGTTGATATTAAAAGTGCATGGTCCTTTAAGCACTGACCACTCCTTAACTCCTCCCTGATCCCACCCTTACTCACCTAGTTAGCATAATTGACACCTGATTTACTGTCTTGACTCCTTAAAACTATGCCTATGTTTTCTTTAAGTTTTCAGGTTCCCTAGGAATCCTTGCCCGCTGTGCTGTGCAGTGTAACAATAAACTTTACAATCTCAGCTTCAAAGTTTGCTTGAGCCTGGTGAATTCTTTCCAGACTGAATTGCAGGGTTTCTGGTCACTGATAGTGATCAGGGTCCCTGGTAGAAGCTATTACCCTTCCCTAATCACATGCAGCCCCTCCTGTTTCCAGATAGTTGATATCAGTTTTAGAAGTATGTTGAGAGAGCATGAGGAAGTTTTGGGAAGGCAGAAAGATTTGTAACTTGAGTTTGTAATTAATAGCTCAATCAAATTTTAGATGGCCCTATCTGAAGGACACTAGTCCATATTTATTTGCTATTTAATAATTTGGGGAACTGTAAATTCTACTATTTTTCTAAGCCTTGATTATAGGAGTTGTCATTAAAGCTGATAATGGAATGGCAGAGGCTGCAGGCTGTGAACTGTTCAAGGTGGATGTCTGGGCTTGGAAAAGTCTGGGAACAACCTGGGACACTGCCCAGGTGGGATCTCTCTGACTTTATTTCCCAATTGTGCCTTTTCTTTCTGAAAAGGAAACCTCCCACCTATTTATGCCTAAACCTTGCTTTCAGCACCTGGTGACTATCTGAATGACCAGTGCAGATTACTTATGCCTGGAATCAAACAAGGCTAAGGAAGTTTTCCTTCTGGCAAAGTTTATGACATTGTCCCTCTTTTTATCCTATAGCAAATTCACTGAGAAGTAATATTCAGGGCCAAATAAATGAATAAATATAGAGATAACATCCTTCAAAAAGGAGATGATAATAAGAGCAGAGGTATGCATTTTTGGATTTTAGCACAAGGATTGTTTAAGATAGTGGTAAGGGTGAAGCTAATGTTAATTTATTAACGCATCTGTCTGATAGTTTTACAAAGGGCAGATGAAATCAATTTTTTAAAAGATTTTTTTGTGTTTTAAAGGATTCCTATACCTGGTACAGGATTTAGGAAAGGTAGAAATAACAAAGAATAAATAAACTGAAAATTCTCTGTAGTTTCAAAATATGGAACTAATCTTAAGTAATTGTACTAATTTATAATAAGTCAAAATTATCTGGTTATCTCTAGATCTGAAATGGAGAAGCAAAACTCTTTTTTTAAATTCTGTAACTACATGAGGCATCTGGGATTTAAAAGTGTTGCTTGAATGAAATAGATCACTGGAATACAAGGAATTGTATGTTAATTATGATTCTTATATAATTTGTATGTAAGTTTTCTTGGTTATCTTGGTGACATGTACCTGACTTAATGCAATTATGTCATTTTGTAAAATTGTGAGAAAAACTTCATTGTATTAACTGAGCCTAGCCCTGTGTGGCTAAGAAAACTGAACTATTTGTTTGAATGTGGACTTGCATGGCTAGAAAACTGGACCTTTATATGTAAAATGCCCCCTCCTTTTCCTTCTGTCTATGGCCTTGCCAAGGTTTAATGAGACAATGGATAGACAAAGAATGATTCCTTTTCCCGTAAATCAAAAGGGAAAAAGGAGGCATCAGGTTGGTGGCTTCTCCCAGGAGACTGCCTCCTAATCTCTGAGGCTCTGGGGAGGGAATGGATAAGGCTTTTACATCTGTAATGGAAATGCAGATTTAAAGATCTTCCCTGTCCCTAGGCCCTTTGATTGGCTTAAGAGACTCTGAGAACCTTCCTTGATTTGAAAATGTACTCTGCCCCCTAATAGGATGAATGTGGTCACATGGAACCTGTGGCAGGAGGCTTGGTTTTCAGGAATGACCACACCTTGATGCTGTGTGATTGGGCAGTGGGTCAAGAGGGTTGTTACATTCTCTGAGCTAGGAGAAGGCTATATAATCCCTGATGTGAGGCTTTGATTTGGGGCTCACTTTGAGAAGTGTTATGAGGTTTGACCAGATGAGACTCTGGGCAGCTGTTGAGACCCCCCTGGCTTTGGAAACCCAGATGTTGATGCTTCCCTCTCTGGTAACTGTGATTTTGGTATTGATAATGGTTGGACAGTTTGGAAGCCTGTCTGTTTGATCTGTCTGTATCCTCTGAAGTTCAGAATGCTGACCTTTTTCCCCTGAACTAGGTAATATATGTTTGTTTGATTAAAGTGAGCTTGCTAACCGATTTTGAGTTGCTTTCCTTTTGAAAAGCAGATCTAAGAACCTGTGTTGGCAGCCACCCTGGGGATGTTGGGGTGCTTGCTGCTACAACATCAGACTACTTACCTGGAGGAAAGAAAGCCCTCTCCTCTTGAGAGAAAGGTACTGTATTCCCCATCTAAATGAGCACCTGACTTGTGCACCAGTAAATGCAAAAACAAAAAAATAGGACCAGTGGGGGTCAGAGTAAGAGGATTACAGCCAGGGGAATACTGGGAGATCAATTTCACTGAGATAAAACCACCTCTGCAGGGTTACAGGTATCTCCTGTTATTGGTGGATACAGTCTCTGGGTGGGTAGAAGCATTCCCTGTGAAAAATGAAACAGCCCTCAAAAAGTAACAAAATTGTCCCTCGGGTTGGCTTCCCCATGAGAATTGGGTCAGATCCTCAGACTCTCAGCTTTGACTTCCTTGAGCAGCTGCATCTGAAATTTTCTCAGAGCTCAGAACTCAAGGCTGAGAAAGTCCAGACCATCCCCTAACATATATTTGGAAGATCACCACCTATTCCCCCTCTAATCCAGGAAGACCTAAATGCTGAAATCACTAACTCTTCCCTCATCAAGTTCCTACATGGTCTGTAGGTGACTCAGAAAAACTCCGATCCCAATCCAGAGTTCAGCCTCAGCTCACCCCATTCAACCTGGGGATTCTGTGCTGGTAAAAAGAAATTCATGGTCTGGAGCCAAGGTGGAAGGGACTATATGTCATGATCCCCACTATACCCACTGCCATCAAAGTGGACTCTATTCCCATGTGGCTCCATTACACCAGAGTGAAACCTGCTTTCACCTCAGAATGGAAAGCAGAAGTCCATGAGGACCCCCTAAAGCTAAGACTTATCTGATCCTCTCCCTGATCCCCCTTTACCTCCTTGCATGGCCCCCCACAATTCCCATGCCCCCAGACCAAGATATACCTGGGTGGTAATCACAGGAAATGGACAATCCTGAACTTTTCAGAACCTGGAGCACATGGCTCCCCCTCAACTCCCTTTTCCCCCATGAACTGGACTATTTGGGGCCCCACGAGTGGATGCAGGCTACCTTCCCTGTTTGGACACAGGATACCTGTGGGCCTGTGCTTGTGACACAGCTTACCACCTCTGCTCTCCTAGCCCTGGTGCCTCCCTGTGCTACAGGGCAGGTGGTAGTGAAGGATTGGACCCATTGTTCTGAATCCATACAATTGGGTCTGACCCCTGGCAACCCATGCTCAATCTCACACCATTCAGGGTCCCCCTGACCCAACCTGGGAAATCCCTGTTTCTCAGGTCCTGAGGAGGAGGAGGGAGGGCAAGTGCCAAGAAGCCTCCTGTGCCCCTCCCCCATCATCATCCTATTGCTTAGCTATCCCTGCCCCAATAGGGAACCCTGATATCCAAATCACAAGACCAGCTATCACCGTATGGACCCCGGTCAGGTCATATGCACCCCCTCATCTTCAAAGATTAGGAATCTCAAAATTATCAGGTCCCCTTAATTACCCTTCTATTGGCTGTTCATAAAACCCTTAACAGCTCTAACCACTTGTTGGGAAAAGATGGCTGGATCTGTGTTGAACCCCAGCCTCCTTACTACGTAGGGGTGGCACTAAATGCCTCAGTCACCCCTATTTCCAACACAAAATTGTGAGTGGGACCACCCAAGGCTCTCCCTCAGGGATGTACAGGGAGCAGGTTTCTACCTCATATCATCCAGCACTCCTTTATCCAGCTCTCAGTATAGCTCATTTTGTGTACAAACCCATGAGATTCAGGCCTCTAGCTCAGACTACTTCTCCACCCCTCTAGGAGCCTGCTGGGCATGCCACAATGGCCTTACCCAGTATGTCTCTGCTCCAGTGTTCCTCAGAAGACAACAACACACTGAGGGCCCCCTGTGCATCCTAGTGGCCATAATTCCCCAGGTCACCCTTCTCCCAGATGAACAAGGTTGGCATTACCTTTCCCCAAGAGGGCAACTGAGCCACCATGAAGGCAGGCAGTACCACTCCTCATTCCCATCTCAGTGGGCTTGGGCCTTGTGGGTTCTGCAGTGACTGGGATGGCAGCCCTGATTAAGGGGGAGGCTGACTATCAGGCCTTAAGTACACAGGTGAATATTGACCTCTCCCACACAGAGCAGTCCATCTCAGCCCTGGAAAGACAGGTGAACTCTCTGGCAGAGGTGGTTCTTCAGACCACAGATGCCTTGACCTTCTTTTTCTTTTTCTTTTTTTTCTTTTTTTTTTTTTTTTTGCTTTTTGAAGGGCAATTGGGATTAAGTAACTTGCCCATGGTCACACGACTAGGTTTTTTGTTTGTGTGTGTTAAGTGTCTGAGGCCGGATCCAAACTCAGGTCCTTCTGACTCCAGGGCCAGCGCTCTACTCACTGTGCCACCTAGCTGCCCCCAACCTTTTTCTTAAACAGGGTGGCCTGTGTGCAGACCTTGGTAAGGCTTGTTGCTTCTGTGCAAACAACTCTGGAGTGGTGAGGGAGAGTCTGAAGTTGGTACACCAGAATATTGCTAATAGACAGAGGGAGCTGGAAAATTCTGAGAATGGGTGTCAGTCCCTGTTCCCCTGGAACATCCCCCTAACTCACTAAATTGATATCAGCCTTGGTATTAGTATTGGTATTAACCTCTCCTCCTCCTGATCATAGCCCTAACTGGAGGACCCTGTCTCATTAATTGCTTTATACAATTTGTCAAGTCCCATGTTAACTCCGTTAAAATGTTAATTATCAGGGACCCCTGCTACCATCCTTTAGGAACAGAATTGGGTAACCTAGATTCTGTGACCCCAGCCATGTCAAAGGTTTGACATACCTACAAGGAAAAGTAGGGAATGTTGTACACAACTCCATCCTTCCCTCCCCCAACTGATCAGTGAGCAGGAATTTCAGGCTAGGGTAAAATCTCCATTACCCCTCGTCCCCTGCCCCCTTCTAATCACCTGATCCGGATGTCCTCAGCCCCTCTTAATCATCACCTGATCTCAATATGTCTCCATCCCCTGGCTCCTCCTAATCACCCCCTCCTAGGCTTCCTGTCTCTCAGCCTAGGGTGAACCTCATGCCAGTGGGAAATTCAAATGTACACTGACCAATCACTGATTGTAGTTTTGGCTTATGTAACCTGGATATTGAATCTCTATAAAAGCCAGCACACGGTCTGAGCCAAACCACTGACTGATTTGGGTAGCCATGTACCCCGGCAGTCCCGTGGTAATAAATCCACCCCAAATTCTAATTTTGGGGATCTTCTGTCTTGGTCATTTGTGTACTTTACTTGTTGTGAAGTCAGTAAAGTTCTCATTACATTTATTTTACATTTATTAAGAATGAATGGGGGAAGCCAAGATGGTGGAGTAGAAACAGCACTTCCAAGGTGCTCTGCCCCACACAACTTCCAAATAATGTAAAAGAGGACTCTGAACAACTTCTGGAGCCCCAGCACCCACAGAACGACACAGAGAAGCTAACCTCCCGCTGAGGACAGCCCAGCAGCCCTGCAGGGAGCCACAAGCACAGCCCTCTGAGAGCAGGCAGCACAGCCTGCTGGGAACCAACAGCGCAGCACTCTGGGAGCTGAGCCCAGGCCCTCGTGAGTCTGGGCCAGCAGCTGGCTGGAGGGACCCCAGAACACCAGCAGCTGTGGCGATTCCAGAATTATCAGCACAGATATGCCTAGGACAAAGTGAGAGGTCAGTGCCCTAAGGACTTTGGGACCAGTATTTGGGGAATGTGTCGGCTTCCTCCCCTGGGGGCGAAAAGCTGCTGAAGAAACAGCTGCACAGAAGCCATTTTGCAGTGTCACTGGTGTCTCTAGCTCCTGGTCTGCAAACTGTAGAGAGATCCAGCAATCAGTCTGGGGGTTAATCGCTCTTGCTTTAAACTGCCTGGATCTGGATTGTGGTCTGGGGGGAAAGTTGGGGTGCGTATCCAATTTGCCAGAGCGTGTGGAGGCTTTACAGAGGCCACCCAACCGGTGGAAGTTGTGAAGACCCCACGTTTGGGAGGGAAGCTCTCCTGTCTTGTGGCAGAGTCCTACTGTGGCAACAAGCCCCAAAATCAAGTAATTAAGTGGCAACATGCCTAGGCAAAAGAAACAAAATAAACAGAAAAATTCAACATTGGACTCCTATTTTAGGGGCAAAGAGGCTCAAAGCATGGAGGAGGACTGTGAGGTCAGAACTCATGCACCAAAAGCCCCAAATGAAAATACAAGCTGGCTACAGGCCATAGAGGACCTTAAGAAGCAGATAAGAGAAGTGGGGGAAAATTGGGAAGAGAAATGATAAAGATGCAAGAAAAGTATGAAATGACAGTCAACAGCCTGACTGAGGAAAATAACACCTTAAAAAATAGACTAACTCAAATGGCAAAAGAGGCTCAGAAAGGCAATGAGGAGAAGAATGCCTTAAAAAGCCGAATTTGCCAAATGGAAAAAGAATCTCAAAAGCTCACTGAGGAGATTCATTCCTTCAGAGTTAGATTGGAGCAAATAGAAGCTAGTGACTTTATGAGAAATCAAGATGCTGTTAAACAGGTCCAAACAAATGAAAGAATAGAAGGCAATGTGAAATATCTCATGGGAAAAACCACTGACCTGGAAAATAGATCCAGGAGAGATAATTTAAAAATTATTGGACTACCTGAAAGCCACAATCAAAGAAAGAACCTAGAAACCACCCTTCAAGAAATTCTCAAGGAAAATTGCCCTGATGTTTTAGATCCAGAGGGCAAAATAGAGGTTGAAAGAATCCACAGATCACCTCCTGGAAAAGATCCCAAAAAGAAAACTCCCAGGAATATTATAGCCAGGTTCCAGAATTCCCAGATCAAGGGGAAAATACTACAAGCAGCCAGGAAGAAACAATTTCAATATTGTGGAAACACAATCAGAATAGCCCAGGACCTGGCAGCTTCTACACTGAGGGATCAAAGGGCATGGAATATGATATTCCAGAGGGCAAAAGAGCTGGGATTGAAGCTAAGGGTCACCTACCCAGCAAAACTGAGTATTTTGTTTCAGGGGAAAATATGGTCATTCAGTGGAATAGAGGACTTTCAAGCATTCTTGAGGAAAAAGCCAGAGTTGAATAGAAAATTTGACATTCAGACACAAGAAGCAAGAGATGCTTGAGAAGGTAATCAAAGAAAAGAAATCAAAAGGAACTTATCAAAGTTGGACTATTTACATTCCTACATGGAAAAACAATAACTGTGTCTGATGAAACCTTTCTCATTATGAAAATAACTGAAGAAGGGTATATGGGCATATGTTTACAGGTATACATGGATAGAGGGCACAGGTTGAATTTGATGGGAAGGGATGATTCTTAAGGGGTGAAGTCAAGAGGTGAGAGAGGAAAGTGGCAAGAGGAGATGGGGAGAGACAGGGCAGGGTAAACTATCTCATGTAGAAGAGGCAAGGGGAAGTAGTTGTAGGGGAGGGGAAGAACAGGAAGGCAAAAAGGCAAAAGCATATTCTCATTGAAGTTGGCTCAAGGAGAGAATCACATACATACTAAATGGAATATCTTACCCTCACTCACTCTCCTGAGTAGGGGAAAGGGGGATGAGAGGGGGGATGATGGAGGGGAGGACATTCTGGGGGGAGGGGAGGTTGGAAGTACCCACTATCAAAGAGGGACAGGATCAAAGTAGGGAATGGACCAGGTGGGAGGTGAGATGGGTGGGAGGGAAATATAAGAAGTCTTTTACAATATATCTACTATGGTAATGTTTTGCATAGCTATACATGTACAACACATACTGAATTGCTTATCAGAGGGAGTGGGTGACAAGGGAGGAAGAGAATGGATCTGAAAATTGAAGTTTTAAAATTGAATGTTTCATAAGATGTCCAGGCATTGGGGCTCAGAGATTCACCTTGCCCTAATGGCAAAGTTGAAGGAGGTATGGGAAAAGATATGGGAGAGAGCAGATTCAATGAGGGATATCTAGTGGGACTGCTATTCTGGGGTGGTGGGTAGGGAAAAAATGGGGGGAAAATTGTAACTCAAAATTTGGTGGAAATGAATTATGTAAACCAGAAGCTAATAAAGCATTTATTTAATAAAAATATATATTATTAGTAGTAGCATTTTAAATATAAGTGGGAAATAGGATATACAGGCACTGGGGCATAGAGATCCACTATGCCCTATTGGAAAATCAGAGGGGATATGGGGAAGATATGGGAGAGAGCAGATTGGGGGAGGGGATATTCAGTGGGATCACTGTTTAAGGGTGGTGGGTAGGGGAATAATGGGGAGAAGATTTGTAACTCAAAATCTTGTAGAAATGGGTGATGTAAAAAAAAAAATAAAGAGAGGAAAAAAATTATCTTGATACAATATTACAAGAAATTATCAAGGAAAAATGCCCTGAAATTTTAGAACAAAAAGGCAAAGTAGATATGAAAAAAAAAATCACAGGAAGAATACTCACAGGAATGTAATAGCCAAGTTTCAAAACTCCCAGGTTAAGGAGAAAAGATTGAAAATGATAAGAAAAAATAATAATTTAAGTATCAGGAAGCTATAGTAAGGATTACACAAGACCTGGAGGATACTACATTGAAGGAGTATAGGTCTTGAAATACTCCATTCTATAGAGCAAAAAGAGCAGGGAGTACAACCAGGGGTAACAACCCAGCAAAGTTAAGTAGAATCCTGAATGAAAATAAATGGATATTTCATATGTAGAGCCTCTATCAAATTGGACACTGTCTTGGAGGGGAGGGGATGGATGGTGAGAAAATTTGGGGGCCCTAACTGTGGCTTAGGAGTGGAGATAAAAATCTTATCTCTGAAAATAAAAATCTTATGGAAGTGAATATTGAAAACAATGAATATTTTTGGGGGGTTTCCAATTGAGAAATTTATTTAAATCAAATAGGTGTTCTCATTGTCTCTAAACTTAGAAGAATGTGTTGGGCCTCTTGGTAGTAAAGCATGGCTTGTGCTGGCGATGCAGAACTCTGTGGGGTAGAGGGAACTTGATTTTGGAGTCGAGAAACTGCTTGACTGCGGGCCAGCAGCATTTGCTGGCAGGAATTTCTTCCACTTTCATGATCTGGATGGAGTGGGCCTGGGCTGATTATGTAGGTTTATTTTATATTCTGTCATTTTGCCAAAGTTATTCATTATTTCAATTTATTATTACTTGAATATTTAGAATTTTCCAAGTGTACCATCATATTTTGAATGCCAAAAAAAAATCTTTAATTTCTTCATTGCCCATTCTATTTGTATCAATTTCTTTTTCTCTTATATTACTAGCATTTTTAGTACAATATAGAATATTAGCAGTGATGGACATGCTTGTTTTACTACTGCTTTTATTGGGAAGGCTTCTATATTATTTTCATTGTACATAATGCTTGCTGATGGTTTCAGGTAAAAGCTTCATATAATTTTAAAGAAAAATCCATTTAGGGGCGGCTAGGTGGTACAGTGAATAGAGCACCAGCCCTGGAATCAAGAGGACCTGAATTAAAATCTGGCTTCAGACACTTAACACTTACTAGCCATATGACCTTGGGCAAGTCACAACCCCAATTGCCCTCAAAAAAGAAAAATCCATTTTTACCTATGCTTTTAAGTGTTTTTAACAGAAATGAGGGTTGTAATCTGTTAAAAGCTTCATCTGCATCTATTGATCTAATTATATTTTTGTTTCTTTTTCATTGATGTAACCAATTGTTATAAATCCCCTTGGTCACAATGTATAATCTGTATGACATATTGTTGTAGTCTCCTGGCTTGTATTTTATATAGGATTTTTGAATCAATATTCATGAAAGAGATAGGTATCAGCACAACATTGCTTTTGTAAAGGGTATTTGACAAGATTTCTTCTTTGACTGTTGTTTCTAATAACTTAATATTAGAACTAGTTAAACTTTAAATACTTGGTAGGATTTACTTGTAAATCCTTCTTATCCTGATGCTAGTTCATTTATGAGCTGTTCAATTTCTTTTTCTAAAATAGGTTTATTTAGATATTCAATTCCCTCTTCAAGTAATCTGGGCAGTTTATATTTTTAAGAGTATGGTGATTCCTCTCACCATCAGCACGTGGAATGTGCACACACTTATGGACAACAACATATCCAGTAGACCTCAAAGAAACAATTCTTGTTGCAAGAGAACTCTGCAAGAATTGAATCCAAATATCAGCCCTGAGTGAAACAAGGCTGGCAAATGTAGCTCACCAATGTTGGATCTGGATACATGTTTGAATGCTTGACACTTCAGTTTGAGTAAGGACCTCAGTGTCTGGTCTCTTATCCTGCCGGGGGACCTTCAGAATCTTCCTGAGGCAATTCAAATGGAAGCGATTCAGTTTCCTGGCATGGTGCTGGTAGACTGCCTAGGCTTCATAGGCATGCTGTAGTAACTTCAGCACAACAGCTCTGTAGACCTTCAGTGAGGTAATCAGTCTAATACCTTTTCTGTCCCACACCTTCCTTCAGAGCCTCCAAACACTGAGCTAGCTCTGGCAGTGCATGCATCCACCTCTATCAAGGTGTACATCCCTGGAAAGTACACTGCCAAGGTAAGTGAACTTATCCACAGCATTCAGAACTTCTCCATGTGCTGTGAGTTGGTTCCAGGTATGGATGGTGTGGTGTTGGCTGGGGGGTACCTGTGTTTTCTTGGGGTTAATTGTTAGGCCAAAATGAGCACAGACAGCAGAGAATTGATCCAGACATTGGTGCACCTCAGCTTCAGAGGCTGCATTGAGAGCACAGTCATCTGCAAACAGAAAACCATGCACCAACCCACCCTCCACTTTGGTCCTGGCTTGTAGACTTTTCAAATTGAAGAATTTACCATCAGCTCAGTAATTGACCTTGATTGAAAGGTCATCATTGAAAGCATGTTGAGCTTTCAATTTATGCACTTTTATGATGCCCTGAAGGCCATTTATGGGCCTGTGGTGCACCTCAACTACTCAGTGCTGGTGGAGTCACATTGATTAGTGATAAGGACATGATCTCAGGGAAATGGACTGAACACTTCCATAGTGTTCTCAACAGACCATCATCAATCAATGCTGAGGCCATTGGCCATTGACAATGAAGTCAATCCCTCCCTAGCTGAGGCTCCAAGTGAAGAAGAGGTTTTGCCTGCCATTAGCTCCTTTCATGTGGCAAAGCGCCTGGTGCTGGTTCTATTCCAGCTGAGATGTACAAAGCAGGGGCTTCATTGCTCATACAAAAGCTGCTGCTGATATTTTCAGCCTCTCATATTAACTCAAGGCTGGCTTCCAAACTCCATGGCTCACCTTCCACTCTCCCAGCTCTTACCTGGATTCACCTGACTGGTGTCTGGATTCACAGGTAGGCAGCTCTCCCAAGGTTTGCTCCTGCAGTTCAGGGAGACTACTCCACCCCAAGCTCTTCACAGTTTCTGTTTCTAGGAGAACAAAGCTTAACAGGGCTACAACAATGTTTACACACATTAAACTTAACAGAGTCACAACAGCATTCACACATATTGCCAACACTATCATCTCAATTCACTTTTTGTTTGAGAAATCAACACAATTCAACAGAGTGTTTCTGTCTGACAAAGCAACACCAACACAGAACAACAGAGAGAGTGCAGAGAATGCAGACATCACAAACACCCTTTCAGTTCTGCTTGGCCCCAGCTCCTGCTCCAACTTGTACCTGCTCTGCTCCTTCCTGTTCTGCTTTTTCAGCAAGTCCCTCCCACCATGGGCTCCATGTGATGATGTTAGGCTTCTTAAAGGCAAGAAAGGTCGGGGTTGCTGTCACCCTGGGCCCAGTCAGGCAGTCAATAGTGATTGATTAAGCACTTTCTGTTTTAAGTACTATGCTAAACTCTGAGGGTATAAAGAAAGCCAAAAGAACATCTCTGCTGTCAGGGAGCTCACAATGCAGTACACAAACCTAGAAATAGTTAGGGAAGAGGCAACAGAAAATGAACTTCACTCTTAGCTGATCTACATGAAAAGAGATAGTTTTTTTTTGGTTTTTGGGGTTTTTTTTTGTTTGTTTTGTTTTGTTTTTTTGCTTTTTGCTTTTTGGGGGGCAATTGGGATCAAGTAATTTGCCCAAGGTCACACAGCTAGGTTTTTGTTTGTGTGTGTTAAGTGTTTGAGGCCGGATCCGAACTCAGGTCCTTCTGACTCCAGGGCCACACAAATAAAGTCAGATCTAACTAATTGGAAAAACATCAATTGCTCATGGCTGGGTTGAGCTAATATAATAAAAATGACAATTTTACCTAAATTAAATTACATATTTAGTGCCATACCAATCAATCTACCAAAAAATTACTTTGTAGAGCTAGAAAATATAGTAGCAAAATTCATTTGGAAAAACAAAAAGTCCAGAATATCAAAGTAATTAATGAAAAGAAATGCTAAGGAAGGTGACCTAGCCATACCAGATTTTAATCTGTATTATAAAGCAGCAGTTATCAAAACTACTTGGTACTGGCTGAAGAATACAGTAGTGGATCAATGGAATAGATTGGGTACAAGAGACTCAGCAGCCAATGACTATAGTAATCTACTATTTGATAAACCCAAAAACCCAAGTTTTGGGGATAAGAACGCACTGTTTGACAAAAACTGCTGGGAAAACTGGAACATAGTATGGCAGAAATTGGGCATTGAGCAGTTCTTTTTCTGGTGGCAAAGAATTGGAAATCAAGGGGATGCCCATCAATTGGGGAATGGCTGAACAAGTTGTGGTATATGAATGTAATGGAATACTATTGTGCTATAAGAAATGAGGAGCAGGGGCTGCTAGGTGGCGAAGTGAATAGAGCACCAGCCCTGGAGTCAGGAGGACCTGAGTTCAAATCTGGCCTCAGACACTCAACACAAAAAAACTAGCCGTGTGACCTTGGGCAAGTCACTTAACCCCAATTGCCCTCTAAAAAGAAAAAAAAAAAGAAATGAGGAGCAGACAGACTTCATAATAACCTTGAGAAACTTATTTAAACTGATGCTGAGTGAGAAGAGCAGAACCTGGAGAAATCTGTACACAATCACAGACACAATGTAGGTGTGACGACTAACTTCAATATACTGGTCTCCTCTCAGCAATGTAAGGTTATGAGACAACTCCATGATCAAAAGAGACATCCACATCCAGAGAAATAACTACAGGATCTGAATGCAGATTGAAACAAACTACTTGCTGTGTTTCTTTTTCTTGTTTTGTTTCCTCTTTCCTTCTGATCATTCCATCAGTTATAATCCTTCATTACAACCTGACTAATGATTAATGTAAAGATATTTGTAGATCCTATATTCGAATGCATGCTGCCATGATGGGGGGAGGAAAATTTGAAACTCAAGGGACTGTGGAACTGATTGTTGTAAATTAAAAGTAAATAAACCAATTTAATTAAAAAAAAGAAGAAGAAGACTCAGTGGGGCACCCTGCCACTCAGTCAAGGCCAGAGAATTCTTCCTCCCTTCTCCAGAGAGGAGTCCAAAAAATCTCAGTGGGACCTCCAAACTGTGTGAGATGAAAAAGTTCCAAGTCCAAGTCTGATATCAAAAAAGGTCTTTATTCTTTCTCATGAGAAAGAACACAGCCCCTGTTGCTCAAACAGCATCTGCCAGGGACTGCAAATTGTGGAAGCTCACAGGCTTCTGTTATCCTAATCCTAACTTTACCTTCAACCCCTGTCCTGGCAAACTCCCAATCTTACTAATGAGGCTCTAATTTTGTTAGATAACATACATAACACATGAGGTTCACTAAGCAAGCACAGTAACAACACCAGAATACTGAACCCCCACCAGTCCAACCTAGATGTGTCCTTATTTGGGCCTGAGTGTCCCAAGGCCACTGTCTGCTTTCTAACTGGCCAAATTTGCCTGCTGCTGCCAGCTCCTTTTTATTCTCCATTATTTCATTTTTAATATTATCTAGGAGTAATCTGGGGACTGGGAACCCAACTTCTTTTCAAGGCTATTGCCTCAACTCTTCACAAGGCTACTGCCCCATACTTTTTATCAGGAGTCTTGTTTCAGCCTTAACCCTCTGCTACCTCTCAACTACCATTCCTTTCTCCAAACTAAAAGTGCCTCTAATTTGGTCTCAATAGTTAATTCAATCAACTGTATTAATACCAAATAGCTCTTATATTACTTTGAAATACACAATGACCCCATACATATAGGGAAATGATACTGAACTTAGTTACAAAGTATAAAGAAGAAATAAGAATCTAATAGGATGTTCAGACTGGGCAAACTTCACTGCAAGTCGTCTCTCATCAAGCCCTGTCTGTTGGTCTGTTGAAATGTGTTGTTGTCTCTGTATTTTTTATCTGCTTGTAACTTCTGTTTGTATTTTCTCTGAAGTTCAGGGTGCTTTTTGCCCCTGAACTAGGTAAATGATTAAAGTGAGATTGTTAACCTTTTTTGAGTTGTTTTCCTTTAGAAAAGCCAATCCAAGAACCCATGCTAACAGCCATCATCAGTATGCTAGGGCACTTGCTACTACACAAGGTCAATTTGATCCATTTCTCAAGTATGACACAGATTTCGCTTCTCAGAGACTCAAAGCATTTGAAGTAACAAACCTCTTCTGGTGTGTCTGATTGAGATAACAGTTCCCGTGCTCTTACCTCTATTTGCAGTGCTTATGAAAGAGATATCGCTTATACATCTAGCCTCAGAGAGGGAGACTGAACTTATTGAACTTATGAACTGCTCAGCTTAGAGACCAAGAGAAGGATTACATGAGTTACAGAGAAGAATCACAGCATGGAATAACATAAATACCAAATCAATATTTCTTTTTTTTTTTTTTTTGGAGGGCAATTGGGGTTAAGTAACTTGCCCAAGGTCACATGGCTAGGTTTTTGTTTGTGTGTGTTAAGTGTCTGAGGCCGGATCTGAACTCAGGTCCTTCTGACTCCACGGCCAGTGCTCTACTCACTGTGCCACCTAGCCGCCCCAATCAATATTTATTTTAATTCATTACAGGCCAGTTGAGTCTTTAATCCAAGTTCAGATACAAGGGCAATGACAAGTAGTTACAGGACAAAATTGATTACTTGTAAATAGGATCAATAAGAAAATTATAGGGGGTGGAGCCAAGATGGCGGAGTAGAAACAGCTCGTCCAAGCCTCTCTGCCCCCAGATTCCCCACAAACTATGTAAAAAAGGACTGTGAACAACTTCTGGAGCCCCAGCACCCACAGAACGACACAGAGAAGCTAACCTCCCGCTGAGGACAGCCCAGCAGCCCTGCAGGAAGGACCAGTGCAGCGGTCTGGGAGCCGGCAGTGCGCAGAGCGCAGGAGCCGAGCAGAGCCGAGCCCAGGTCCCTGTGAGCCGAGGTTTTAGCTCCAGGGCGGCAGGGCCAGCAGCCGGCTGGAGGAACCCCAGAACACCAGGAGCTGTGGCGATTCCAGAATTATCAACATAGACATGCCTAGGACAAAGTAAGAGGTTAGTGTCCTATGGACTTTGGGGCCTGTATTTGGGGAATGCGTCAGCTCCCTCCCCTGGGGGCTAGAAGCCGCTGAGGAGACACGCCATTTTGTAGTTTTCAGAGGCAGGTCCGGCTCCCAGCCTACAAATCGTGGGGAGATCCAGCGATCAGTCTTGGGGGGTAATCGCTCTTGCTTTAACCTCCCTGGATCTGGATTGTGATCTAGGGTGGAAGTTGTGGGTGGGTTTACAGCTTGCCAGAAACGGAAGTTGCCCCCCACACGTTCGGGACGAAAATTCCTCTAGCTGGCCTTAAAGCCATAGTGTGGCAACAAGCCCAAAAGTCAAGCAATTAAGTGGCAACATGCCAAGGCAAAGGAAACAGAAAAATGCAACCCTAGACTCCTATTTTGGGGGCATAGAGCAGGAAAAGGACTGTGAGGTCAGAAGTCCTGCTCCAAAAGCCCCAGGGGAAAACATGAGCGGGTTGCAGGCCATAGAGGACCTTAAGAAGGACTTTAAAAATCAAATAAGAGAAGTGGAGGAAAAATTAGAAAGAGAAATGAGAAGGATGCAGGAAAAGTATGAAATGAGGGTCAACAGCCTGACTGAGGAAAACAACACCTTAAAAAATAGACTAGCTCAAATGGCAAAGGAGGCCCAAAAGGGCAATGAGGAGAAGAATGCCTTAAAAAGTCGAATTTGCCAGATGGAAAAAGAATCTCAAAAGTTCACTGAGGAGATTCATTCCTTCAGAGTTAGACTGGAGCAAATGGAAGCTAATGACTTTATGAGAAATCAAGATGCTGTTAAGCAGATCCAAACAAATGAAAGATTAGAAGGCAATGTGAAATATCTCATGGGAAAAACCACTGACCTGGAAAATAGATCCAGGAGAGACAATTTAAAAATTATTGGACTACCTGAAAGCCATGATCAAGGAAAGAACCTAGAAATTACCCTTCAAGAAATTCTCAAGGAAAACTGCCCTGATGTTTTAGATCCAGAGGGCAAAATAGAGGTTGAAAGAATCCAACGATCACCTCCTGAAAAAGATCCCCAAAAGAAAATTATACATGATTGATCTTAATCTTCTCAGGTAAAATGATTTCATTGTTGACCAAACAGTCAAGTGGAAGCTAATGACTATGAGATATCAAGAATCAGTCAAATAAATACCCCACTGGAAAAACAACTGATCTGGGAAATATTCCTAGGAGAGAGAATTTTAAAATAATTTGACTACCTGAAAGCCATGTTAAAAAAAAAAATAAATGGACGGCATTTTTTCAAGAAATTATCAAGGAAAATTTACTTGATATTCTAGAACCAGAGAACAAAGTAGAAATGGAAAGAATCCATCAATCACTTCCTGAAAGAGATCCCAAAATCAAAACTGCCAGGAACATTGTAGCCAAATTCTAGAGTTCCCAGATCAAAGAGAAAATATTGTAATCAGCCAGAAGGCAACAATCCAAATATCATGTTGCCATAGTCAGAATAACATAAGATTTAGCAGCTTCTACACTAAAGGATGAGAGAGATGTACATATATTCTGGAGGGCAAAGGAGAAAGGTTTACAACCAAGAATCATCTATCCAGAGAAACTGAGTATAATCCTTCGGGGAAAAAAGAATGGAAATTCAATGAGATAGAGGACTTTCAACCATTCTTGATAAAACAACAATACTGAATAGAAAATTTGACTTGTAGATACAAGACTCAAGAGAAGCATAAAAAGGCGTACAGGAAAGAGAAATCATAAGGGACTTGAAAAGGTTAAACTGTTTACATTCCTACATGGGAAGATAATAACTGTAACTTATAAGAACTTTCTTATTAGAGCAGTTAGAAGGAGACTATGTAGACGGATGGCACAGGTGTGAGTTGAATATGGAGAGATGTTATCTTAAAAAAAAAAAACCTAGGTCAAGATGGCAGAGTAGAAACAGTACTTCCTCAGGACTCTGGCTCTCACCTCCTCCAATTAATGTAAAACGTGACTCTGAACAAACTTTGGAGCTACAGAATCCACAAAATGGCACAGAGAAGCTAACCTCCCACTGAGGACAGCCCAGCAGGCCAGCAGGAATCAGCCAGCACAGCACTCTGGGAATCAACCTGAGCCCCAGGAGAGCCAGAGGTTTTAGCCCTGGGGCAATCCTGACCAAACACTGGCTGGAGGGACTCCAGATCACCAGCAGCTGTGGCGTTTCCAGAATTATCAACACATAGGTGCTAAGGACAAAGTGAAAGGTCAGTGCAGTGTGGACTTTGGGATCCAGTAGTTAGGAGTGCATCAGTCTCTTCCCCCGGGGCAAGAAGCCACTGAGATGCCCCAGCCCTGCAGCCACATCCACACATGGCAGCTTCAGCTCCTGGCCTGCAAACCATAGGGGGACCAAGTGACCAGTCTGAGGGGTAATCACTCTTGCTTTAACCTGCCTGGATCTGGATCACTGCCTGGGGTGGAGGTCCTAAGGTGTGTGACCAGGTTGCCAGAGGATGTGAAGGCTTAAGAGAGGGCACGCAATGAATACCTCCAGAAGCTGAGAAAACCCCAGCTTTTGGGATGGAATCTCCGCTGTCTGGTGGCAGCATCCTACTATGGCAAAAAGCCCAAAAGTCAAGTAATTGAGTGGCAGCATGCTTAGGCAAAGGAAACAAAATAAACATAAAAATCCAATATTAGGCTCCTATTTTGGAGGCAAAGAGGATCGAAGCATGGAACAGTAGGAGGACTGGGAGGTCAGAACTCCTGCACCAAAAGCCCCAAATGAAAATACAAGCTAGTTACAGGCCATGGAGGAACTTAAGAAACAGATAAGTGGAGGAAAAATTGGGAAGAGAAATGAGAATGATGCAAGAAAAGTATGAAATGAGAGTCAATAGCCTGACTAAAGAAAAGAACACCTTAGAAAATAGACTAACTCAGGGGTGGCTAGGTGGTGCAGTGAGTAGAGTGTCAGCCCTGGAGTCAGAAGGACCTGAGTTCAGATCCAACCTCAGACACTTAACGCACACACAAATAAAAAAAAAACCTAGCCATGTGACCTTAGGCAAGTTACTTAACCCCAACTGCCCTCCAAAAAGAAAAAAAAAAATAGACTGACTCAAATGGCAAAAGAGGCTCAAAAAGGCAATGAGGAGAAGAATGCCTTAAAAAGCCGAATTTGCCAAATGGAAAAAGAATCTCAAAAGCTCACTGAGGAGAATCATTCCTTCAGAATTAGATTGGAGCAAATGGAAGCTAGTGACTTTATGAGAAACCAAGATGCTGTTAAACAGATCCAAACAAATGAAAGAAGGCAATGTGAAATATCTCATGGGAAAAACCACTGACCTGGAAAATAGATCCAGGAGAGATAATCTAAAAATTATTGTACTACCTAAAAACCATGATCAAAGAAAGAATCTAGAAATCATCCTTCAAGAAATTCTCAAGGAAAATTGCCCTGATGTTTTAGAACCAGAGGGCAAAATAGAGGTTGAAAGAATCCACCAATCACCTCCTGAAAAAGATCCCAAAAAGAAAACTCCTAGGAATAGTATAGCCAGGTTCCAGAGTTGCCAGATTAAGGAGAAAATATTACAAGCAGCCAGGAAGAAACAATTTCAATATTGTGGAAACACAATCAGGATAGCGCAGGATCTGGCAGCTTCTATACTGAGGGACTGAAGGGCATGGAATATGATATTCCAGAGGGCAAAGGAGCTGGGATTAAAACCAAGAATCACCTACCCAGCAAAACTGAGTATCATGTTTCAGGGGAAAATATGTTCATTCAGTGGAATAGAGGACTTTCAAGCATTTTTGAGGAAAAAACCAGAGTTGAATAGAAAATTTGACATTCAGACACAAGAAGCAAGAGATGCTTGAGAAGGTAAACAGGGAAAAGAAATCATAAGGAACTTATCAAAGTTGAACTATTTATATTCCTACATGGAAAAACAATAACTGTAACTGAAACCTTTCTCAGTATGAAAATGGTTGAAGGGTATATGGGCATATGAATACATGTGTGAATGTGTGTATATATGTTTACAAGTATACATAGAGGGCACAGGTTGAATTTAATAGGGAAGTATGATACTTAAAAGGTGAAATTAAAATGTGAGAGAGGAATATAACAAGAGGAGATGGGGAGAGACAGAATGTGGTAAACTATCTCATGTAGAAGAGGCAAGGGAAAATGGTTACAAGGGAGGGGAAGAACAGGAAGGCAAAAAGGCAAAACCTTATTCTCATTGAATTTGGCTCAGGGAGAGACTGACATACATACTAAATAGAATATCTCACCCTACGGGAGAGTAGAGGGGAAGGGGATGAGAGGGGGGATAATGGAAGGGAGGGAATTTGGAAGCACCAACTTTTGAAAAGGGACAGGATCAAAGTAGGGAATAGACTAAGTGGGAAGTGGGATAGGAGGGAGGGAAATATAGTCAGTGTTTTACAATATATCTACAATATATTTACTCTGGTAGTGGTATGTACAACATATACTGAATTGCTCATCTTCCCAGCAAGAGTGGGTGACAAGGGAGGAAGGGAATGAATCTGGAAATCAAAGTTTTAAAATCAAATGTTTTAAAATATATAAATACTATTATTAATACTATTTTACATATAATTAGGAAATAAGATATACAAGCATTGGGGCACAGATATTCACTTTGCCCTACTGGAAAAGTCAAAGGGTTATGGGAGAAGATAAGCGAGAGAGCAGATTGGATGAGGGGATATCCTGTGAGACTGCTACTCTGGGGTGGTGAGTAGGGGGAAAATGGAGGAAAAATTGTAACTCAAGATCTGGCAGAAATGAATGATGTAAACCAGAAGTTAATAAAGCATTTGGAAAAAAGAAAAAGCCAGAGTTGAATAGAAAATTTGACATTCAGATACAAGAAGCAAGAGAAGCATGAGAAGGTAAACAGGGAAAAGAAATCATAAGGAACTTATCAAAGTTGAACTATTTATATTCCTACATGGAAAAATGATAACTGTAACTGATGAAACTTTTCTCAGTATGGAAATAGTTGAAGGGAATAGAAATATGTATATGTATAGATATAGATAGATATCGGAGGGTATATGGGCGTATGAATACATAATGTGAATGTGTGTATATATGTTTACAGGTATACATAGATAGAGGGCACAGGACCAATTTAATAGGAAGGGATGATACTTTAAAGATGAAATTAAGAGGTGAGAGAAGAATATAATGAGAGGAGATGGGGAAAGACAGAATGGGGTAAACTATCTCATATAGAAGAGGCAAGGGAAGATGGTTACAATGGAGGGGAAGAATAGGAAGGCAAAAGGGAATGGGTCGACCTTATTCTCATTGAATTTGGCTTAGGGAGGGAATGACATACACACTAAATATTATCTCACCTTACAGGAAAGTAGGGGGGAAGGGGATGAGAAGGGGGATAATGGAAGGGAGAGCAGGCTGGGGGGTAGGGAAGTTGGAAGCACCCACTTTTGAAAAGGGATGGGATCAATGGAGAGAATAAGAACAAGTGGGATAGGAGGGAGGGAAATATAGTCAGTCTTTTACAATATATCTACTATGGTAATATTTTGCATTAGCTACACATGTACAACCTTGTAGGGGCAAGGTAAGCCCCTCTGTGAGGAATAAGATTATACAAACCAAGGCTCCAACTCAATATGACCTTTCTATTACCCTGAGTTCTTTGGGAACAGGGATCCTGAGAACCTGAGAGCTACTCCTCTCCTGGGACCCTGGCCAGGTCCTTGGGAAGAGATATGATAACTGCCCAACTCCTAGAACTAACCACTCCAAGGAAACATTGCTCTTGAGGGGCCTTGGGAGGCCTCCCTCCCTGGCCTCACACAAGATACCAATTCTTGCTAAAAAACACCTGGCAGTATGCCTTCTTTGTCCTCAGCACTACTTAAACTGTAAGATTCAGACCCCAAATTGGAATCTCACCCATGGAGAGGACTCTGCCTGGGACCCTCCATGTGGGACCCTGATGGCTGTACCCAGGATTCCCCAGCTTGTGTGGTCAGGTGTTGGTGCTTCCCCGCAACGGTGATGCTTGTAAATATGTAAATATATATATATATATATATATATATATATATATATATATATATATATATATATATATATCCACTATTAATCATAGTTGCTCTTATTCTGCTATCTTTAAGCCTCTATTCTGTTATCTCCGGTTTCTTTCTCACTTGCCTATATATACATCTATTCTGAATAAATATTCTAAAGAAATTGCCTTGGGTCTTTCTTGGAGTGCCAAGCATTCTGTTTACAAGAATCCTGAACCTCCTTAATTGGATAAACCTACACTGAATTGCTTATCTTTCCAGTAAGGGTGGGTGACAAAGGAAGAATGGAGTGAATCTAGAATTCAAAGTCTTAAAATCAAATGTTTAAATATATATGTACTATTATTAATACTATTTTACATGTAATTGGGAAATAAGATATACAGGCATTGGGGCACAGAGATTCACCTTGCCCTACTGAAAAAGTCGAAGGGGGTATGGGCAAAGTTATGGGAGAGAGCAGATTGGAGGAGGGGATATCCTGTGGGACTGCTATCTTGGGGCAGTGGGTAGGGGAAAAACGGGGAGAAAATTTATAACTCAAAATCTGGTGGAAATGAATGATGTAAATCAGAAGTTATAAAAGTTAAAGTTAATAAAGCATTTGGAAAGAAAAAGAAAAGAGAATTAATAACTTGGCCAAAGATTACAAAAAAACAAAACCCTACGGAGCAAGAGAGGACTACACTGGGAGAAAGGGAAAGAAAGGGATAGAAATTATCTTCCATAAAAGAGGCAAGAAACAGTTTTTATAGTGGAGGGGAAGGAGGGGGAGGTAAGGGAGAATAAATGAACCTTAATCTCATCAGAATTGGCTGAAAGAGAGACTAACAAACACACTCAATTGGGTATGGAAATCTATCTTATCTTACAGGAAAGTAGGAGAAGGGCATAAAAGAAAGGGGGGTGTGATAGGAGTATTGATTGGGGGAGATAGTAGTCAGAAGCAAAACACTTTTGAGGAGGGACAGAGTATAATAGTAATGAAATTTAAAGATCCCCCTGTATTGGCTTGGTTTGGAGGTTGAGTGTTAAAACTCAGAGCTTATGAATCCCACTTGTAGATTGGACTTGTTGACGTGTAGAGAGAGGGCTGAACTGGGAGGAGCTGGTGCCATGGATTTAGAGAGGCACAAGCAGAGGAAGAGAAGCAGAAGAATTTTTGGAAGCAGCATTGTGGAGGCAGAGAGAGAGAAAGGATTGCTGAGGGCCAGTTCAGTCTGGCCGGGACTTTTGAGAGCTGCCACCTGGAACTGCCAAGGACTGAGGAGACATGGCTGTGATGCTGGTACTTTGTTTTGATGTTGTTTTGCCAGATTTGTCCACTGGTGAAGGATAGTGCTGTTGTTACAGAGGTCCTGGAATCTTGCTGCCGGTTCAGAAGCCCTGAAGAAGGATTTTCTTGTTGTATGTTTACAGAAATCCTGGAAGAGGGTCTTGCTGATGTGTCCAGGGGTCCTAGTATTGTTTATGATTGGGAACTAATCTCCATTTGGAAGAGGGACTTTGTGATTGACTAAATGAATGTACTGCCCAGGGGTGGAGTAATACTTGGAAATTATTGAATTACACTTGGTGAATGCTGTATTTTGATTTTCTCTGTTCTTAATTTGTCACTGAATAAAATGGAGGGCTGCTATGTAGGTATTGTTGAACCTTGGAAGTTGCCTTTGCTTGACATTACACAGAGAGAGAGAATAGAGTAAATGGGGATATAGTATGGAGAGAAATACAGTTAGAAATAATGACTGAAAAAAATTTGAAACAAGTTTCTCTGTTAAATGCCTCATTTTTCAAACAAAGAATAGTGAATCAATTTTATAAAAATAAGAGCCATTCTCCAGTTGATAAATGATTAAAAGATATAAACAGTTTTCAGATGAAGTAATCATAGCTGTCTATAGCCATGTGGGGGAAAATGCTCTATTAATTGAAGAAATGAAAATTAAAACAATTGAGAGGTAATATCTCATTCTTATTAGATTGGCTAATAGGACAGAAAAGGAAAATGACCAATGTTGGAAGGGATGTGGGGAAAATGAAATATTAATACACTGTTGGTGAAGTTGTGAACTAATTCAACCATTCTGTGGATAAATTTGGAACTATGCCCAAAGGGCTATAAAACTATGCATGCCTTTGATCTCACAATACCACTACTAGGTCTATATTCCAAGAGATTTTTAAAAAGGAAAAGGTCCTAAATATACAAAAATGTTTATAGCAGATCTTTTCAGGTGGCAAAAAATTGAAAATCAAGGGGATACCCATAAATTGGGGAATGACTGAAAAATTATACTGTGTGATTATGATGGAATATTATTGTGCAATAAGAGATGATGACCAGGATGCTCTCAGAAAAACCTGGAAAGATTTACATAAGCTGATGTAAAGTGAAATGTACTGTGTACAAAGTAACAGCAATATTATGCAATAATCAGTTCTGACTCACTTAGCTATCCTTAGCAATACAGTGATCCAAGACAACTCTGAAGGACTTAGGATGAAAAATGCTATTCATCCCCAAAGAAAGAACTGATCATATCTGAATACAGTTTGGAACATACTTTCTTACTCTATTTTTCTTTTCTTTTTCTCCTTTTTTATTTATTTATTTTCTTTATTAATTTGTTTGTTTACTTTGAGTTTACAAGATTCAGTTCCCCTGTTCTTTGAGTTTCAAATTTTCTCCCCCTCCCTCCCCTTTCCCCACCCACTCATGGCAGCATACTATCAGGTGTAGGATCTGCAGATACTTTCACATTAGACATTGGTCAGGTTGAAAAGAAGGATTGTAATGGATGGAAAGAACAATGGGAAAGAGGAAACCAGACCAGACGAGAAAGAGCAGGCAATTAGTTTCAATCTGCATTCAAACTCTGTTCTTTCTCTGAATGTAAACATCTCTCCATCCTGAGTCTTTTGGAGTTGACTTGTAGCCCTGCATTTCTGAGAAGAGTCCAGTCTATCAAAGCTGGTCATCACACATACGTTGTATCTGTAATTGTGTATAAATTTTTGCTGGTTCTGCTCTTCCCACTCAGCATCAGTTTGTATAAGCCTCTTCAGGTAAATATAAAGTCCATCTGCTCTTCGTTTCTTATGGCAAATAGTATTCCATTACATTCATATACCATAACTTGTTTAGCCATTCCCCAATGGATGGGCACCCCCTTAATTTCCAATTCTTTGCCACCACAAAAAGAGCTGCTATAAACATTTTTGTACATACGGGTCTTCTTCCCACTTCTGTGATCTCTTTGGGATACAACCCTAGAAGTGGTATTGCTGGGCCAAAGGATATGAAATTACTTGTAGCCCTTTGGACATAGTTCCAGCTTGATCTCCAGAATGGTTGAATCAGTTCACAACTCCACCAGAAATGTATTAGTGTTACAGTTTGTCCACATCCTCTCCAGCATTTATCACTTTTCTTGTTTCATCATCTTAGCCAATCTGACTGGTAAGACGTGCTACCTCAGAGTTGTTTTGATTTGCATTTCTCTAATCAATAGTGATTTAGAGCATTTTTTTTCATATGCTTATAGATACCTTTAATTTCTTCCTCTGAGAATTGTCTGTTCATATCCTTTGACCATTTATCAATTGAGGAATGACTTGTATTCCTATAGATTTGACTCAATTCTCTATATATTTTAGAATTGAGGCCTTTATCAGAAATATTGGTTGCAAAAATTCTTTCCCAATATCCCACTTCCCTCTTCATCTTGGTTACATTGGCTTTGTTTGTACAGAAGCTTTTCAGTTTCATGTAATCAAAGTTATCCATTTTGCATTTTATAATGCTCTCTAATTCTTGTTTGGTCATGAAATCTACCCCTCTCCACAAATCTGACAGGTGAACTATTCCTTGCTTTCCCAGATTGTTTCCAATATCATCCTTTATACCTAGATCATGCACCCATTTAGACTTAATTTTGGTATACGGTGTTAGATAATGGCCTATAACCAGTTTCTGCCATACTGTATTCCAGTTTTCCCAGAAGTTTTTGTCAAATAATGAGTTCTTATCCCAAAAACTGGGGTCTTTGGGTTTATCAAAGAGTACATTATTATAGTCATTGAATGCTGAGTCTCATGTACTCAATCTATTCCATTGATCCACTTCTCTATTCCTTAGCCAGTACCAAGTAGTTTTGATGACTGCTGCTTTATAATACAAATTAAAATCTGGTATGGCTAGGCCATCTTCCCTAGCATTTCTTTTCATTAATACCCTCGATATTCTGGACCTTTTGTTCTTCCAAATGAATTTTGTTACTATTTTTTCTAGATCTATAAAGTAATTTTTTTGGTAAATTGATTGATTGGTATGGCACTAAATATATAATTTAATTTAGGTAAAATTGTCATTTTTATTATATTAGCTTGACCCAGCCATGAGCAATTGATGTTTTTCCATTTAGTTAGATCTAACTTTATTTGTGTGAAAAGCATTTTGTAATTGTGTTCATAGAGGTCCTGGCTTTGTTTTGACAGTAGATCCCCAAATATTATAAAAAGAATGCCTATAGTGGATGCTACTTATTATTTTAAGGAAAGCTCCATTAATTCCTATACTTTCTAGTGTTTTTAATAGGAATGGATGTTGTACTTTATCAAAAGCCTTTTCTGCATCTATTGAGATAATCATGTGGTTTCTGCTAGTTTTATTGTTGATATGATCAATTATACTGATTGTTTTCCTAATATTAAACCATCCTTGCATTCCTGGAATAAATCCTACCTGATCAAAGTGTATTATTCTTGTGATAAGTTGCTGTAGTCTTTATTTTTTTTACATTTTTCCGTAAAGCCTTTAATTCCATAGACACAATGGAAAATTTTTTACAGAGACACATGGAAAACTTAGACATGATCACAGTTTTGATAATGTAGACAAACTAACCAGATAGCTAGCTGTACTATCAAAGCTGCCTTCATACCAACACTGTACCTTCAACAGTTGCCTAGGTAACAGGTAAGCTAAGTGTGTTTAAGCTGATGAGTTTTGGATGAGACATGCTGCAGAGCTGTATGGAAGGGGTAATTAATACTCTTCTCCTTCCTCTTCACCCTCTCTTTCAACAGAATCCACACAAACCTCTTCATAATCCTTCTCCAGGGCAGCCATATCCTCCTGTGCCTCAGAGAACTCTCCTTCCTCCATGCCCTCCCCCACATACCAATGCACAAAGACACGCTTGGCATACATCAGATCAAATTTGTGGTCCAGGTGGGCCCAGGCCTCAGCAATGGCTGTGGTGTTGCTCAACATGCACACAGCCCGCTGTACCTTGGCTAGGTCACCACCAGGAACCACAGTGGGAGGCTGGTAATTGATGCCAACTTTGAAGCCATTTGGACACCAAATCCACAAACTGTATGCTACGCTTTGTCTTGATGGTGGCAATAGCAGCATTGACATCTTTGGGAACCACGTCACCATGGTAGAGCAGGCAGCAAGCCATGTATTTACCATGGCAAGGGTCACATTTCACCATCTGGTTGGCAGGCTCAAAGCAAGCATTGGTGATCTCTGCTACAGAAAGTTGCTCATTGGTGATCTCTGCTACAGAAAGTAGGCTTTCTCGGCAGAGATGACTGGGGTATATGTAGCCAGAGGGAAATGGATACGGGGATAGGGCACCAGGTTGCTCTGAAATTCTGTCAGATCAACATTCAGGGCACCATCAAATCGGAGAGAGGCAATGATGGAGGACACAATTTGGCTAATAAGGCGATTCAAATTAGTGTAGGTTGGGCATTCAATGTCAAGGTTTCTGAGATAGATATCATAGATGGCCTCATTGTCTACCATGAAGGCACAATCAGAGTGCTCCAGGGTGGTGTGAGTGGTCAGAATGGAGTTGTAGGGTTCCACTACAGCTGTGGAAAACTGAGGGGCTGGGTAAATGGAGAACTCCAGCTTGGACTTCTTGCCATAATCAACAGACAGACGTTCCATCAGCAGAGAGGTGAAACCTGAGCCAGTCCCACCACCAAAGCTGTGGAAAACCAAGAAGCCTTGAAGACCTGTGCACTGATCAGCCAGCTTCCGAATCCTGTCTAGAACCAAGTCGATGATTTCCTTGCCAATAGTGTAGTGCCCACGGGCATAGTTATTGGCAGCATCTTCCTTTCCAGTGATCAGCTGTTCAGGATGGAAGAGCTGGTGGTAGGTTCCAGTACGAATTTCATCAATGACAGTTGGTTCCAGATCTACAAACACTGCTCTGGGGACATGTTTGCCAGCTCCTGTTTCACTGAAGAAGGTGTTGAAGGAGTCATCTCCTCCCCCAATGGTCTTGTCACTTGGCATCTGCCCATCAGGCTGGATACCATGTTCCAAGCAGTACAGCTCCCAGCAGGCATTGCCAATCTGGACACCAGCTTGGCCAACATGGCTAGAGATACTCTCATGCTTGGTGGTTAGTGGGTTAAGCAGCAACTAAGACAGCAGGAGGAGAGATACCCGGGTTCTCATTACAGCCCCCGATAAGCTAAGAGTCGAGGTAAGTAACACACTCTGCTGTAGTCTTTTTGCTAATACTTTGTTTTAAATTTTTACATCTACGTTCATGAGAGAAATTTGTCTATAATTTTCTTTTTCCATTTTGTCTCTTCCTGATTTAGGTATCAGTACCATGTTTGTGTCATAAAAAGAATTTGGTAGGACTCCTTCACTAATTTTCCCAATGCTTTGTAGAGTATTGGAATCAATTGTTCTTTAAATGTTTGATAGAATTTGCTAGTAAATCCGTCTGGCCCTGGAGATTTTTCCCTAGAGAGTTCACTGATGGCTTGTTCAATTTCTTTCTCTGAGATGGGGTTATTTAAGTAATTTACTTCCTCTTCAGTTAATCTGGGCAACTTATATTTTTGTAAATATTCATCCATTTCACTAAGATTGTCAAATTTATGTGCATACAATTGGACAGAATAATTCCTAATTATTGTTTTAATTTCCTCTCCATTGGAGGTAGATTCACCCTTTTCATTTTTGATACTCATAATGTGGTTTTCTTCTTTCTTTTTTTTATCATATTGGCTAAGGGTCTATCAATTTTATTGTTTTTTTTTTCATAAAACCAGCTCTTAGTTTTATTTATTAATTCAATAGTTTTCTTAATTTCAACTTTATTAATCTCTCCTTTAGTTTTCATTATTTCTAATCTAGTATTTAATTGAGGATTTTCACTTTGTTCTTTTTCTAGCTTTTTCAATTGCATGCCCAAATCTTTGACCTCCCTTTTCTCTAATTTATTCATGTATGCACTCAGGGATATAAAACTTCCCCTAAGAACTGCCTTTGCTGCATCCCACAAATTTTGGTATGTTATCTCTTTATTGTCATTCTCTTGAATGAAGTTACTGATTGTTTCTGTGATTTCTTGTTTGACCCACTCATTCTTTAGGATGAAATTGTTTAGTTTCCGATTAGTTTTTAGTCTATCTTTCCATGGCCCTTTATTGCATATGATTTTTATTGCATCATGATCTGAGAATGATGCATTTAATATTTCTGCCTTTCTGCACTGAGCTGTGAGGTTTTTATGTCCTTGTACATGGTCAATTTTTGTGTATGTGCCATGTACCACTGAGAAGAAAGTATATTCCTTTTTATCCCCATTCAGTTTTCTCCAGAGATCTATCATACCTACCCTCTCTAAAATGCTTTTCACCTCCTTCACTTCTTTCTTGTTTATTTTGAGGTTGGATTTATGAAGTTCAGAGAGGAGGAGATTAAGGTCCCCCACTAGTATAGTTTTGCTATCCATTTCTTCCTCTAATTCCCTTACCTTCACCTCTAGGAATTTGGATGCTATACCTCTTGGTGTATATATATTAAGTAATGATATTGCTTCCTTCTCAATGGTGCCTTTTAGCAGGATATAGTTTCCTTCCTTATCTCTTTTAATTAGATCAATTTTTGCTTTTGCTTTATCTGAGATAAGGATTGCTACCACTGCTTTTTATTACTTTAGCTGAGGCATGATATATTTTACTCCAGCTTTTTACCTTTACCCTATGTGCATCCCTCTGTTTCAGATGTGTTTTTTGTAAACAGCATATTGTAGGATTATGGTTTTTAATCCGTTCTGCTATTCTCCATTTTATGGGAGAGTTCATTCCATTCATGTTCACAGTTATGATTGCTATCTGTTTCTTTCCCTCCATCCTATTCCCTCCCCTGTTTATGCTTATATTTTTCTCCCCTTCTCCCTTCCTCCCCTTAAGAGTTTTCCTTTTGACCACCACCTCCCTCAGTATTCCCTTCTTATCAGCTCTCATCCCTTTTCCTCTCCTTCCCCCTTACTTCTTCCTTCCCTTCTAAGCACCCCCCACTTTTATAGCCCTTTCCCCCTCCTACAGCCTACAGGGTATTTCTTCTTCCCACCAAGGGTGACAGGAACAAATCTCATGCAAAGCTCCTCTCCCTCCCCTCTTTCCCTCTATTATGATATGTTTTGTGTCTCTTCTCAGTAGAGCCTTATGCTTAACTGGTTGTGTTATTCCCTCCTTGCATCAGAACCAAAGAGGGAAAAGTTCATATAATATTCATCTCCCTCCCTTCTTTCCCTCTGCTATATTGTTTTTATGCCTCTTTGTGTGGCATAATTTACCCTTTTCACTTCATTCTTTCTTTTTCCATTGCAGTCCCTTTATAGCCCTTAATAAGGTATTTTTTATCATCATTTTGTGTAATTTATACTCATACCCTCTTCTTGTCTATAAGCAATTTGCTCTTATTAAATAACAGGGGGTGTGTGTGTGTGTGTGTGTGTGTGTGTGTGTGTGTGTATGTGTGTGTTTTACTTGTTTACCTTTCTATGTCTCTTTTGCATCTTGTAATTGGAGGTTGAATTTTCCATTGAGCTCTGACTTTTTCATCAGGAAGGTCTGTAAGTCCATTATAGCGCTGAATGACCATCTCCTTGCCTGGAAGAATATGTTCAGTTTCTCTGGGTAGGTGATCCTTAGTTATTACCCAAGCTCTTTTGCCTTGTGAAAAAATGTATTCCAATTCCTCTGGTCTTTCAGTGTAGAGGTTGCCAAATCCTGTGCAATCCTCACTGTGGTTCCTTGATATTTGAATTGTTTCCTTCTGGGTGCTTGAAGTATTTCTTCTTTACCTGGTAGTTCTGGAGTTTGGCCACATTTCAAGGACTTTTCAATTTTGGATCTCTTTCAAAAGGTGTCTGGTGGATTCTCTCAATTTCTATTTTATCCTCTGGTTCTAGTATCTCAGGGAAGTTTTCCTTGATGAGCTCTTGGAGATCTTGTCCAGGCTCATTTTTTCATCATGATTTTTCAGTAGGCCTATAATTCTCAGATTATCTCTCCTGGATCTGTTTTCCAGGTCAGTTATTTTTCCATTGAAATATTTTACTTCTTTTTCTAGTTTTTCATTCTTGATGTTTTGATTGACTAATTCTTGGTTCCTCCTAGAGTCATTTGCTTCAATTTGGCTGATTCTAGTTTTTAGCGAATTATTTTCCTCAGTTAGTTTTTGGAGCTCCATTTCCATATCACACATTTTTCTTTTTAAGGAGCTGTTTTCTTCGTTGTAATATTTTTCTAATTTTGCAATTTTGATTTTAAGAGAATTATTCATTTTATCTTCTCTCTCATTTGGTTTTCAAAGTTCCTTTTGAGCTTATCTAAGAATGCTTTCTGTGCTTGATACCAGTTCCCTGTTGAGGCTTCAGCTGTGGGTGTGGAGTCAACACTATCTCCCTCTGAATTTGGTTCCTCCCTCTCATGATAGTAGGACTCCAGAGTCTTTGTCTTTGCAGTCTGCATTCTACCCACTTTGAGGGAGGGCCCTAGCCATACCCTTCCTCTAGGGTTCTGAAGTCTTTACTGTTTAAGGTTTTGCCCTGGGGCAATAATTACTATGTTTTCAGAGTGGGGGTGGGGGGGTGGGGATTTGAGCAGCAGGGGTTCACTCTGCCATCCTGGTCCCTGGAGGTACAGATAGGAACTTTTTTTAATTTCTGGGCTATGGATTGGTAGTCCCAGAAGTACTTGCTGCCCCTGCCAGGGGCCCTGCATTTAATTCTTACCCTGCTCCGTCCAGTCCTAGGCCTTAGTTGATAGGCTTGGCAATGGCCCTTGTGGTTGGTGGGATGACTTTCCACCATATTAAACAGGCCTCCTCCCAGCCTGCCTCTCCTTACTCTATTTTTCTCATGATTTTTTGTCTATATTTTCTTTCACAACATGACTATTGTGGAAATGTTTTGTGTTACTATATTGAATTGCTTGCCTTCTCAATGTGGGGAGTGGGGAGAAGGGAGGTAGGGAGAGAATCAAGTTCTCAAAGTTTTAAAAACAAATGTTAAAAATTGTTTTTACATGTAGCTGGGGAAAATAAAACACTATATATGTCTCAAAAATAGAATTTGTTATTTGGTAAATATTGTTGGGAAATCTTAGAAAGTAGTCTAGCAAGGACTGGATATAGACCAATGTATTAAACCCTACAACAAGATAAGATCAAAATAGATATATGACCTAGATATAAAAGAAGATAGCACAAGATAAATAGAAGAACATGGAAGATATTCCCTATCAGACTCATGGAGAGGAGAATAACATATGCAAAAACAAGAGATAGAGAATATTGTTGAGGTACAAGTGGATAATTTCAATTCTATCATACTTTAAAATTCTTGTGTAATAAAATCAATGTAGCTAAGATTAGAAGGAAAGCAGAAAAGTAGAAGGAAAACTTTCATACATGATCTCTCAGATAAAGGTCTTATTTCTCAAAAACTTGAACTTTGTCAAATTTATAATAATACACGTAATCAGAGTATTTGGGGAAGATTGGGCAGTAGGTCAGAACATTTTCCACTCTCCAAATTTCCTCCACAAAAAAAGAGCAGAACATCATCTCAGAGCAGCAGAAACAAAGAGGCTAATACAATTGTCCTCCAAAGACAATCTGAGAAGACCCCAGGAATGTCCTGACCTCTAGGGATAGGGGTTTGGCCTGAGTGAAGTGGCAACAGCTCGAGGCTGACTGCTGAATCAACAACCAACAAACCCTGTGTGGGGGTCTGAAGGCTGAGTAGGAGAAGATTGAAGGACTTTCCCCTGTGCTGATCAAAAGCATCCCAGGCTATGGCTGCAGGAAGAAGGAGATTGCACACACCTGGTGAATGCAGTAGTGCAGAGCAGGGACCCTGCTGGATGCAGGCACTTATAGGAGAACAGAGGTCCTGGTTTCAGTTCTGGGGCAGAGAGGACAGCTGTAGTTTGCAACCAATGAGGGTCTACAAGGAGCAAGATTGTGGGCCAGTGTGTCTGAGGGCCCTCTCTGTGGCTTAGGAGTGGAGAGGAGAGCCCAAGGGAAAAACTCATGAAATAACAGTAAGAAGGATCTGAGACTTAGGGCATCATTCCCTTTCCCTTGGGACTATAATTTGATTACACTAATAGCTGCTAAAAACAAAATTAAACAAAAATAAATAAATAAAAATGAGTAAGCAAAGGAAAAAGAACCCAAACATAGGGAGTTATTATTGGGATAGAGAAGATCTAGGTTCATATTCAGAGAAAGATAGTGGAACTAAAAAAGAAAAAAGGCACAACTTTTTCGATGAGAATCATCAAATGGTCTCAAGCACAAAAAGAGTTTTTGTAAGAATGTAAAAAGGACTTTAAATATCAAATAAGAGAAGATGACAGAGTAAAAGCAGGAACTTGCTCCTGCTCTAACCACCGCAAATACCTGTAAAAAATGACTCTAAACAAATTTTAGAGCTACAGAACCACAAAGTGACAGAGAGAAATAAATCTCCCACTGAAGGCAGCCTGGCAAGCTGACAGGAAGGGTCTATCACACCAGAATGGGAGCAGAAACCATTCACACGTGGGCCACACTGGCACAGACTGGCAGCATAGACCAGCAGGAGCAGACTTCAGGGGACTGAGTCACTGGCGGTTTCCAGACTTCTCAACCCATAAATGCCAAAGAGAAGGTAAAAGGTCAGTGGGGAAACTCTGTTGTACCTGGGTGAGAGAAGAGTGCAGTCTGGCTCCTGCCCTGGGATGGCAGAGGCAAGCGACTGTGAGATGCAGTGGTGGCAGTGGCTGCCTCTGGGTTTCCAGGTCCATAGATCATGGGGGGACCAAGAAACTGACTGGAGGGCAATTGCAGGAATCTCTTAGCTGGCGCTGAGGCATCATTCCCTTTCTATGCTGTGCTTGGATCTGGTTCACAGTCTTGGATGGCAGTCCTGGGGTGAGGAGTGCTGGAGTGGCAGAGCTTGTTGAGGTTGTGGACAGGCAGTCATTCTCACAGTTCTGAGGCAGGTATCTAGAAGAAGCTCTGACAACAGGTGCCCAAAACCCCAGAAATTTAGGACACAACACTCTCCACTCTCGAAACAGAGTTCTACCATGGAAAAGAACTCAAAAGTCAAGTAATTGACTGTCAAGATGAGCAAACAGAAGAAGAGAAATCAGACTACAAAATTGTTTTTTGGTAACAAAGACAATCAAAACATAGAATGAGAAGACAACAAAGTCAAAACTCCTGCATCAAAAGCCTCCAAGAAAAATATGAACTAGTCACAGGCCATGGAGGAGCTCAAGAAGGATTTTGAAAATTAAGTAAGATAAATAGAGGCAAAAAATGGGAAGAGAAATGAGAATGATACAATAAAATTATGGAAAACAAGTCAACAGCCTGCTAAAGGAGACCCAAAAAATACCAAAGAAAATAACACCTTAAAAAATAGACTAGCTCAAATGGCAAAAGAGGTCCAAAAGGCCAATGAGAAAAATATCTTTAAAAACAAAATAGGCCAGATGGAAAAAGAATTTTTAAAACTCACTGAAGAGAATAATTCCTTTTAAATTAGATTGGAGAAAATGGAAGCTAATTTTATGAGAAATCAAGATATTATAAAACATATCCAAATCTAAATTTATGAGAAATCAAGACATTATAAAACATATCCAAAAGAATGAAAAAATAGAAGGCAATGTGAAATATCTCATTGGAAAAACTACTGATCTGGAAAATAGATCCAGGAGAGAGAATTTAAAAATTATTGAACTACCTGAAAGCCATGATCAAAAAAAAAAAAAAAAGAGCCTAGATATCACCTTTCAGGAAATTTTCAAGGAAAACTGCCCTTATACTCTAGAAAAAGAGGGCAAAATAGAAATGGAAAGAATTCACCTATCACCTTTTGGAAAAGATCTCAAAAAGAAAATTCCTAAGAATATTATAGCTAAATTCCAGGAGTCCCAGGTCAAAGAGAAAATATTACAAGCAGCCAGGAAGAAACACAATCAGGATAACACAAGATCTAGAAGCTTCTACATTAAGAGATTGAAGGGTTTGGAATATGATATTCCAGAGGTCAAAGGAGCTAGGATCAAAACCAAGAATCACTTACCCAGCAAAACTGAGTATAATGCTTCAGGGGAAAATATGGATATTCAATGAAATAGAGGACTTCAAAGCATTCATGATGAAAAAATTAGAGTTAAACAAGAGAAGCATGAAAAAGTAAATAGGAAAAAGAAATCATAAGGAACTTATTAAAGTTGAACTGTTTACATTCCTACATGGAAAAACAATATTTGTAACTCATGAAACTTTTCTCAGTATTAAGATAGTTGAAGAGATTATATATGTGCATGTATGTGTGTATGTATGTATGTGTGTGTGCATATGTATGTATGTGTGTATATATATGAGTGTGTGTATATGTGTGTGTATGTATACATAGACAGAGGGCACAGGGTGAGTTGAGTATGAAGGGATGATATCTAAAAAAATAATGTTAAGAGGTGAGAGAGGAATAGATTGGGAGAAGGAGGAAGGGTAAGATAGAATAGGGTAAATCATCTCACATAAAAGAGGCAAGAGAAAGCTGTTACAGTGAAGGGGAAGAGCAGAGATGTGAAAGGGAATGAGTCAACCTTACTCTCATTGGATTTGACTTAAGGAAGGAGTAACATACACACACAATTGGATATCTTACCCTACAGGAAAGTAGGAGGAAAGGGGATAAGAGGGAGGTGATAGAAGGAAGAGCAGATTTGGGGATATGGTAGTCAGAAGAAAACACTTTTGAAAAGGGACAGGGTCAAAGGAGAAAATAGAATAAATGGGGGGCGGGATAGGATGGAAGGAAATATAGTAAGTCTTTCACATTATGACTACTATGGAAATATTTTGCATAACTACACATGTATAACAAATATTGAATTGCTTATCTTCCCAGTGGGGGTGGCTGAAGAGGGAAGAAGGGAGAGAATCTGGAACTCAAAGTTTTAAAAATAAATGCTAAAAATTGTTTTTACATGCAACCAGGATATAAAATATACAGTTAATGGGGTTTAGAAATCCATTTTGCCCTACAAGAAAGTAAGAGAGAGGGGTTGAGGGGATATAAGAAAGGACAGGTTGGGGGAAGTATTCAGTATGCTTGCCATCTTGGGGTAGGGGGTAGAGGAGGGATGGGGAGAAAATTTGTAACTCAAAATCTTGTGGAAATTAATGCCCAAAACTAAAATAATTTTTTAAAAAATTAAATGAGAGATAAGGAAAAAAATAGGAAAAAACAATAAGAGCAATCCAAGAAATTCAAGAAAATTATGAAAAGAAAGACAACCAACTAGAAATAGAGAATCAAAAATTTAAATAAGAAAACAATTCCTTGAAAACTGGAATTAAGCAAGGGGAAGTTAACAATGTTCTAAGACAGCAAGAAATTATAAAACAAAATCAAAAGAATGAAAAAATATAAAAGAATGTGGAACATCTCATCACAAAACAACCAATCTGGAGAAAAGATTGAGGAGAAATAACATAAGAATAGTTGGACTACCTGAAAATTATAATAAAAACAAAGAAGAATCTTGAAACATTATTACAGGAAATTGTCAAGGAAAATTGCCTTAAAGTCTTAAAACAAGTCTTAAAGTCTTAAAACAAGAAGGCAAAGTAGCAATAGAAAAAATCTACCAATCACCACCTAAAAGAGATCACAGAAGGAAACATTACAAGAACATCATAGGCAAGTTTCAAAGCTCCCAGGTTAAGGAAAAAATATTGGAAACAACAAGAAAAAAAAAGAATTTAAGTATCATGGAGCTGAAATAAAGATTACACAAGACCTGACAGATACTACTTTGAAGGACCAGAGGACTTGGAATATTATATTCTGTAGAGCAAAAGAGCTGAGTTACAACCAAGGGAACCTTGCCCAGCAAAGTTAAGTATAATCCTGAATAGGTGAAAAAATGGACATTTAATGAACTCAAAGACTTTCAGGGTTTTGTGACAAACCCCCCAGAACTTACGGGAAAATTCAGTATATAACATCCAGGAGAAATATAAGGTAAGCAATAAAGACAAATTATAAGGGACCCAATAAAGTGAAATTGTTTAGTCCATATATGTAAAAATACTAGCTGTCCTCTTATGATTGTCATCATTATTTGGGTAGTTTTAAAGAAAGCTGTGGGCTGAACTGAGTATGACAAGTGATTTAAAAAAAAATAAAACTGTAGGGAGAGATAAAAAAAATAGTAATTATCTCATACAAATGAGGCATAATGAGAAAAAAATGACAGAGAAGAAGCTAGTGGGGGGAGGGTAGTTTGTAGTAGAACTTTACTCTTTTCAAGAATGGGTTAAAGAGGGAGAAACATACATACATGCATATATATATGGAAGGGTGTAAAAGTCTTCTAAATTCAGAAAGAAATAAAAGGGCAATGGGATAGGGTAGAGAGATGGTAAGCGATGGTCTCTTAGGGAGGTGGTTATGTTTATGAATAGGAGGGTAGGGGAGCAGGTAGAAGTAAAGCAGAGGAGTGGAGAGGAATAGGATAAATAGGATGAGGAATATAGATAGTGAGGAAAAATAGGGAAAGGGGAAATACACAAGTAATTATAACTTAGAATGTGAATGGGACAAATTAATCCATAAAACAGAAAAGGATAGCACACTAAAAAAATTGAATTCAACAAAAATAAAGGGCAAGAGTAGAATTTAGTATGTAAAAAAAAGCAAGGTAGTAATCATGATCTCAGACAAAGTTAAAGTTAAACTAGATTTAATCAAATGTGAAAAATAGAGAAATTACCTTATGTGTCAGTAATATTATTCAGTATTGTTTTAGACCATTTAAAATGCCTATGCAGTACAAAAAACCTGAGTATATACCTCCCAAAACATACACAGGAACTAAATGATCATAAACATAAAGTACTTTTTATACAAATAAACTCAGATCTAAATAATTGAAGTTATAGTGTTCATGAATAAATAAAATCAATATAATTTTTAAATGACAATTTTACCTAGCTAATCTATTTATTCAATGTCATTCCAATTAAATTATTGAAAAACTATTTTGCTGAGTTAAAAAAAATAATAAAGTTCATTTGGAGGAAGAAAAGGTCAGGAACTTCAAAGAAGCCAGGGGAAAAATTATGTAAACGAAGTAGATTCAGCAATGTCAGGTGTTAAATTATATTAGGAGGCAAGAGCATTGTTGATGTGTAAAAAGAATAATTGAAATTATTTTAAACTAAAATTTTATTGCATGAATAAAATGTATATAGGCAAGAATAGAAGGAATGCAGAAAATTGGGGGAAAACTTTCATTGACAGTTTCTCACATAATATGTGACTGGGTTGTGATATTGCTATAGTATAGGAAATGACCAGCTGGTTGATTTAGAAAAATGTGCAAAGACTTGGATTTATGAAGGAAGAGGCTATCCACCTTCAGGGAAAGAGATTACAAGTGCAAATATGAATAGTACAGTCTTACATGTATGTGTACATATGTGTATGTTTATAGAGATCTATGTATATTTCATTGCTTAATTGTAGCTTTCTTTAGGGTTGTGAAGGAGGGAAGAAAAAAAAAACAAAGTAAAAGGGGCACAGCAGAGAACAAAAGAAAACTAACAAGGAAGCAAAGAGAAGCTGGGCATCTGGGAAAACAATGCGGAGTGTTTATTGTATAGGTTTTCTTGAAATGGAAACGTGGGTTTTTATGTCGAATCTTCTCTTATGACCCACTGTGTACATGACAATGTTTTCCTTTTATCCATTTTATATTTAAGTTCAAAATTTAATTTTTTTTTACACAAAACAAAAATAAAACCAAACCACAAGTCATCTCCCTGTTGATAAACGGTCAAGGGGCAGGAACAGGCAGTTTCTCAATGAAGAAATCAAAACTAGATATAATCATATGAAAAATGCTCTAAATCATTATTGATTAGAGAAATGCAAATTAAAACAACTTTGACAGATCATCTTAAACCTACGAGACTGGCTAAAATGATAGATGCCCTTCAATTGGGCAATAGCTGAACAGGCAGTGGTGTATGTTTGTGATGGAATACTACTGTGACATAAGAAATGAGGAGCTGGTTATTTTAGAAAGACTTGGACCCATGAAGGAAGATGCTATTCACCTCTTGACTAATAGAAATATGCAAAGTGTGGTCTTATATATATGGATAGGTGTACATATGATATATATGTACATGTGTGTATGGTTATATATATGTATGTGTATTTCCATTTAAGTGTAGCCTTCTCTAAGGCAGGAGGGAAAGGGGGGAGAAAAAATAAAATAAAAAGTGTATAGTACAAAGCAAAAGAAGACCTAGAAGGAAGCACAGAAAAGCTGATTCGCTTTGAAATCTATGTATTGTATTTATCACATAGATTTTTTAAAAATTAACAATTTGAAGTGGAAATGTCTCGCTTTATATTGAATCCTCTCTTATGTTCTGCTGTGCACATGAATTTTTTTTGTATTTAAGTTTAAAATACATAAAAATATTTAAACAAAAAAACCAATTTACCATCATTGTGGTAGCTGACCTTGATAACATTTTCATCTTCATTGAAGGTATCACTGAAATATATAAAGAATTTTGTCAAATCTGTAAGGATACAAATTTGTATCCTTACAAATTTGTAAGGATACAAATACAATTGATACACTGTCAACGGAAATGAACAAGCAGTTTTCCGATGAAGAAATTGAAAGAATTTATAGTCACTTGAAAATGCTTTAAATAATTTTTGATTAGAGAAATGCAAAGAAAAAATCTTTGGATGTCATTTCATATCTATCAGATTGGTTAAAATATTTATAGCAACTCTCTTTGTGGCACAAAGAACTGGAAATTGCAGGGATGCCCATCAGTTAGGGAATGGCTGAACCAGTTGTGGCATATGAATGTAATTGAATACTCTAGTGCTATAAGAAAGGATGAGCAAGAAGATTTCAGAAAAACCTGGAAAGGCTTACATGAACTGATGCATAATGAAGTGAACAGAGCAAGAACATTGTACACAGTAACAGCAACATTGTGCAGTGATCAACTTTGATAGACTTGGTTTTTCTCAGTAATACAATAATTTAAGACAATTCCAAAAGACTCATCATAGAAAATGCTATTCATATCTAGAAAAAGAACTATGGAATCTGAATGTAGATTGAAGTATGTTACTTACTCTTTTGTTTTTGTTTTTTCTTTCTCTTGGTTTTTCCCTTTTGTTCTGATTCTTCATTAAGGACATGATAAATGTGGAAATATGTTTCATATGATTGTACATGTGTAACTTATATTAGATTGCTTGCCATCCTGTGGAGAGGGTAGGGGAGGGAGCACAAGAGAAAAACATTTGGAACTCAAAACCTTATAAAAGTGAATGTTGATAATTTTCTTTATATGTAATTGGAAAAATAAAATACTATTTCAAAAAGAGAAATTATGAGCTCAGTGATCTTAGAATAACAAGGATAGACTTGCATGATATAATGAAGAGTGAAATGAGCAGAACCAAGAGAACCTTGTATGCAGTACCAGCAATATTGTTTTAAGGACAACGTTGAGTGGATACATGACTGACTATTATCAATACCAAATTAACTCCAAAGGACATACAGAAGGGAGACACTATCTGTATCCAGAAAAAGAACTGATAGATAAAAGCATGTATGAAATGGTTTTACATACATATGTATATATGTATGTAAAACCATTCTCTCTCTCTCTCTCTTTTGCCTTCTCTCTCCCCCCACAAATATGTGTATGCGCACACACACACACACACACACACACACACACATTTGTGTCTGATGGTAGCCATCTCTGGGGGAGGTGGACAAAAAGAGGGGGAAAAGAAATTAACATGATAACTTTATTACATATTTAAAAGGAAGCAAGTTGGATATAAGAGATTTGCAGTTTAATGTGCACCATCTTTTTTTCATTATCTGGTTATTGTCCTTCATTCTCTAAGAACAAAATTACGTCAGTATGTTACAGTCAAGTTACAATGCGTGATTACAATTAAAATTACAATTACAATGATAAGATCAACACATACAAGGCTAATGAACTTCTCCAGGCAACCAAATTTTGACATAATTTCCCATAAGCCTTCATGATTGACAGTATCAGAGGCCCTGGTCAGATCTACAAATGTGTCCAGACCTCCATTCTGTTCCTGGCATTTCTCCTGGAGTTCTTGGGCAGCAAACACTGTATTGACTGCTCCTTGGCCCTTTCTGAAGCCACACTGGCTCTCTGGTAGGTGACCATCTTCCAGGTGAAGGAAGCCTATTGAGGAAGACTCTGGGAAAATACCTGCGGGTCAGGTGGGTGTTATTGATGCATCCTTGTAGAAGGTAAGGTCCACCCCATAGTAATTAGGGTGCAAGTTAAATTAAGTAAGAAAGGTTTTTGAGTGTGCATGCAGATGAAGTATTAGGGAATGGGTACACACACCTGCCATGTCCCTTCTGGTGCTGTCAGTCATTGGGGCTTGATTTATTTAGGGGACCCCTGGAATGTCATCTCCCCATTCAGTACAAGTTTGGACTATTGTGGGTACATACCTTCATCTGAAGACATCCTGTAATACCCTTAGCAACTTGTCATACCCCCTGGTGTTGTCAGGAATATCACACAGAGTCCACTGCCATTGGACTAAGGCAGTTAGTCCATGGGTAATTACTGACTGAAAACTAAGAGGTGGGTTTTTTCCTCATCTGATTGAAAAGCGTTAGTGAGATTAGGTGTGCAGGATCTACCATGGTGGTGAAGCGTGTAGCCCCTAGCATGCCTAGAGCTGTGTAGAGTTATGTGTGGGGGCAGCTACACTCACCATCACCATGGAGAATTGGTACCTATAGTGGACCAGCCAGATGGGGGCCAATGTGGCCTTTTCAACACACTGCTGTGAGACGAGTTCAGAAAATTGCCAAAGATTGACACAGTTTGAAGATTCACATGGAATTACGTGAGCTTTGTGCAGTGCTCATGAAACTGTTCTGTGCATCTGAAGGTAGCCAGGACATGTGGGCAGCTGTACCGATCAATATGACCCCCACATTGCACCTGGATAGAATATTACTAATGGCTTAAGACAGGCCAGTGTGGGGAGAACAGGCCCAGTGGGCCTCACTCAAGTGACCCCATGTTCCCAATTGTTGAGATAAGTGGACATAGCTTTGAAAGCTATAGTTACCAGAATTTGGACCCCCCAAGGAGAGCACCTCAGAGGCCTGACTCTGGATTCTAGCTGGTCCCTTGGCCCTTCATCTGAAGGACTTATATAGTGATTTGGGCTCCAGAGATTGCTGAGGGAACCTCCTGCAGAATTTCCCATTTGTATATCCAGATGCTTCCTGATGCTGTACCCCCAGTTGCTGCCCCTCTGTCTGCTGCCCTCAGCTATTGCCCGTGCACCTCCAACTCCTGTGAGGGTGCCTGTGTCTCCTGTGATTCCCCCAAAGATACTAGTGATCAGTGTGATTGCATCTAGGGAACTTCCTCCTTCCACTGGAGGCACCTTTTGTGGCACTGTGTGAGGCCTGGTGAAGAAAACCCAGCAGGTGAGTGAGCACAGGGGTGTGGCCCAGGACAGGATATACTGTGACTCTGCCTAGAGAACTGAGGAGGAGTCCAGTGGAGAGCAGCAGGGCCTCTGAGAGCTCTAAGCAGGGCGAAGAAGGTGCAGGAAGTACTTCGGCCCCAGACAGCAGTGGGGGAACAGAGGCCATAGCCAGGAGCCGTTGTCCCTCCATGATGGTGAAGGAGACAAGTCTTGTAGAGTGCTTGTGAGTATATGAGGGGACTCAGTGATTCCATGGTGCTTGCTGCCTTCTTCAGGGGAGGGTGTGTGCTCAAATTTCCTTCTGACGTTCAGTGCCCCTCGTTGGAGCTGAGATTTAGCTGATCCATCATTGCGTCAGGGGCTTTCCTGGTCTGATGGCTCACACATTCCGCCAGGGGGTTTGGAATTACATGGGGGCATTGTTGGGGGGGGTGAACACTGTAACCTGCAGGGGTCTCTGCAGGGACTGTGGGGGTTTCCTTGCCCTCTACAATTAGAAGATGGCATCACATCACTGCTGTCTCCCACATACACCGTTCCTTCTTCTCTAGCCCCTGGTCTCTGGCCACTGCAAGGGGAGAGCGGTGTGGGTTCCTCTTAGAGGACCAGGGTTCCTTCCAGACACCATCTGAGGCCATCTGCCTTGCCCCACAGAATGAGGTAGGGATCAGGATGTTGGTGGGCTCGAGCCATAGAAGGGCATCTTGGTCAGCACACAGAGAGCTTTAGGCACCATCTCTATCCACTTGGGGGCCCAGTTTTCCTCATTATGTTTTTCTTTTCTTTTTGGGGTGGGGGGGGTTAACAAGCTTACTTTAATCAATCAGACATATATCATTTACCTAGTTCAGATGGAAAAGGTAAGCACCCTGAACTTCAAAGTATGCAGACAGAAGTTACAAGGCAGAGAAACAGATCGAGCAGATAGGCTTCCAAACTGTCCCATAAAGTCCACATTCCAGATATGGTGAGGTGCCTACCCCTTCACAAAGGTGCCCTGAAGCTCATGCTTCCAGACTAGAATGACCAGGTCAAAGAGTGCTATGGATGACATCCTGCTCCGCCCCCCCCCATCCCCACCTCCACCCTCACCGCCATCACCACCCCTACCCCCATCCATCCCCACTCTCACCCTCATCCCCACACTCACTCCCACCCTCATCCCCACCCCCACTCTCACCCCCGCCCTCACCCTCACCCCCACCCCACCCTGCTTCAGCCAGCATTTAAGACTGGCAGTCCAGAACATTCAAAGAACATTCAAAGCATTCACGGGACGGGCCCAATTCACAAATCCAGGCATGTCCTATGTAGTGATGGGGCAGTCTGTGCTGGTGACATTGTCAGCTGCCCTCTCTGCTTCTTCTACAGCCCTTTCTGCAGAGGCAGAAACGTGACTGACCCAGATTGGGTAGGTTTGTGCAGGTGCCACAAAGTCCTTCCAGAGTTCAGGGCCTCCTACAGATAGGCCTTGGATCTCCTGATCATCCTCAGCCCACTTTCCAGACCAGACTGCAAGTCCACAGTATAGACTCCCGTACTTCAGGGAGTCCTTCACGAGTAAGTTGGTAAGTGGGGCCTTCAGCTCTGTCCCAGGGTGCTGTGGCCTCTGCTGGGCAGTTCTCCTAAAGGTGACCGTTGCAGAGTGAAAGGCCGCAGCTACCCAGCGGACATTCTCCCTGGAACTAGAGGCATTGCCATCTGTGAACCAGACCTCCCCCCTATTACTGCAGGCACTCTGATCCCACTGTGGGTCCCACTTAGCAAGTGGGGCAGGGGATATGTCTCCTGGGACATTGAATGCTTCCTGCTCCAGTTGACTGCTGGCTCCCTGGAGGGTCCAGCCCAGCCCTGTCCCACAAATACCATTCCATTTTAACAGGGATTGATCCCAGCTTCCTGATGGTGTTGTCCCCAACCCAGGACAGTATGGGTAATTCAGGTCTTACAGTGACAGGGCCTGTGGCCATCAAAGCCCTATAGGCAGCCAGCACCTGTCTGTTCATAGGTGAATGCCTGGGGGCAATGTCTGGGAGTTTCCTGCCCCAAGACCCCATTGGCAGTCTCCTGCCACTATGGTGGGTCCATAGCCTCCGGGAAGCCTGGGTGGATTCATCAGAGACTTCTCGAAGTCATTACATAAGGGCAATGCTTGACTATAGCCAGTGGCTTCTGCTGCTCTGGACCCCACTGAATGGTGGAGGACTCCTAAGGACTCCGACATGGGGACAAGCAGGGCTGGGAGGTGGGGAGTAGGCAGTCTCCAGAACCCAAACATGGCCACAAGATGGTGGGCTCCCTCCACATGAGTAGATCTGGGGTAGGGATATCCCCAGCTTCATGGCTCCAGATGTATCCTAAGAGTTTTACACACTGAGGGGGCTTATATTTTATGGGGGGGGCTATAGGGGGAAATAACCATTTAAGAAGGAGAGCAGAACTAGGGGAGAAATAATCCAAATAAAAATGATAAGAATATTTCATACCCTTTAAAATGTCTCATCTGATCCTCATGAGAATACCAGAGTTGGGGGTTGGGCTTATCTACAGCTTACAGATGCAGAAACTGAGGCAAACAGAGGCCTTCGACTTGCTGGAGTAACAAGCAGCACTAGCACATTTCTGAGGTGGGATTGGAGTTCAAGTCTTCCTGGCTAAGGCCCAGCGTTCAATCCACTGTACCACCCATTTTTAAACAGAATACCATGAAAATAGTCATACATGCATGAGGCAGGACATGGGAGAATTGGACAAGCTCATTGGCCGAGGGATGGAACTTCACTCTTTGTTTTTAGCTCCCTTGCAGTCAGCTAAATGAGATTCTGGTCTCTGTATAAAAGACTGACTTTTCTATTGGCTCATGACAAGGAATGCACTAAATGATACATGTACTTGAAGGTCAATTGTGCGCATTGCTTTGGTTTACTTTTTTAAAAAACTATACTTATATAACTATTTTTAGAACCTCAGGAAGGATAGAATAAGCTATTCACAGCCCCCACCCCCACCCCACCTGCCCATCTTCTTACGTTCCCGGTCTCTCTACCTGGTCTGACCCAGGGACACAGGGGCCCTTGACCCTACATCTCCCAGCTGCATGCCTTTGCCCCATGCATAAAACACTCTCCCTCCTCACCCCCACTTCCTTGTTCCCCTGAATTGCTTCAAGCCTTATTTCAAATTCCATCCCAGGACAGATGTCTTCCTTAGTCCCCCCCCACCCCACCCCCAGTCAGCTCCTTCCTCCCCACTTCATCTCTAATTTACACCTTATTTGGATGTAATTGTTTACATGCTGTCTTCCCCATTAGACTGTGAGGTTCTTGAGGGCAAGGCACCATGGTACGTGTGTGTGTGTGTGTTTTATCCCCAGTGCTTAGTAAATAGCTGCTCACTCTGTATTTTTTGATGATGGTAGCAGTGGCAGTGGAGATTGATGACTTGGGTGGTTTTATTGAACTGATGACTTTTTCTTTTTAAATGGTTTACCAGTAAGGGAGTTCTAGGTGGGGGAGGGGTAAATATGTACTTGCAAATGAAAGTGATAGAAAGGGAAAATATATCAAACATGTTTTTCTTAAAAGTAAAGGGTCTAGAAAAGTATCTTCCTCCCCCCTCACTCTACTCTCAATGCAGTACTTCATGCACCTTCTCCTAGGCTGGGTTACAAAAAGCTACCACAAGTTAATGGCATTCTGTGGGTCATCACCCAATCAAAGCCATTGCTCAAGAGCCCCCACTGATGTGTTCTTCTTACTAGTCATCCTGGAGACAAAGATAAAAGTAAAAGACATTTACTGAAGGAGAATAACAAAGTCACAAGCCCCCTTCCTCACATACACATGCACACAAACACTCCACATTGATATAGCTTGAAATATGCACCTGAACATAGGACTTCTGCAGTGAAATAATTTCAAACTTACACATAGCTCTGCCTTAACTGCTTAAACATATCAAACACTTACTGTCTCTATGCACTATATGCCAATCATATATGCCTAACACAATGCACACAGACATTTCCTTTGTAGGGAAAACAGGACGATTTGGTTTTATGATGAAGAAATCTAAGGTCATGTGTAAACTTTATAAACTTAAAAAAGAATTGGATTTCTCAGAAGTATGTAGATTCAAGGTTATAGACAGTTTCTTTCAGGGCTCCCAGAACTATCCTACCAAAAAAGTCTTGCTTCTAACTCAGAAATGAGTAACTTGGTCTTCCCCATTCACTCCCACTTGTGTGGTCATGTATATCTATTCACCTTCTTACTTGAAGGACTGTGTCGCATGTCCTGTCACAAATCCCTTTCCTTCTCCCTCCCTAGATCCCATGACTGTGCACCCTAAGGGGATGCTTCATATATCCTTGAGACTCCTCGTCTCTGTCATGGTGTCCAACCTCAATAAAAGACCTTTATTTCCCATCTCTGGAAGAGATCTGGTGCATCCTGATACAAATGGATGAGTGGGAATCCGAATGTCCATTTTTATCTAAGAAGTTTACTTCAGGTTTCTATGAAGGAAGGGAATGGGAGAAGGGAGATTGAGTCAAATAAAAAGGCCAGTTTGTAGGCCACTTGGAAGTATTTGGATTCCTGATGAAAGGCCAAAATTAAATTTGGGGGAGGAGAAATTTGGTAGAAATTGAGGAAAATTGGGAGGGAGAAAATCTCCAGGAGCTGATGTTGGTCCAGATGCTATTTCTAGGTTGAAAGAAACAGAATTCAGGATAACTGAGAAGGATGTACAACAATATAAACTTTTTTTAAAAAGGGGGGGGGAAACATGAGGTAGTAATAATACACCCCATTTATATGGCACCTTGAGTTTTCAAACTACTTCCCATATTATCTCTTTTGACGCTCATAGTTAGTTGATCAGTTGTTCTTTATTCTTGAAGAGAAACAAAATGACATCAGTATGTCAGGGTCAAAGTACAATGTGTTCAACTGTGGCTGATCAGACCAATAAGAGCTCAGAAGACCCTACCACAGGTTGGGCACAAATAGCCCATATGAACATTTGGGATGGAGATGTCTGAATTTGTGCATCTCACATTTCCTTTGAGATACTGCAATTCTGCTTTGCTCACAGAGCACAGCACCTGCTTGGATGTGGGCACACCATGCTGGGCTTTTGTCAGTGTCTCCCATATTTCTCAATGGATTCCAAAGTTCTTCAGAGGGCCACCTTCAGAGTGTCCTTGTATTGCTTCTTCTGACCTCCATGTGAGCCTTGTGTAAGTTCTCAATGAAATAGTCTTTTAGGCAAACATACATTTGCCATTCGAACAATGTGGTCAGCCCATCAGAGTTGCATGCTCTGGGGTAGTTTGCATGCTTGGCAGTTCAGCTCAAGAAAGGACCTCAGTGTCTTGTTTATCTTGCCAGGTGATCTTCGGAATCTTCCTAGGGCAGTTCAAATGGAAGAGATTCCATTTCCTGGCACAGCACTGTTAGACTGTCCAGGCTTCACCAACAATGAGGTCAGAACAGCAGCTTGATAGGCTTTCCATTTGGTAGGCAGTTTAATTATTCTTCCTTCCACACTTTCCTTCAGAGCTTCTCAAAAAATGAGTTGGCTGTGGCAATTCATGCATCCCTGGAAAGTATACTGCCAAGATAATGTTTGGAACTCTCCATTTGATGGTTCTATGTATGGATAATATGGTACGGGCTGGTGGGGAACCTGTTTTCTTGGTAATAATTGTTAGGCCAGAATTAGCACAAGCAGCAGAGAACTGATCTATACTTTGGTGCATCTCAGTTTCAGAGGCTGCATTGAGAGCACAATCATCTATGAACAAAAAATTACATACAAACTCGCCTCCCACTTTAGTCTTGATTTACAGCCTTTTCAAGTTACATAATTTACTGGCTGTCCAGTAGTTGATCTTGATGCCACTTTCCCCATCATTGAAGGCATCTGACTAACCTTAAAGTCTTGCTGAAAACATCTTGCTAAAAAGCATGGGAGAGGGGCAGCTGGGTGGCACAGTGAATAGAGCACCAGCCTTGGAGCCAGGAGGACCTGAGTTCAAATCTGGCCTCAGACACTTAACACAAAACAAGCCATGTGACCTTGGGCAAGTCACTTCACCCCAATTGCCCTACCTTTCCCCCTCCAAAAAAAGAAATTAAAAAAAATAAAATTAATTATTTAGAAGCATGGGAGCAAACACACAGCCCTGATTCACTCCATTGGTTATTGGGAAGTCTCAAGAGTATCATCCATTATCCAGAACCTTGATAAGCATGCCACTATGAAAATGATGGACAATACTGATGATCTCTGGACAACCACATTTTGCCATGATTTTCCACAAGCCCTCATTACTGACTGTTTCAAAGGCCTTAAAAGTTATTATGAATATTGTGTATAGACCTCTATTCTGCTCCTTGGCATTTCTTCTGGTATTGTCAAGCAGTGAACTCCATATTGACTATTCCTTGGCCCTTTCTGAAGCCACACTGGCTCTTCGGTAGATGACCATCTTTCAGGTGAAGGATCAGTCTATTAAGGAGAACTCTGACAAGAACTTTGTCAAGAATGACTAAGAGGCTCCCCTCCCACTGTGATTGTCATGGGACAAACTATTTCCCTTTTCTTTATAGAGATGCGTAATGGAAGCATCCTTGAACTCCTGGGAGATAACCTCCTCTTGTCATATAATCTGGAAAATTTCAGTCAGCTTTTGTATGAGAAATGGGAGTCCGTCTTGTAAATCTCAGCTAAAATTGAAACAGCACCAGGTGCTTTGCCCCCACAAAAGAAGCCTAATGGCATTCAAAACCTCTTATTCAGTTGAAGCTTCAGTTAGGGAGGGATTGACTTCAATCTGAGGTATAAGGTCAGTGTCCCAAGCACTGATTGATGATGGTCTGTTGAGAACACTATGGAAGTGTTCAGTCCATCTCTCTAGGATCATGTCCTTATCACTAATCAACGTGGCTCCTTCAGAACTGAATAGATGAGATGCACCATAGGTCTTTGGCCCATAAATAGCCTTCAGCTCATCAAAAAAGCACTTTGGGTTGTTACTATCAGCATAAAATAGAATTTTCTCTGTCTTCTTACTGACCCAAGAATCCTACATCTCTCCGTTTTGCCTGCACTTTAATTTTAATGTAATTAAATGTTGCCTTCTTAGAGATGGATGAACTATCCTGCTGGTAAACCCTGTGGAATTCTCATTGAGTAGCTTCTGAAATTCTCCATCGTTTTCATCAAATGTCTCAATGTTTGTGTTTTGCCCCAGATGAGCAAGTGCTGAGCTATATACCAAATCTATGAAAGTTGTCTATTCCTTTTCTGCTCCACTGTTGCCAAATGTGTGCTGGCTCAGTTTTCCCTCCAAGTTAGCAAAGAATTGTTCCCCATCAGAAATGCACTCTAATCTGTTGACATTAAGTCTTCTGGTAGTCATCTTACCTTGGGGCCACTGCTTTTGTTAAATGCAAACACTTACCTTGGAGAGGATAAGTCTGTGATTGGCCCAGCACTCTGTACCACACACCCACTTCATCATTCTCACAGTCTCTCCTTTTTACAATGGCATAGTCTATTAAATGTTAATGTTTGCTGTGATGGTGAATCCATGAAGTGTTATTGCTTTTAGGTAAATGGAATACAGTGTTGGTAATGCAGTCATGATGTACAAGTCTTCAGTAGTAAGTGACCATTGCTGCTGCTGTTCCCAACTCCATTCATCCCAAGGACTCCCTGTCTGTGCCTCTTCTGAACTTCTTTGATCTCACCAGGGTTTGTCATGGTGGGAACATGGTGCCATACAGTTTCCCTACAAGTGACAATTACATTGTCATGCACCTGTCACTCACTCCTCTTGGGAGGCACACAAACTTAATGATGAAATTAATTCTGATTGCAGAACTTATGCCAGCTTCACAGAGCTCCCCATCACTTCAGCCACTCCAAAAAAAATGTGTATCCAGTTCTGACTTCAGTGAGTTGGCTCTCATTTGCCTGCCTTGTGTCACTCAGGGCTGCTATTTGGATGCAATACCTACTGAGTTCCCTATAAACAAGAGCTGTTCATCTTTGAGATCTACTGGATTTCACCTTGTCCATAAGTGTGCACATATTCCGTGTGCCAATGGTGAGTGAAATCATCTTCACAAAAGTTTTTGTACATTTTTTTCTGTTTCAACCATAAGCCATGTCTGCTATGGTAAGCAGGACAAAGTTGGATGAAACAGATACTTCTTAGGGCATGTTTTCTAGCCCCTTCCCTCACACCAGGAGGTAAGCAGAGTAGTCCTCAAAAAAGGCTGCTCAGACACCCAGGGAGGGCTATCAAATCCCACAGTTGCTTTAGTACAGTGAGATGACCTATGGCCTGGGCCACCTTTGTACAGGGTTGTGACTACAGTTCCCAGAATATCTGCACCTGCTGCTTTGTCACTTGTTTGTGGCCACAGGACTTTGAGGTAGATAAAAAAGTTATGGTATGGGTGATATCTTTTGATTGGAGCATAAATTAGATGTAAGAGTTGCTCACTTCCAGAGTCACTGGAGTCCAGTGGGAAGACAGATGTTGAGACACTGACAATGGCTTGAGATGCAGTCGATGACCTTGACATCTGTGATGTCCACAGTGCCTGCTTCGGCCTCCTTCAAATTCGCATCTGCCCATTCTTCCAGGGGCTGCTGGGAGGGAGAGTCTTCACATGCTTGAGGGTTGTTAACATGGGCTCTATAATGACTATACTGTATGTTAAAACTTCCCTTCTTCACCGGGGATCAAGACAATGGAGTTACACAACAATCAACCAGTTAGGGGGGTTTCTGAGGCTCAGAGGTACTTGATGTACCAACAATCTTTTGTGAGAGAACTCTGAACGTGGAGATGCCTGAAGCTGCCTGGAATCATAGAACAAGTCTTGACCAGCTCAAGGGCAACCTTGAGAAGTATAGTCTCAAGATCTTGCTCAACTTTCTAAACATCCTGCTGCCTGGCTTATTGTGACTACAGATGTCTTCTCTCTTAATCCCACCCAAAAACTCTAGAAACTATATTATCTCACCCCTTATCTGCTCCCCTTTGAGCAGATGAGAACTCTTTCTCCCTTTCTGCTCCCTTGCAGGATCTTTTATCCCCTGCAATCTTTTCTCAGACAATAAAAACTTTGTAATCTGTGATCTGACTTTCATTTCAGGTGCCTTCATGTGCCTGGAGGTCTTTTGTTAATATGGTAGACTCTGTACATACCCTTTGAAGTGATGTTCCACGGAGTTGAAACCAAGAGCTGCTGGTGGAAAATGGAGAGAAACAGGCCAGAAGTTATTGATGCAAGACTGAAGGGTACATGACCATGGTTGTGGGCTTGTTGAGACTAAAGTAAGGAATTTGGGTGAGGTGGTCAAGTTACTGAGCAGTAACAAGTGGTGTTTTATCTGGGTGCTGAAATAGAAACACTAATGTGTTGTTCAGATAAGACTGATCATCTCAGCCATCATGGAACTTAGGGGAAGCGGTGCAGTGATTCACTGAAGCATGCAATTTCTGTAGTTCTGCCATTGGTTGGTGGCTACTATCTGTGTCAAATGGAGGCTGCTCTCCCTTCTGAAGGCAAAGGACCTCAAAACACACCTCTCCCCACTTCAGGTTCTAAGGGAGAATGAAGAAGTGTTTCTAAAGGAAATAGAAGCAGGATTTCAAAGGGAGAAAGAGGGATATGATGTGAAGGGGAGAGGGCTCTTGTTGGAAGTGTCACACTAAGGAAATTAAGGGGATTAGGACAGCAAGTGGTTAAGTAGGAATTAAGTGAACCACATTGACTCCACCTTGTGACTCAATTCTGGAGTTAGCTATTTAATTATGGGTTTAATCCAACTTTTATCTTGTGGGGAAATGTTGTTCGGTTGTGGGAACTGGGAGAAAATCTAATTGCATTGTGGCCAGGAAACGACCATCTCTACCAGTTGCTTACAGACCCTTAACTAATGACCTAAATTATGCTGACCAGAAACCTAATCAGATCTAAAGACTGATGCAAGGAGTTTTCTCACAACTGCATATCTCAAGCAACCCCTGCTTTATCTGAAAACTGGCCCTATATTGGCCAGTTATTGTTTCCATGTTCCTTTGATTGGGAGTGAGGGGAGGGGGAATACTTGGGGGCAGTGGGGCACTTCTTTCTCTGAATTCAAGGAATTGCACCCGTTTGCTCTCCCCATCCCAACTAGGAAAGCTCCTAATCTTTCATCCAGTAAGAAATCAGATTATCTAATGTATTGTTTCCTTTTAATTAATTGGCTTAAAATAAAATTAATTTAATTAATCAATTATTTGGTTGTTTATCATATAGAAGTCTGTCTGCCCCTGTACTCTGGGTTCAGCCCTAAGCTGAGGAAGGGGCCTGATCCTGATGTGTTGGGCAACTGTCATGTATAGCTTAATAAACTGATATGTCCCAAAGATCAAACCTTTGTTTCCTCAGTCATTTCATTTTCCACTCACCACAACACACAGGCAGAAAGGAAAGGAGTCAACTGTACAAATAGATATGAGGCTCTTCCTGAACCAGAGATAGGAAGAGAAGCCCTCACTGCCCTGGATGTGTTCAAGTCCCCTAACCTAAATGAACTTTTGAACCTCAACACCTGGCAGGTGTGACTGAGATATTCACTGTCAATGAAATTTGACGTCAAGAGGAAATGGTTGGCCTTGGGCTCCTGAAGGCTACCACACTGGCAAGGCTCAAAGTACAGCCTGAACAACAGATCAAAGGCCCATCTGCTTGCCAAGAACCAGCCTAACCAAGTATGGGCCAGCTCAGCACCAGGAGGCAGGCCAATTGGTGGCAAACTCTCTGGCCACCCATGAGGCCAAGAACAATACAAAATAAGCATTAGTCCCATGATGGAGACTCTTGATGTAACAGGGGGTCTAGAGAATGAGTTCAGACTGTTTTTGGACTGCTCTAAAGCTTGATCTATCTCTTGTTCTTCTAAATGTGAGATCAATGTTCAGTGATGTTACTGAAGGAAATGATTGGTAACAATGAAAGAATAATCCAATGAAACCAGAAGGGATCTGCAGCCGAATTTGTGGGTTCTCTCTGAAAAGACAAATAAATACATTGGCAGTTAGGATGTCCAAAGACAAGAAAAAACATCATTCCCTGAGATATTCGGTCATTTCACAGTGCAATGCTAATGATAAAGGAGTACAAGGTTTAAGCCCACAACCGCTGTTCAAGGAAGCAATTCCTGAGGAGAAAAGACCAGCCATCCCCACCAGCTGCCACCCAAAGGTTGGGCAGGTCAACCTAGTGAAGCAGCAGGGCCCCCTGAGGGAAAGACAAGAAGCAACAGTGCCAGCTAAGTCAGACCATCACCACCCCCTTGACCACTCTTTCTCCTCAGACCCTGATGAAGGCAGCCCAAGATCCTAAACCCAAGAGCCTACCAACCACTGCTTCTACTTCCAGCCTAGCCCCAGTTGTCATCATTGAGGGAAGAAATCATTGTGAAGGATTTCTAACCTCATCAACATCAAAAACTGCTAACTACCACTGACATTCAGATGAGCATAGGAGCCCTGGGAGTGGCACTACCACCCAGACCAATGGTCCTGTTTCCAGCCCCAGGTCCTAAGTCATCCTCCTCAGAAGCAGACCCCATGGAGACACAGCCTGGGGAAGGCTCCCGCAGGTGCTGCCGCCACGACTGAAGACCAGGAAAGTCCTTGGCACCAGCAGTCAAATGGCTCAACTCAAGAAACTGACAGGATCTCAGGGCAGATCACATGAAAGTGGCGTGGCTATCTGCTCTGCTGCCATTCCCCCAGCACCACGGGACCTTTCCCTCAGACACACAACTGAAGCCTTCCTCCACTCAAGTGCGAGTTCCTTACAGCTCTGTTTACATCCTGAGGGTTAGCACAGTGCTCGGCACATGCTAAAGGCTGAATGCTTTTTATCAAAAGAAGAACATGATTATAGCCTAGTGCCGACATGTGTGCTTTTGAACACAAAGACATTGGGCCATTCTACAGAACAGGGTAGACCGTCCCAAGGGAAATCAACACTTCAGTTAAAGGTGAGGTGGCAGGTGAGGACAGTGCCAAATCATCTAGGGCAAAGCATGAAGCAGGAATAAGGGCAAAAGAAGCCAGAATGAAACAGCGCACAGTTACTGGGCTTTCTTTGAGAAAAGAATCAGGCACTAGAAACCACAAGCACCAAGTACCAGTAACATGCAAAAAACTGAAATCTGCTCCAGACAGCGAGGTTCTTGCCAACAACGGCATCTGTTTGAGATAGCTGCTTGTGCACAGCTGTTTGCTCTTGTTAGGGCAAAGCTCAAAGTAAAGGATAGGGCTGCGTGAAAGTGTGGCATCCTGACCTACACACCCCAAGAGCAGGCTGAAGCCCCCGTGTGTAGTGTGGGGCTGAGCCCAGAGCTGGACTCTCTGTATTTCTGCCACCACAGAGAGGCTCTTGTATTGTTCCAAGTTCAGTCTGCCCTTCCTGTGGGAGAAGAGGAAGAACTCAAGGAACGACTCTCCACACTCCTAATGGAAACAGAATTAAGGTGGCTTTGATGGGGAAATGACCTTAGTCTCCACTACTCACCCCCAACTTCACCAGGACTTCCCACCCTACCTCTTCAGCTCCCCTCCACTAAAATGCAAACCCCCTGAGGCCAGGGACTGTTTCTTTTTGCTTGTATTTGTATTCCCAGCATGCTTAGCATGGACCCTTAACTCTGCAAGCACTCAATAAATACTTGTTGACCTGGAGATTGGAGAGTTGAAGAGGGAGGGGGAGGGCTCAAAGAAGTGTTGGGGGCCAGCCTGGCAGAGGATGCTGTAACTGGACTGTGGATGAGCAGGAATTCCTGACTACGAGGAAGTAGCCTCAGGGGCTCCCCCACCACAGACCCTCATCTTGTCTATGAGAAGCAGGGAGTGCGGACACTCGGGTCTCACTAGAGCTGCCAAGTCTCAGGCTTTAGGAGGGAGAGCTTGGATCAGAGGAGTCACTGGCAATCACAGCGAGTGGTGATTAAGCATGATGGTGCCACGCACTGGGCTGGGCACTTAGCTCACAAAGGTCCTTGCCCTCCAAAAGCTCAGACTCCCCAGGGGAAAACCTTATGCACGAAGTCAAACAGGGCAGGCAGGTGGCACCACAGCCCACAGAGCACCAGGCCTGCAGTCAGGAAGACTCATCACCCCGAGTTCAAATCTCACCTCAGATACTTACTACCTGGGTGACCCTGGTCCTGTTTGCCTCAGTTTCCTCATCTGTCAAATGAGGTGAAGGAAAACGCAAATGACTCCAGCATCTCTGCCAAGAAGACACCAAATGGGGTCATAAAGAGCTGGACACAGCTGAAAGTCAACTAAACAACAAAATTCACATATTATGTACGTATGTAGAAAAAGGGAGAGAGAGTAATGGAATGGAGGGGGGAGATGCAGTGACAATGGCTAAGGCTCAGGAGGGGCACCTGCAGGAGCTGTCACTAGTCTGAACTCTGACTGGAGCTGGGGATCCCTGGGGAGGAGGGAAAGGACAGAAGCTCAGCAAGAGCCAGGGTAGGAGATGGGAAATGGTGGACGTGTAGGCCAGCTGACTCAAATGGGGAGTAAGAGGCGAGGAGAGTAAGCTCAAGCCTGTGTAGAAATAGACCACAGTTGATGATGTGGGAGAGGAGTCCAGCATACATGCACTGGGGAGTCATTTGCAGACAGGCAGCCCACAAACCCGAGGTAAAAGCAAGTCCAGGATGCAAAAGGGCCACTCCCAGGAGTGCCCCTCTGAGACAGAGCTCCCTTCAGCAAACCCATTTCCATTACTCCCCCCCTTCCGAGTCTCCTCCTCAATTAGTGAGGGAAAGGACAAAGCTAGGAAGAGCAGAGACATAGGCTGGGGCATAGCCAATGTATGTCTGAAGAGGAGAGAGGAGCAGTCGGTGCACAGTGTCAAAGACTCCACAGAGGTAAAGGGGCGTGGTGCTCAAACAACCAGTGAGTGGATCTGGTTCTGCTCCAGGTGGGCCTTCCCTCCAATATCCTGTGCGAGTCTGACACTCAGGAGGCAGACAGCCAGAGTCTTTGGTGCTCTGCACCCAAGGCCAACACCAGCATGAGCAGGCTCTGCCCTGGGCATTCTGCTCCATGAACTAAGACACTGCACTTGGGAATTAGCTGGTCCCTGGTGACTTTTTCATTGAGTGACTGGAACAGACCAGGCTTCGGGGTGTTGAGGACATGGCAGGTGGTGAAGGGTTGAAGGCAGTGAATATGACCTCTTCATAAGAAGTCTGCAGTGAAGGCAAGAAGGGATACAGGGCCTGGTCCTGGAAGGAGCCAGGGCAGAGACACTGTCAATTGGTTGTGCAAATCTGGGTGAAAAAATTGGAATTCTGCTGGAATGAGGGCAACCAGACATGAGGCTCTCTGACTCAATGATACCACCTCCCCATAGGAATGGGGCTCTCTGTCAGAAAAACCTGGAAGCCAGCTGGAGCCTTGCAATACGTGTGAATGGAGCAGATCATAACAAAGGTGGGGGTCTGCAGAAATCAAAACAAAACACAAGGCTCAAGAGAAGACAAGTCCCACCCCCACAATGGTGGGAAGGGGACGGAGGAGAGAAGCAGACGGGGGCACACGCTATCAGGTGGCGTGGATGGAGGGGGGCATGTGCTATGAGGTGGCGGGAATGGACAGGGGCACACCACCTCCAGCAGCGCAACTTGCCTCCTCCCAAGGAAGGGAGAAACAAGTCTCTAGTTTTTCTCAAAGGAAAAAATCCGTAAGAGGCAACAAGGTCTGCACCCAGACCCTGATGCAGGAAGACCTCATGGTTGCAGGGAGAAGTCTGGGCCTGAGGAGGCACAGAGCATGGAGAAAGGGAGAGAAAGCAGACCCTTCCATGTCCCTATGTCTCCACTGAATCAGACTCAAGAAGGGAAAGAACTCAAGGAAGGGGGGTGAGGCTGGGAAATCGAGGGAGCTGAGAACCATCTGGGGGACTCCCCTTCCAGGCCAGGGAGAGACCTGTCCGCATCTGACTCCCATCGTCCCCACAGGCTTGAACTGCTCAAGGGTTCTGTCTGGTGCACACTGTCTGATGTCAAGTAAGTTCAGCCCTCAGATGGAAGGCCTCCCCACCTTCGTGACATTCAGGAGTTTTCTCTCCAGTATGGATTCTGTGATGGGAAGCTAGGGATGAGCTGCGAGTAAAGCCCTTCCCACATTTACTACATTTGTAAGGCTTCTCCCTGGTATGAAGTCTCTGATGGCGAGCTAAGTGTGAACTCAGGCGGAAGGCCTTCCCACACTCCTTACATTCCTAAGGCTTCCCCCCAGTGTGAACCCTCTGATGGGAGGTAAGTTCTGACCTATGACAGAAGGCCTCCCCACACTCCTTACATTCATAGGGTTTCTCCCCAGTGTGAATTCTCTGGTGATAAATTAACTCAGTTCTCCGGCCAAAAGCCTTCCCACATTCAGCACATTTATATGGTTTCTCTCCAGTATGAATCCTGTAATGTGAAGTCAGGGATGAGCTGCGTGTAAAGGCCTTCCCACAGTCCTTACAGTCAAAGGGTTTCTCACCGGTATGAATTCTCTGATGACAAATTAATTGTGTTCTCTGACCAAAGGCCTTCTCACATTCATTACATTTATAAGGTTTCCCCCAAGATGAATCCAATAATGAGAGGTAAGTTCTGACCTATGGGAGAAAGACTTCTCACATACATTACACTCATAAGGTTTTTCTCCAGTGTGAATCCTCTGATGATAGACTAGTCCTGTTCTCCTGCCAAAGGCCTTCCCACATTCTTTACATTCAAATGGTCTCTCTCCAGTATGAATCCTATAGTGGGAAATGAGGGAAGGATTTCGGGTGAAGGCCTTTCCACACTCATTACACTGGTAGGGCTTCTCTCCAGTGTGAAGCCTGTGATGGGCAATGAGGGAGGAGCTTCGAGTGAAGGCTTTGCCACACTCATCACACCCATAAGGCTTCTCCCCAGTGTGAACACTCTGGTGTCTCATGAGCCTCCTCCTATGCAGAAAAGACTTCCCACATTCCTTGCATTTGTAAGGCTTCTCGCCAGTGTGAGCCCTGAGATGGGAGGTAAATTGTGACCTATGGGAGAAGGCCTTCCCACAGGCTTTGCATTCATAAGCCTTCTCTCCAGTGTGAATTCTATAGCGGGAAGTCAGAGAGGAGCTGCGAGTGAAAGTCTTCCCACAGTCACTACACTGATGACATTTCTCTCCAGTGTGAACAGGCCCATAAGAACCAAACCAGCTGCAGCCGAAACCTATCTTACATTCATTGTAATTGAAAACTATTTTCTTGGAGCAGATTCTGTTCCATTTCTTTAGATCTGAGTACTGGCCAAAGCTCCCTCTGTGGGCCTCCAAATCATAGGCACTCTTTTCAACAGGTCCTTGGTGTAGCCTGAAGCTCCTGCCCCAACTCCTGACCACCACTGCTGCTGCCACCTGGTCCTCCTCTCTCTGCTCCCTCTCTAGGTCAGCATCACTGAGGACCCAGGCTTCCCTCAAGCAGAGAAAAGAGGGATCCTTCCTGGGGAGGCTCTCTTGGGATGACTGTTCCATAGACATGCTCGGCTCTGGAGCAGACTCCTTGGCTTCTGGTCTGGTCTCTTTATCTGAAAGGACAAACATGAGTCTCCCTCATACTCATGTGGTGCCCATGCAGTCCTGTCCTCCCTCTTCTTCCATCCAGAAAAACAAGTCTCACTTTAGAGTGGAGAACAAAGAATGCCTTGTGGGCACAGCTTTCAAGCTCATCGTCCTAACAACTTCTTCAGTGGGGAGCTGGGAGGGGAGTGGCCAGCTGGCAGAGTGTACCTCTCCATAATGGGGTGAGGCCTGTACCTGCCCCCGGGGCTGCTACATGGAGCACACCCCATGTGGCTGCGATATGGATGCAGAAATCCTGCACTGTCTGGGAGAATCTTCTCCTGTAGCCATCACGTGCACACCAGAGCAGACGGGTGTGGGCACTAAAGTGTCAGGCACTCCGACTTAGAGTACTTCCTCATGAACTTCCTAGACAAGCTATTTGTGGCCCCTCTCAGACTCACTCTTCTTATCTTTTAAAATGGGGATAATGAGAGGGGCGGAGCCAAGATGGCAGAGTAGAAACAGCTCATCCAAGCCACTCTGCCCCCACATTCCCCCCAAACGATGTAAAAGGGGACTCTGAACAACTTCTGGAGCCCCAGCACCCACAGAACGACACAGAGAAGCTGAACTCCCGCTGAGGACAGCCCAGCAGCCCTGCAGGAAGGACCAGCGCAGCAGTCTGGGACCTGGCATCGTGCAGCTCGCAGAGCGCAGGAGCCGAGCCGAGCCCAGGTCCGCATGAGCCGAGGTTTTAGCCCCAGGGCGGCAGGGCCAGCAGCCAGCTGGTGGAACCCCAGAACACCAGGAGCTGTGGCGACTCCAGATTTATCAACATAGACTTGCCTGGGACAAAGTAAGAAGTTAGTGTCCTATGGACTTTGGGACTGGTATTAGGGAATGCGTCGGCTCCCTCCCCTGGGGGCTAGAAGCTGCTGAGGACAAACTCCATTTTGTAGTTTTCAGAGGCAGCTCCAGCTCTTGGCCTGCAAATTTGTAGGGAGATCCAGAGATCAGTCTTGGGGGGTAATCGCTCTTGCTTTAACCTCCCTGGATCTGGATTGTGATCTAGGGTGGAAGTCGTGGGTGGGTTTACAGCTTGCCAGAAACGGAAGTTGCCCCCCACACGTTCGGGATGAAAATTCCTCTATTCCTCTATCTGGCCTTAAAGCCATAGTGTGGCAACAAGCCCAAAAGTCAAGTAATTAAGTGGCAACATGCCAAGGCAAAGGAAACAGAAAAATGCAACCCTAGACTCCTATTTTGGGGGCATAGAGTGGGAAAAGGACTGTGAGGTCAGAAGTCCTGCTCCAAAAGCCCCAGGGAAAACATGAGCGGGTTGCAGGCCATAGAGGACCTTAAGAAGGACTTTAAAAAATCAAATAAGAGAAGTGGAGGAAAAATTAGAAAGAGAAATGAGAAGGATGCAGGAAAAGTATGAAATGAGGGTCAACAGCCTGACTGAGGAAAACAACACCTTAAAAAATAGACTAACTCAAATGGCAAAGGAGGCCCAAAGGGCAATGAGGAGAAGAATGCCTTAAAAAGTCGAATTTGCCAGATGGAAAAGAATCTCAGAAGTTCACTGAGGAGATTCATTCCTTCAGAGTTAGACTGGAGCAAATGGAAGCTAATGACTTTATGAGAAGTCAAGATGCTGTTAAGCAGATCCAAACAAATGAAAGATTAGAAGGCAATGTGAAATATCCCATGGGAAAAACCACTGACCTGGAAAATAGATCCAGGAGAGACAATTTAAAAATTATTGGACTACCTGAAAGCCATGATCAAAGAAAGAACCTAGAAATCACCCTTCAAGAAATTCTCAAGGAAAACTGCCCTGATGTTTTAGATCAGAGGGCAAAATAGAGGTTGAAAGAATCCACAGATCACCTCCTGAAAAAGATCCCAAAAAGAAAACTCCCAGGAATATTATGGCCAGGTTCCAGAATCCCCAGATCAAGGAGAAAATACTACAAGCAGCCAGGAAGAAACAATTTCAATATTGTGGAAACACAATGAGAATAGCCCAGGACCTGGCAGCTTCTACACTGAGGGATCGAAGGGCATGGAATATGATATTCCAGAGGGCAAAAAGAACTGGGAATGAACCCAAGGGTCACCTACCCAGCAAAACTGAGTATTTTGTTTCAGGGGAAAATATGGTCATTCAGTGGAATAGAGGACTTTCAAGCATTCTTGAGGAAAAAACCAAAATTGAATAGAAAATTTGACACCCAGACACAAGAAGGAAGAGATGCCTGAGAAGGTAATCAGGGAAAAGAAATCAAAAGGAACTTATCAAAGTTGAACTATTTACATTCCTATTTGGAAAAGCAATAACTGTGACTGATGATATCTTTCTCACTATGAAAATAATGGAAGAAGGGGGTGTGGCCATATGAATACATATGTGAATGTGTGTGTATATGGTTACAGTTATATATGGATAGAGGGCATAAGTTGAATTTATTGGGAAGGGAGAATACTCAAGGGATGAAATTATGAGGTGAGAGAGGAAAGTGGCAAGAGGAGATGGGGAGAGACAGGGTAGGGTAAACTATCTCATGTAGAAGAAGCAAGGGAAGTGGTTGCAAGGGAGGGGGAGAATAGGAAGGCAAAAAAGGCAAAACCACATTCTCATTGAATTTGGTTCAGGGAGAGAATGACATACATACTAAATGGGATATCTCAACCTGCAGCAGGATGGGGGAAGGGGGATGAGAGGAGGGATGATGGATGGGAGGGCATCCTTGGGGGAGGGGAGGTTGGAAGTACCCACTATAGAAGAGGGACAGGATCATGTATGGAATGGACCAGGTGGGGAGTGGGATGAGTGGGAGGGAATTATAAGCAGCCTTGTACAATATATCTACTATGATAATGTTTTGCATAGCTAGACATGTACAACATATACTGAATTACTTATTTCCCAAGAGGGAATGGGTGACAAGGGAGGAAGGAAATGGATCTGAAATTTGAGGTCATAACATTAAAAGTTTCAAATATATATAAATACTATTATTAATACTCTTTTGCTTGTAATAGGGAGATAAGATGTGCAGGCATTGGGATGCAAAGACTCACCTTCCTCTAATGGAAAAGTCGATGGGGGTATGGGAGAAGGTATGGGAGAGAGTAGATTGGAGGAAGCGATATCTTGGGGGATTACTGTTCTGGGATGTTGGGTAGGGGAATAATGGGGGGGAAATGATTGTAACTCAAAATCTGGTGGAAATGAATGATGTAAAACAGAAGTTAATAAAGCATTTGCTTAAAAATATTAAAAAATAAATAAAATGGGGATAATGAAGCACCTGGCCCCTCTCATTTCCCCCCCACCCCCCCACTCCCCCACCCTCCCCACTCCACCCCCTCAGGAAGCTCAAAAGCCCATGAGATGACAGGTCGAGCAGGCTTTGCATGCAGCTATCGGGATTCCCTGGCACATGCAGCCCCAAGCTTTCCAAGAGCAGGGGCTACATGTCTCTGGTGTCCCTGTGCTCCCAGTGTTTAATGCATCCCTCCTCACTGCATGCTGAGGGTGGGAAGGAGAGAAGATCAAAGGGAAGGTGAAGCAATGAATGTTTACAGGGCATCCCCCATGCACCAGGCACTACATGAAGTGTCTTATGATCTCACTATATCTCCATCACAACCCTGGGAAGGAGGTTCTACTATTTAGGGTTAGGGTCATTTTACCATTGAAGAGACTGAGGCAGAGAGAGGTGAAGGCATCTGTCCAGGGTCACAGAGCTATTAAGTGTCTGAGGCTAGGTTTGAACTCAAGTCCTCACTCTCCAGTTGGCCCTAGAAAAGGTCACCAAGGGACCTCACTAGAGAAGAAGGGAACCATGATGGGTGGAGGCCCCTGTGGGGTTACCCTTGGTGCCTCTCTGCCAAGGCCCCCAAATTCCCCTCACCCACCCACTGGCTGCCTGCAATGTTAATGGGATATAAGATCTTCCCTGCCCAATAATATGGCTCACATGGAGCCCATTAAGGGAAGCTTGCTTAGGGGAGCCTTGCTTGTGAGAAAGCTTTCACACCTTTTGTTAATTTTTAATTAGGCACGCAGTCATGAGGGTTGTGATGCCCTCTGGCTCTAATAAGGGTATCTATACTCTGAGATTAGCATTTTGCTTTGGGACTCACTTACTGGAAGCGTGTTCTTGTGATCTGAGCAGATGATACTCTGGGTAGCTGTTAAGGAGTCCTCCTCCCCTTCCCACTCCCCCCATCTGAAAATCCCAGATGTTGGTGCTTCTCCCTGGTAACTATATATGTATTGCGTTGGTCAGACAGCTGTGTCTGTCTGTTGATCTGTGCTAATTTCTCAGACACTTAGAAGCCCCGTCTGCTCACCTTTATTTCACTGCTTGGATTTTCTTCATTTTCTTTGTTTGGATTTTCTCTGAAGTTCAGGGCGCTGATTTTTATCCTGAACTAATGAATGTAATTAAAAAGGATTGTTGGGACAGCTAGGTGGCACAGTGAATAGAGCACCAGCCATGGAGTCAAGAGGACCTGAATTCAAATCCAACCTCAGACACTTAACACCAAATTAGATGTGTGACCTTGGGCAAGTCACTTAACCCCAATTGCCCTGCCTTCCCCCCTCAAAACAAACAAAAAGACTGCTGACCCCTTAAAAAGCTATCTTTCCTAGTAAAGCAGATCTAAGAACCTGTGCTAGTAGCCATCCTGGGTATGTCGGTGAGGTCGCTGCTACTCTGGCCCACCACAATACTCCATGGCTCCCGTGCTCAGACCCCCTGGCCCAGGATGGCGCTCACAGCTATGGAGACCCTCCCCCCCAATCTCACTATCCCTTCTCACTCCTGGAGGTACTGACAATCTCTTCCCACTCACTGAGAAAGAGGTACACACTTGTATCTGCTATTCTCCTTCATAATCTGATCCTAATCATAACCCTAATTACAAGCTAAGAACACATGTGAAGGATCCAGGAAAGGTCTACAGAGTGAGACAGCAATCAGTTCAAACATCCTGGAAAGATTCTTGGCCAGAGAACTCCTAGGGAAAGTCCCAGAGGCTGCCTCACAAAAGCCAAACAAATAATGGATACAGCAAAAAAAACAAGTCCAAATGTCTTCTTCTTCTATCCCTGGAGCCCCCAGGCAATAGGAAAAGAGGCCCCCCAGCCAAGCTGTTCCCAGAACAGGCAGGAAAGCCAGCCCAGGATGCAGTTTGGTGCAGAAATACAGGGAAGTCATGGGGGAGGGATAAGAGGCTGGACAGCGCCAGGGGTGCAACAGTCACAGAGGAAACAAACTTCCTGATCTCAAGCAGTGAAAAGTACTGATGAAGATGAAGCCCTACTGTGTGGACCAAGCACAGTGCTTCATTCCAGGAACACAAAATAGGCAGAGGCAGGCCCAGCCTTCCTCTGGCTAAGAGGCAGGTTAATGGGGAAGGGACCCTTCCAACTTGTTTGCTAATACTTAGGATCGCTTGGAGCAAATTTAGCTCCACCATCTGAGCCCCAGACAAGGCCAAGGGGGCATCGCACCAAGACTGCAGGCCCCTCAGAGTCCCACAGGGACAAAGCCGAGGCATCCCGTCTGGGTCCACTTCAGGCCTCAGTTTCTCCAACTGTAAAATGGGGATCATAAAATAGCACTTCCCTCCAAGGGCTGTTGTGAGTACACGGCTACACAGTGGGTGTGTCACCACTACTCGGCCCAAGGGAGCCTCAGATGCCTCATGTCCATCTGCTGTGGTGATCTCATCTCTATCATGAGATTCTTCTTGCCACAAGTCACCCCATTTCCTTGCCCCTCCTGGCGCCTGCAGAGCTCAGTCCCTTTCCCCATCGCTATTCAGAGACGCTGCCAGGTGCTCCCTGTGCCCTTCCCTCTGCCCAAGACCCTCCTCCACAGCTCCCATGCCTAATTCTGACCTCGCCACCATGCTGGCCTCTTGAGGCCCTCCCTCCTTTACCCAGCGGCCAAAGGACTTTTCTTAAGGACAGATGTGACCAATTCAGCCCCAAAGGCTCCTAAATAACTACCTTTCGACTCCAAAATCCTTCGCCGGCCCTGCCCCAGCCTGTCTTTCCAGACTGGTCATTACCGGTCCTTCTGCCCTCCATGACCAGCCGAGCTGGTCGTTGGTCTTACACGCACACACATGCACACACACATGGACTCTATCCCTCTAACATGCAGTGCAGGCCCCATCTGCTGCATTTGCCTGCTTTTATCTCCTTTGTGTAATTAGTAAATAATGTTAACTTTATTACCCACACTGTGTAGATTTTTACATGTCCCACTCACATCCCCTGCACCCAGCCCAGTGACTGGCACACAGTGGGTGCTTAATAAATGCTTGTTAATTGCTTAAAGATTCCTTTATTCTGGTAAGAACCAGAAGAGGTGTGAGGGTGACCAGAGAAAAAGCCCAGCCCATCTCAGACAACAGACAAGCAGGTCCAAGCTCTTCAATACAACCTGGCCCCACAGCCAGTGGGACCAACCAGCTGGGAACCCAGCAGGACCACTGGTCTTCCAGGTATAGAAATCCCTGCAGACAATGGTCCACAGGCCCACAGCCTTTTCTTTGGCCCAAATAATGCTTTTCCCTCCCTAGGCATATGACACAAACTATAATAAACTGGGCTGGGACCTGTGGTTCATAATTCTATGGGGGAGTCAGCTCAGGACGACAGGGCCACAAACATTAATGAATTTGATGTCCAGCTTTCATGTCCAGCTTTTCATGATCCCATCTGGAATTTTCTTGGCAAAGACACTAAAGCAGTTTGTCATTTCTTTCTCCAGCTCATTTTACAGATGAGGAAACTGAGGCAAACAGGGCCACAAACATTAATGAATTTGATGTCCAGCTTTCATGTCCAGCTTTTCATGATCCCATCTGGAATTTTCTTGGCAAAGACACTAAAGCAGTTTGTCATTTCTTTCTCCAGCTCATTTTACAGATGAGGAAACTGAGGCAAACAGGGCCACAAACATTAATGAATTTGATGTCCAGCTTTCATGTCCAGCTTTTCATGATCCCATCTGGAATTTTCTTGGCAAAGACACTAAAGCAGTTTGTCATTTCTTTCTCCAGCTCATTTTACAGATGAGGAAACTGAGGCAAACAGGGCCACACAGCTAGGAAGTGTCTAAGGCTGGATTTGAACTCAGGTCTTCCTGACTCCAGGTCCAGCACTCTTTCCACCGAGTCACCTGGCTGCCCAATTAATTAACTAGTAATAATTTAGAGTTAGTTCAGGCTAATAATGATTGGTTTACTAATTACTAATATAATTTATTAGCTATGAATTCCTTGCTAATCAATCCCTGACTCTGTGCCAAGCATTGGGCTTATCTCAGCAGGATAAGCTGCTCTTACGAATGAGGCAATCATGTACCAAAGAAGGCACTGAATGTCCCCCAGAGAATGTTGCCAACCACCGGCCCTCCCAGGCTTCTGCCCAGTGCATGACTGCAGTGAGGGAGGAAAGCTGACCGTCACACAAGGGACAGACAACCTCAGCAGTCAAGCACTCTGCACAACTGTCCTCATGCCTCTCAGACCTGGGCAGGGCAGGATGAAAGGAGTTCTGGGGCTGCAGGAGTGGCATGGGACCCCCACCCCCACCAGGACCTTCCCTGGGGACTCCCTCCCATCTGCCTGTTTCTAGCTTATTTGTAGTCTCTTTCAGGGCCTTTCTTTGCATGCCCAGGCTTAACGCAGTACCCGGCATTCAGCAGGCACTCAATAAATGCTCACTGACCGCTCTCTCAAAGGATAGTCTTTATAACATGTGTCTCTCCTCATCACCACCCCCCCCCAACTCTTAGCCTCCTCTCACCCAACAACCTAACAACAACAACTGCTAACATTCACACAGCACCTACTGTGTGCTAGACACTGTGCTAAACATCTCATTCATTATCAAATCTGATTCTCACAACCACCTTGGAGGGTTAGGCTATCACTGGCCCTATTTCACAGATGAAGAAACTGAGGTAGGCAGAGGTGAAGGGACCTGGTCAGGTAACCTGGCTGGTACATATCTAAGGCGGGATTTGAACTCAGGCCTCCCTGACTCCAGGCCTGCAGTCTATCCACCATACCCACTTGCTGCTCCTTCCATAGCATGGACCATGCCTATTGCTCCCAGAACAAGAAAGGCCCTTCCCATAGGAAGGTAGCAGAGATGGTGAAGAAAGACAAAATGAAGGGGGTCCAAGTTGGGGAAGGGCAGGGTTGGGGGCCATCTTTCTGACACACAAGGCAAGGGAGCTCAGAGAACAGACCAAAGTATGTTAAGCACCTATGATCACCTGTCCAACAACTTTCCTCAAGAAGGAAGAGACAGGCCCTCAGGGGACAGAGAAGGGACAGATGGTGAAGAAAGGGCCAGACCCCAAAAGATGTTCGGGCAACACAGGCCTAACCCATGACAGCGCCAGAGAAGAGCTGTCAGTGGACATAGGGGAGAAAAATGAAGGAAAGGTCTGGAAGGAGGAGCTACAGACTGGGGGGAAGAGGGAGGTGAATCACTACCTCCAGCTCAGAGAGGTGAGGGCACTGCCGCCCTGGCCAAGCTACAGAAGCAGGGAGAGGAGAGCACCAGGACAGCTCCTTGTCCACCACAGGCATGACTCGCCTCCCTCATTTCCCACAGAGCACTCTCTCCAACTCACCCGAAAAGCTGCCCCATGTGCCCTCTCCTTTGGGAGTCCAAGGTGCTTCCCCTCGCTCCAACTACTCCATCACATTGGGCTGGGAAATGGCGAGTCCTGGTCATGGGAAATGGCAGAGTCCTGGGGACGGCAAGCCACCTCGGGTCCAATTAAGCCCTCTCACTGGCATACAGTGGCAGCCTCAGCGCCCAGGAACAGCCCATTGGCTCCTGTCCTGTCTCCAAGAAGCTGCCCAGGGATGGTCTTGGACCCAAAAGAATGGGAGGAAGGAGGACCCACACTCAGGAAGGGGGCCCAGAAAACCCTTACTCCTGGGAACAAGGCAGTCCCTATGAACCCTAGCCTCCCTCCAAGGGGCAGTGTTTGGGTCCCATTTCCTCACCAAGGCAGACCATGTTCCTGTAATTCTCCAGCATCACCTCTCCGTAGAGAGCCTTCTGGAAAGGGTCTAGATGCCCCCACGCCTCATCGCTGAAGGTCACAGCCACATCCCTGAAGGTCACCAGTTCCTGAAACACCAAATGCCTTTGTCTGCACTGACCTGTTGGCCCAAGGTCCAGAGTAGGGAAGGGGTCCTTCTAGATGATCAGTTCAGTCCTACCTAAGAAGGACTAGTGCCCCTCTTTGGTCTAAAACATAAGAGAAATGACCAGAGACATCATGTGGTCCTGTTGCTGAGGAGCCAGGGACCCTGGGCAAGGCCAAGGCTGACCTTCTCTGACCTCTGACCCTGCACTGAGGTAGTCAGAGTTTCTCAGCAGGCACACATGAAATGGATGGGGGCAAGCCCCTTCTCTCCTTGGATGCCAGAGCCATGACAAGAGTCTGTGGGAAAGTCTGCCTACCTCTGCACTCCAGTCTATTCTTAATTCATTCATTCTCAACTTATCCCGCCCTAACCTCTCTGCTGACCTCCAGTCTCAGATCTCTAACAACCTTTCAGACATCTCCAACTGGACAGCCAGGAGATACCTCAAACTCATTATATCTAAAAAAGAGGATATTATCTTTCCCCCTACCTAAACCCTCTCTGGTGGGTGGTAGAGTAGATAGAGAGCCAGTTCTGGAGTCAGAAGAACCTAAGTTCAAATATGGCCTCACACATCTGCTAGCTGGGTGACCCTGGGCAAGTCACTTCACCCTGTTTGCCTCAGTTTCCCCATCTGTAAAATGAGCCAGAGAAAGAAATAGGACAAACCATTCCAGTGTCTTTACCAAGAAAACCCTAAACGGGGTCACCAACAGTGGGACACAACTGAAACTGAAGAATGAACCCTCCCCACCTCCTGCCTTCCCTCTTACTGTCAGGGGCACCACCATACTCCCAGACCCTGAAGCTCACAACTTGTAGGAGTCTTCCTGGACTCCTCATTATCTCTTACCCAACATCCAGGCTGTGGTAGCACCTCTGGTCAATTTCACTTCTGCAGCATCTCTGGTCACTTTCACCCCCTGGGACATCTCTGGTCCATTTCACTTCTGGGGCATCTCTGATCAATTTCACCTCTAAAATATCTTGTCAGTTTCACCTCTGAAGCATCCCTGGTCCATTTCAATTCTGCACCATCTCTGATCAGTATCACCTCTGCAATATCTCTGGTCCATTTCATCTCTGCAGCACCTCTGGTTGATGTCTTCACTGCAGCATCTCCCCTATATGCCCCTTTCTCTCTTCTGACATGGCCCCTACCTTTGTCCAGGCCCTCATCACCTCACACTTGAACTACTGCAATAGCTGCTGGAGGAAGTCTGCCTGCCTCAAGTCTCTCCTCACTCCATCCCATCCTTCATTCAGGCGCTAAAGTGAGTTTCCTAAAATGAAGGCATAACCATGTCACCCCTCCATGCCATAAACTCCAGTAGCTCCCTATCACCTCCAGCATCAAGCACCAAAGGCTGTTTGGCATTCACGGCCCTTCATAGCCTACCCTTGACTCTTCCATCCAGGGTCACCATCCTCCTGGCCGTCCCAGCAACAAGACACTGCATCTCCCACCTCAGCGCCTTTGCCCTGGGCCAGCCTGGCTCCCTTTCCCAGCCCCACCAGTCTCACTGTCACCCTGGTCCGACCTGGCCTCCACGCTCACCTGCCCGGCGGCCATGGCCAGTGGCGTTGCCTCCGTCTCCCACTCAATCCACGGCTATGGGCACAGGTGCGGGGACAAGGTACCCCGCCCCACCTCTGGCCTTTGGCCTGCAGCCTCCACTCTGATCGGGAGGAGGGGGTAAGGAGAGGTGGAACAGCCCGAAAGAAGAGGGAGAAAGAGAACAGGAAGTAAGTTCTGAGGCTGCAGAGACCTGAGCGCGCAACGCCTTCTGGGAAACGTAGTGCGGAAGTGGCGGCTCGGCGGTTAGTCCCGCCCAAACCGCGGGCGAGGGGAGGAGTCTGACCAAAGTGCGCCTGCGCGCTGGGCCCCTCCCCCAGCCCTTCTCTCCTGGGCCGACCCTGACCTGGGGGAAGCTGCAGCAGGATGCTCTTTGCCCCCTCAGCATCCCTCCAAGTAGTCTCCGGGGGAAGAGGGGGCCAGCCTCTGTGGACAGCACCCCAAAGTCCTCTAGACCAGCACCACGGCGTGGCTTCCACACCACTGTCGCTCTTACCAACGGGGAGTTCACTACCTCCTCTATCCGGGCCTCCAATCCACCTTGGAATCACCTCCAGGCAGAGCCGCCCCCCCCCCCGCCCCGCGCCTGGCCATCCAGCGAGGCCTGGGGTGGATCCAAAGGGGCCGGGGCCTGTCGGGGATGGGGGGTGGGGCCTGGCGCGGGGAGGGCCTCAACCATGGGGGGGCATGGCAAGGGTGGGGCGGGGGCTCTATATGGGGGGCCGCACTGGGGCTGGGGCTTGGTGCGGCCTGTGTCTCTGCATCCGTGCCGGAATCGCGTTAAGTGAGACAGATTGAAGTCTGGGGCCCAAGGCCGGGACAAAGTCGGGGCGGCACCGGGAATCGCCCAAGGGTGCACTTTATCGGGTCACCAGAATGTGTGTACTGATACTCATGAATCACTGTAGAGCCCCTTCCCTGGAAACAGGCAGAAGCGCCCCCTCTTCGGGCCATCAAAGAGTGGGACCCCCTCCCCCACCCCATCACACTGGGTCCACACTGACTGACCTGCTAGCCCAAGGACTCTAATATGGACCTCAGTGAATCTGACACCAACAGGATCTTTGCTGAGGGAACAGCAGCAGTGTAACGGAAATGAAGATTTAAAGATCTTCCCTGCCCCTAGGCCCTTTGATTGGCTTAAGAGACTCTGAAAACCTTCCTCGATTTGAAAATATATTCTGCCTCCTAATAGGCTGAATGTGGTCACATGGAGCCTGTGGTAGGAGGCTTGGTTTTCAGGCATGACCACACCTAGAAGCTGTGTGATTGGGCAGTGGGTCAAGAGGGTGGTTATATTCTCTGAGCCAGGAGAAGGCTGTATAAACCCTGGGAGGCTTTGCTTTGGGGCTCACTTTGAGAAGTGTTGTGTGACTTGACCGATGAGACTCTGGGCAGCCATTGAGAACCGCCCCCCCCACCACCACCTTTGAAAACCCAGATGTTGATGCTTCCCTCTCTGGTAACTGTGATTTTGGTATTGAAAATGGTTGGACAGTTTGGAAGCCTGTCTGTTTGATCTGTCTGTATACTCTGAAGTTCGGGGTGCTGACCTTTTCCCCCTGAACTAAATGATATATGTTTGTTTGATTAAAGTGAGCTTGTTAACCCATTTTGAGTTGCTTTCCTTTTGAAAAGCAGATCTAAGAACCTGTGTTGGCAGCCACCCTGGGGATGCTGGGGCGCTTGCTGCTACAAGCAGGAAGAGGAAGGAGGAGAAACCAAAGTAGAGGGAGGGAGGGGGTAGAGGGAAGGAGGGTGAGCAAGCCCCCACCAGAGAAATGCACAGAAGACACCCCTGGAGACAAGTCAGGGAGCTGGGAAATGGGCCCTGGCATGGCTGGTGGGCTGTTCCTTCCCCTTCTGATGCCCCTTGGGCACATTTCTCCTTAGGAATCTCCCTTGCCCCAAATCACTTTCCACCTATCCAGTGGGATCAGAGGAGCCTAACAACTGCTAACTACCCCACTCCTAAAGAAGAGCGTTTTCTTTGGTCTGGGGTAAATGGTCTCCTTGGAAGACACATGCTCTCTGCTGGAATAATGGAGTCATTCAGGTGATTGAGGTTTCCTGCCCAGACACCAGATCTTCTCCACATGTGCTCTGTAAGCAGCTCCTCTTCTGTGCTCGCTCTGGGTCCCTAAGCTCAGGAGGAAAGCATATGCCCCTCTATCTGTGCCCTGTGCCAGGCTTGTCCACCCAGAAGTTAGCAAGGACCCTGGCAATTCTCACAATTTTGGCAACCCAGGTGGAACTGGTGGCTTGGACCCTCAGTCTCATCTTCAAGACTTTGCAGCAGGCATAGGAAAGGGGGAAGGGGGGTCACCAGCTTGGGGGCTTCTAGAAAAAAGGGACTGGGAAAAGCTAACAAAGTTGAAATACGGCATCTCTGGGATCCAAACTGAGAAAAGTACAGAGACAGTGGACTGCTTTACAGATCCACATGGCCAGTCTTTGCTCTAGTGACTGTCGGGCTGCCATTGGTGATGACCATTCTTACTGTATAAATGTTCTGTTTGCTTTCTAAGCTAATGAAAAATCCAAGCAGTTAGTGAGAGTCCTCTCACTAATGGCATAAAGCTGACACAGGCCTCGATCATGCTGAGCAGTGATTATGGAATCCGTGCTGTTCCCTCACCAAATGAGATAATTCTAATGTGGAAGTGGCCCCTGTGGAATCTAGTCTCAGGGAGGGATGGTTTGCCCAGTTCTGTCCATCTGAGTGGCTGACAGCCATGGCCACTACATGGTCCTTTTACAACTTCTACAAAGTAAAACAGTCAATGTTCATGCTAAACTCTCCTTCCCAATAAACAGGGACTTCTGCTGACTCTCTGGTCAAACTTTAGCTAGGATCCTGTTTAAGATCAGGCAAAAAAAGAAATTCTTCTTTTGAAAATTTCAAAGGTGTGAGTTCCTCCATTAGATGGTGAGCTTCATGAGCAATTTTGAAACTCAGATGTAACATGAATAGAGCCGCTAGGTGGCGCCATTATAACAGAGCACCAAGCCTCTGGAGTCCTCTCCCTGAGTTCAAATCTAGCCTCAGACACTTACTAAGCTGGGTGACTCTGGGCAAGTCACTTAACTCCGTTTGCTTCAGTTTCCTCATCTGTAAAACGAACTCAAGAAGGAAATGGTAAATCACTCCAGTATCTTTGCCAAAAAACAGAAAAGACAAACCCCAAATGGGGTCACAGTCAGACACACCTGAAACACCTGAACTGCAAATGAAGCAAGAGCTCCAATTCCCCAAAAGGCAGGTAGAACCAGTGGCTTTCACCAAGTTGGGAAGTCTCTATTTTTGTCAGCTGTTATCTAATACAGGCCAAGAAAAATGCCTAGGATTTGGTAGAATATTACAGAGAACTTTAAGGAAGCTTTAAATCTCCTCAGATGAGAATGGGAAAATCCCTATTCATGGAAAGTGGTGAACTTTGCTTGGAGAGATTAACATCATTTGCTCAGGTACTCTGATCAATACAGTGATCCAAGTCAATTCCAAAGGACTTGTGATGAAAAAAGGGTAACCACCTCCAGAGGGAGAAATGAGGAAATAGAATTTTCTTTCTAGTATTGCTACTATAGAAATAAGTTTAGCATGATTTCAATGTAGAAACGATATCATATTGCTTACCTTCTCAGTGGGTGGGGAAGAGGGTAGGAGGGAGGGAGAAAATCTGGAACTCCAAATTTAAAAAGAGTGCTAAAAGAAACAGTAAATTAAGGGTGAGGGGGGAAGAAATTCTCTCCAAGCAGGATGTTTATTTATGAATAAAATGATCCTAGTCAGGGCAGCTAGGTGGCGCAGTGAGTAGAGCACCGGCCCTGGAGTCAGAAGAACCTGAGTTCGTTTGGATCTGGCCTCAGACACTTAACGCACACAAACAAAAACCTAGCCGTGTAACCTTGGGCAAGTTACTTAATCCCAATTGCCCTCCAAAAAGCAAAAATAAAAATAAAATAAAATAAAATGATCCTAGTCAAATTACAGATTTGTCTAAAATGGAAAAAAATTTAATGTCATTTGACTAGCAATAAGCTTTGATCAGGGTTTATCCTTTAATTCTATGGGGGGGGTTTTGTTAGTGGTGGGATATGGTCTGGTAATTGTGTATAAGGTCTCAAGCCTCAATATATGAGGCTCTCATATACAGAATTGTGTTAATTAGTTGTAAAGAAACTTTTAAATGATTTTCCCCCCTGAGGTCTCTCTGATGATGTCAAGAGAGAGAAGGGCTTGTACAAAGTCAAGTCCTCAAGGATTTTATTTATTTATTTTTTTTTTAGGAAGCTTCCTCTAGCTTAGGGCTCAAGCAAAGAAAGAACAAACAGTATGTGAAAATGGAAATTCTTCAAATAGCTTACTTTGACTTCTTACTATAGCCCTGATGTTCATGTTAACTCCATGAGTTTTCACTTGGTTTTCACCATATGAAAATGTCACTAGGTTTATACCCAAATTATACCAAGTCTTGTTACTAGCAGGTCTAAGAAGCCTTACAGAGCTCCTTATCAATCAGTCTTTCTATCTATCTAGCACTCTTCATGTGGTCTGGAACCTGGAAAGTCAATCTGCTGGAACAAATACCTCTGAGAAATCTGCGGAAGCAAGACAGAAAGTCCACTCCAGGTGCTGTTATTAATGCCAGTTAATATCACTGAGGTGTGGATTCAGGGATGAATGCTTCTGAGCCTGAGGGAACCAAGCAGACAATTTGTAGCCAGTGGTCTAGGACAGACCCCTCTGCTATGGAAGTCCCATGGGAAATGTTTCCAGAAGACAAACTTCATGAAGTAGACAGCTAAGACCCAGACCACAGAACAAGGGTCCTGTTGTTTAAATGGACATTAGGATGCACTTGCTTTCTCTCGACTTTCTCGTCTGATTGTGGAGGTGTTTGCTGTCTGTTATTGGCTACAGTGACCCTAACGGTGTCAGATTTAGAGCGCAACTAAAGTTTAAATTCCAGTCCTCTGTGTGAGTTCCCTGTAAAACTGCTGGTCATTCTCTCTAGGTCTGTGAGTGGGGGCGCCCCAAGTCTCGCTACAATTCTGTTCTTGACGTCTGGGTTTCCTGTATCTGAGTGTGGGAGAATTTTGCCAAATAATTGCTGCTGTTTAAATCAGTGGCTCCAAAAGCTGCATAGGGTATGACTGAGTTTGAGAGATTATGTTGATCCTCCAAACTTCCAAGGTTCTGCTCAAGCTCGTTTTTAAAATTATTCTTTGTCAAATTTATAATGGTCTGTAGAAATATCTCACTTGCAATACTGTGAATCTTTCCATGTCCTACCGACTTAAGTTGGTTGTTCTGTTTTGTTGTGTTTTTTTAGTCCAAGGCCAAAGTAGAATTGTTGCTCAGGATGAAAGATTGTCACAGAGAATCAGAATTTAGGCTTAGGTTAGTGTAATGCCCTGCACAGCAGCTTTCCAGAGGACGGCTACTGTAACAGCTTTTAAGGTTCTGATTACATAGTCTACTGAACACTCTGTTTATTCCATAACAAATCAAATCAAAACTTTCACAGAAAATCAAGGTACAGCATTCACAATATTACTTATATTCACAAACAGCTTATCCTTAAAATGGCCACATAGTTTTTACCAAAGTGGTCACAATATTTAGAACAAAGAACAATCATCTCAAAGTACAATAGTCAAAGCCTTCCACTCATGGGCAAAGTCTTAAGTTAACTCAGTCAGTATCACAATATAGTCTCAAAGTACAATAGTCAAAGTCTTCCACACATAGGGCACTCTTAAGTTAACTCAATCAGTCACTTACTCAGCAAAATCTTCCACTTAAGGGGCAAAGTCTTGATTAATTTGATCAGTCACTTATTCAGCAATCAATTACTAAGTATCATACACAAACCCTCTACCCTTACATCACTAGTAAACTACAATTTCATCTTTAATCAGTACCCATGGAGAGATCTTTTCATCTTGACTTGGGGCCAGTTCTCAGATTCCCTGGATCCCCTTCCATGGGTCCCAGATTCTACCTGGATTCACTAGACTGTCACCTGGGCTCCATGGCAGACAGCTCCCAGTTCTTTGTCCAGCTCTCTGGGTAGGTCCTGCTCCACACTGAAGTTCATAGGGCCTGATCCATGTCAGATCCTTCACAATTTCTGCTCCAGGGAATTCAAGGCTCAAACAAGCCACAAACAAACAAAGTCTCAGCATCCCAGACTCAGCTTCCTCGGTCACCTGGGCTCCTGGCTCCTGTTGCTGACATAACAGGAAGGAGTTGGCTGAAACAGGAAGGTGATGCTGTGTGTATGTAAGGAAAAGCCCCAGATAGGCAGAGTCAGAATTTCCTGGGACCAGTATCTGGAGGCAGAGCAGCTACAGAAGAGAGAATGGAGAACTGAGCCAGAATTTCCTGAGAACTTGTGGTGGTGGAGCCTCTTCTGAACAGGAGCCCTTCCTGCTATGTCAGCAACAGGAGATAGGAGTTCATACCTTCTGTTTCCCCAACAGAGGCTTGATACTAAGTGCTAAGTGCCTGCTACCTTTGCCAACACAAAGGGAATTACATTACCATTACAGTTAAGACAGCAATTATTTGTCTATCTGACCCCAGTGGTCTCAGTTCAGTGCCCATGATTCTCCAAATTATCCTGGAGGCCTTTTCACAATGAAGGTGTCTCTACCAGACACCTCTTCCTCTGACTGGCAAATTCTTCTTCAGAACCACCAATGGAGGAAGGGCCCAAGCCTAGCCTCTATTTACATCCAAGGGTACCTCCTCCACCCCAACACACACACACACACACACACACACACACACACACACACACACACACACACACACACACACACACTCTCTCTCTCTCTCTCACACTCCTTTCAGTTTTCTGTGCTGTCCTCCCCCCCGCAGCCATTAGAATATAAGCTCCTCAAAATTGAAACACTAATGCATTGTTGGTAGAGTTGTGAACTGATCCAGCCATTCTGAAGAGCAATCTGGAACTATGCCCAAAGGGTTATAAATAAATGCATACCCTTTGACCCAGCAATACCACTTCTAGGGTTGTATCCCAAAGAGATTATAGAAGTGGAAGGAAGACTCGTATGTACAAAAATATTGATAGCAGCTCTTTTTGTGGTGGCAAAGAATTGGAAATCAAGGGGATGCCCATCAATTGGGGAACGGCTGAACAAGTTGTGGGATATGAATGTAACAGAATACTACTGTGCTATAAGAAATGAGGAGCAGACGGACTTCATAATAACCTGGAGAGACTTAGACAAACTGATGCTGAATGAGGACAGCAGAACCAGGAGAAATGTGTACACAGTCACAGACACTAACTTCAATAGACTGGGTCCCTCTAAGCAATGCAAGGCTATAAGACTCATGAGAGAAAGAACTGTGGAGTCTGAACGCATAGTGAAACAAACTACTGCTCTCTCTGTTTTCTCTTTCCCACTGATCATTCCATCAGTTAGAATCCTTCTTTACAACCTGACTCATGATTAATGTGAAGATATTTGTAGATCCTACATTTGAGTGCATGCCATCATGACGGGGTGTACAGGGAGTGGGGTGGGTGAAAATATGAAACTCAAGGGACTGTGTAACTGAATGTTGTAAACTAAAAGTAAATAAACAAACCAATTTAATTTTAAAAATAGAAAAAAGAATATAAGCTCCTCAAGGGCAGAAACTGTCTTTCTTCTTTTTGGTATCTGTATTCCCAAGTACTCAGCTCAGTGCCTGGAACACAATCAATCCTTAATAAATGCATTATCTATCTTTATCTCAGCTGGAGAAGGAAATGGCAAATCCTTCCAGAATCTCAGCCAAGAAAACCCTAGGTGGGGTCACAAAGAGTTGGACGCAAGTTACAACAAATCTTTATCTCACCTCTGCACTCCTTTACCCAAAAAGGGGACACCTATGTTCATTTTGGAGAAAGATGCATGTGTGTGCACCCCAAAACTGTGCAATAGAGATCATAATAATACTATTCAGAGGCTTCTCAAGCTAGGAAGCAGAGAATGGTTCATTGTGATCTTGAGAAAGGGCCAAGGAGGAGAAGCAACTTACAAAAGGAACCGGTGAAGTATAGAGCCCTAATTTGGAATTCCCCCCACCACCACCCACTGACCCTTTTCTTCCATTGGCTAGAAGTCAGGTGCACAATCTAAGCTCAGCAATCTACCTCGAGTACTGGAACAAGGAAGCACTAGACCACCCAATGTATATTTGAGAAAGCACTTCTGTCCTTATTTGGCAGATCTCATGCTGAGGAGTCACTGAGGAGAGGGGTGACTCCCTACCGCTCTGAGTTTTGAGTCCTTGGAAATCATGTGATTTCTGGTGAAGGGGAACTTGGGCCTGTTTTCCACAAAAAGCCTTCCTAGATTTTGGAGTATAGTCTGAGAAGTTTTCACCTCTCTCACTTAATCCCTCCTTTTATTTTCACTACCTGAAAATTTCTCACCCCATTGCTGGTATTCCCCTTCTACAATCTCATCTTCCTCAGTTTCTAGACCCTCAGGGCTAAGGCCTGTCCTCCTAGTCAATTGGGGTCCACTTTTGTCCTTTGGACCCCATCAATCGTACAGTCCCCTCAGCTGTCCCTTCTGGCTTTATCATTTTGGACAAAGTGTTCTAGACTATTCCAGTAATCAATTGTATCATGCAGGGGTGGCATATTGGAAGTAGGATGATGCTACTTATGGCTATCAGTAAAAACTAAGGGATCTATTTCCACCAGCTTCCCCAAGACCACCACAAGGTGGCAAAGGGAGACTTCCATTGGCACATGAGCAAATTTTCAAATATTTTGGGTAATACCTTTTACCAATTGCCCATTCTTATTTATCTTCATACAGCAGTTAGAGACATTTAGCTTTCCACATACTCTCCCTTCTACTGCTAATAGATAATCTAGAACTAACCTATGTTGGAGGACCATTTCTCAAGTTTGGGTGGCCTGACCAGCCAGGAGGTCTATATGCTGTTTGATTAGTAATGATTTCCAATACTTCCTGTAACCTAATTAATCTGTTAAGTATATAGATGGATGCCCTGTACCCCCCATTCCCATCTTGTGCCCCAGTAGCTGGTCCACATGTCTGAATTCTTTCAGGGAGCCAAGTGTCACCCCAGCCATTGGCAACAGTCAAGGTAGCATCAAGACTTATACCTCTCTTTGTCTTCCTCAAATCATCACAAAGCCTTATATCCAACTGACCTCCATCAACGCTGGCCCAGTTGACAGGTAGGTTAGTGTAAGCAGTTAGCCCACAAATCCAGTAATGACCCCTTAAGGTGGTCTGTTCTCCTGAATGTATGATCAGGCCATTTTCTGGAAGGGACAGTGTGAGTTCCAAGCGCATCTTGTCTCAGGGGAAAGCAGGAACTGCCTCAGGGCCTCTTGGTTCAGCAGCCACTCTGTGCCCTTAGGAGATGAGGAGGTCTGAGGGCCACAGCCCAGCAGCTGACATGGCTGGTTCTGCCCCCCTCCATTGGTTCCCATTCCCCAGAAGGAATTCATGCTTTCTTCCTCCCAGTGGCCCCCTGTGAGCCCCTCCTTCTTAGAATAAACTATAAATCCTTTCTCTCCCTCTCTCTGGTCTCTTCAATCCCTCCTGAGAATACAACCGAGGCCTGGCCCTTAGGTTGGGAAAGGTAGCAACCACTTACAATTTTCCTAAAAGGGAAATAGATGGGTGGTTCTTCCTTTCCTAAAGGTCCAGATAAATAACTAACACTACTATTTTTAACAGGAACACTTCTATAACCCAAACCCATTTGTCACCCTCCCTTCTCAACCACATGGTACAATTTACAGGTTTGTTCAGCCTTTCAGCCCTATATGTCCACTTAAATTGACTAATTTCCACCAGGCTCCCTGTTCCCTGATGCTTCAGACAATATCGCCCTTTTTTTTTCTCACTAATTTCCACTGATGCCTCTCTGCTAATCTCTAGAAACCTGTCTTATTGTGGATTAAAGAGAGGTTACTTAAAAGCCGCTCAGGTCTCAAAGGTACTGGGCTCCAGGGCTACTGCTCAAGCTGTGGGCCCCCACAAATCCAACAACTCATCACATTAAAGACCTGAGTTACTGCACCTAGTAGCTGTTCAAAACTGTTTTCGGTATTCCCTTTGAGAACCCAGGGAATGGGGGCTAGTTGGACAAAGGGTATACTAACCAGGACCACATTTAAGGTTAATCCCATGGTGTTACATGTTGTAACTCTTGTTGTAAGTAAAAGAATTATGCAAAAGGGGTAGAGACACAAACAAGGATTCCAACCACTGGTATAGTTATAAGCAGAAAAGGAGTTACTATACGTAAGGGTTCAGGGCTCATGAGCTCAGCCTGTAGGCGGTAGCCTTCGCCAAAGACACAACTTCAATTCCCCTGAATCCAATAGTCCATTCAGCAGGATTCATGGGCCCCTTTACCCAAGTATGGTGTGTCCACCCACATTCTTTAGTCCAGACTGCTGTATCTGAAGTCAACAGGATCTGGAAAGGTCCTTCCCAAGATGGGGTAATGTGGGGAGCCAATTTTGGGGAGCCCTGCTGTCCTGCAGCAGGCTGAAAGAGCATTACTGACCCACAGGCTGCTAGTGTATAAAGAGAGATGGAGCTATCCAAATGGTGAGAGAGAAAAGCCAACTTTATTACCCTGCATCCAGGCTTTTAATGCCCTGTTTATCTCAAGGACTTAATCCTCCCACCTGTATGCTTCCTGGGGGATAGGGAACCAATCCAGGCCATCAGCAGGCCCTGAGAGGGCTTGTTCAGCCATCAGGGTCTGAAGCCCCATTTGCCTGTGGTCCTCTTTCCACACCCGGATCAATACCCAATCTCCAGTCTGGTATTGGTGCACCGGGAACCCCAGTGGCAGTTTGAGCAATCAAGCCTTTGTCCTGTAAAGCATGGACATGTTTCACCAAAGCATGTACATAAGTTCTAATAAATTTGTCTTTGCATTACAATAAGGGATCCCAGGGCTTGGTTTTGTTTTCTTCCATTCCCCCCCAGAATATGGATGTCCATACATAAGTTCATAAGGAGATAGTCCAATGTCTCTCCTAGCCTTAGTTTTAATCCTGACAAGGGCTAGCAGGAGAAACTTAGTCCATGGGAGTTGTGTTTCAATTATCATTTTAGTGAGCTTTCTCTTTATTTCCTGATTCCTCCTTTCCACTTTGCCAGAAGAGGAAGGATGCCAAGGAGTGTGGAGCTCGCAGGTAATTTCTAAGGTCTGGGCCAGAGATTTAAGGACCCTGGAAGTGAAATGTGTCCCCTGGTCCAGGTCTATCCTCTCCACCATCCCACATCTAGGAATATTTTGGTCAAGCAGGGTTTTGCTAAATTCCTGTACTGTTGCCTAAGGCACAGGAAATGCCTCTACCCAAGAGGTTAGGTGATCTACTATGATCAGCAAGTATTTTAGGCAGCCTACTGGGGGCAGTTCTGCCTGCATACCCTGGAATGGCCTAATTCCCAGCGACCTTCCCCCAGCCAGAGCCTGGCACTGGGTGGACTTTGTCCAATTGCCAGATAGGCTGGAGACACCAACCGGGTCAAAACCATATCGCACATGTTCTGAACATCCCGATGACTACCCTGGTGTAAGTGTTGCAGTACCTGGCTCATACTTGAGTCTATTCCAAGAGTTCTCAACCATCAGGGAGGAACCAATGTCCTCATTTATCCTCTTGTGCCCCAAGAATTTGGACCTTCTGTTTCTCTTCCTGAGAAAGGGAGGGGGAGAGGAGACTGGGAAGAAATGAAGGGATTAAGACCAACCTATGATCTTTCTGCCTTGATCCTTCCTCTCCCACCCTCTTAGCTTCCTTGTCTGCAAGGCTGTTTCCTCTGGCCTCAAAGGATTGTCCCTGCTGATGTCTGTTAAGATGTATAATAGCAATGGCTTCTGCAAGAACAGGTTTTCCGGGGCGGCTAGGTGGCGCAGTGAGTAAGAGCGCCGGCCTCGGAGTTGGGATGACCCGAGATCAGATCCGGCCTCAGAAAATGAGCACCCACACATAAATAATGACTAGCCGTGTAACCTTGAGCAAGTTACTTAACCCCAATTGCTTAAAAAATAAAAAAATAAAAAAAAGAACAGGTTTTCCAAGACTTTGCTTATTAAGGGGGTATGGGACAATTCCTTTCCTCTGCTATTTATCATTCCCCATTCTTCCCATATACATATGTCACTCCCCAACCATATTTTCAATCTGTATCAATGCTCCCTTCCCTTCTTTCCAGTAACTTTAGGGCCTGATTTAGTATGTGAAGTTCACACATCTGGGCAGACCAGGGTTTGGGTCACCCCACTGCCTCAATCAGAGACCCTCTATCTCCATCTATTACAGCAAACCCATTTTTCCATTTCCCTTCAAACACTCTAGAGGAACCATCTATGGAGAGATTTACCCCTCTCAGGACAGGGGATCCTTGGAGATTGTCCCCTACCTTAATTTGGAGATCAATTGTGTCTAGGCAGTAATGTTCAGCGCCTGAACTCTATTCCATGCTAGCAGTGAGGAAAGAGGCAGGGTTCAGGTTACTATCTTGGATTAATACCAAATCATCCTTTTCCAGTAAAATAGCCTCAAATTTCAAATCCAGGAGTGAGCCCCCTGCCTGCTTTCTAATTGAGAATCACCCTCTCCTGCTGTGGCACACCAGGCTTCCTGCAAAGGTCAACTTCCAACTCTCCTCAACTAGGGTGGCTGTGGCAGCCACAGCCTGAATACAAGTGGGCCATCCTTGGGCAAGAGTCCAGAATCTTAGAGAGGAAGGCTACTGGTCTTCTCCACCCTCCTATTTCTGGTGGTATCCCAAGAACTACTCCCTTTTCTACATTCACAAAAAGATGGAAGGGCTTCTCAAGGGAAGGAAGAGCCAGTACTGGAGGTTTTAACTGAGTAAAGCTCTTCCTACTGTTCTCATTCCACACTATATGGTTGGGTTTCTCATCCAATATGTATTGATACAGAGGTTTGGTCAGGATGTCATAGGAGTGAATCCAATTCCTACAGTATCCCACCAATACCAAGAATTTCCAAAGTTCCCTTTTTGTTTTGGGGAGTGGAATCTGGAGGATTCCTGCCACTCTTCAATTTTCTGTAACTTTTCATCTAAATTTAGACCACAGAATTTTCTTATGGTCTAAATTTAAACAGAATTTTCAATCTATCAAGAAAGGTGCGTGGGGCCTCCTCTTTGTCCTGCTCTATTTCCTGTATTTTGTTTAAATTCTGTTTCTCAGGCACTGCATTCCAAATTCCCTTGTTTCATTCACCATGTTTCTAAGATCTTGTAGGCACACTCTATATATAGTGTCATTGTGATCCCAGTTGGGGTCTCAGAGAGGAAATTTTTCCTCCCCTCTCAAAACCCCTTGAGCCATAGGCTGGGATTCATCCCAACCCTACATAGTGGCTTATGCTGAGGGGTCTCCGAGGGGAGGGGGGACTCCCTACTGCTCTGAGTTCTGAGTCCTTATAGATCATGTGATTTCTGGTGAAGGGGAACTTGGGCCTGCTTCCCACGAAAAGCCTTACTAGATTTAGAGTATAGTCTGAGAAGTTTTCACTCCTTTCACTCATGTTGATCAGCTGGAGAGCAGCCAGAACTCCAAAGGCCCCAAATTCATGACCTATGAAGATATGCTGAAGGGTGTTTAGCATGGAGAAGATTTAGGGGCACATGAGAGATGCCTTCAAGATCTGAGGGGCCAGCTTATGGAATAAATATTAGCTATATTTGGCAATGAGTGAGCAAATGTAGGCCAGATGTTAGGAAAACTTCCTTGCAGTCATCATAATGTCAAAGTAGCCTGAGCTGGGGGGTCCCAGGCACTCTCTGGAAGAGGTCTGACTAGCTGGCTATAAAGCATCTTCAAGGATTTCCCTGAGGAGCTTAAATTCAGTTTTCAAAAGAAATAAACTTAAAGGGGTGTAGGAGGGATAAGGAAAGAAGTAGAAAGGGGATAAGGGCAGGTTTAATGGGGATGGGGGGGGGGTACTTCAGAAAATACCAATTTAGCCTGGTTGTTTCCTCAGGCTAGTTCTCCCAGGTTGAAGCTCATTAATGGACCAACAAGCAGTCATTAAGCTCTAGACTCCCAAACACAAAAGTGAAAATCCCTGCCCTCAGGGCTTCCCCTCCACCAGGGAAGAGAACTTACACATCTATAGGCAGATACAGAACCCTGGAGAGGTAATCAAGGTACCAAAGGGCCCAGCAAACTACTCAGCAGGGCAGAAAGTGAAACAATGAAAGAGCTGAAACAGAAACCAGGAATGCTGGGACAAGGAGAGGGGACACCCAGTGCAAAGGTATGGAGATGGGAGGCGAAATGGGATGTGTAAGGAACAAGAAGGTGGTCAGTCTCACTGGACCATGGACTGAACACAAAGGAATAATGAGTAAGAAGGCTGGAAAGATGGGAGGAGGTTGAAAGGCTCTGAACACTTAAACAGAGCATTTTATGTTCAATCATGTAGGTAACAGGAATTACTGGGGTATATTGGAAAAGTAGATGGGTTGACATGGTCATTCCTGTGTGTTAGGAACATCACTTTAGTGGCTGGAAGATGGACTAGAAAGGAAAGAGTATTGAGGAAGGCAGATCCCCAGCAGCTATTTCAATAGTCCAGGTGTCAGGAGATGAGGGCCTGCACCATGGTGGGGGCAGCATCAGAGGAGAGAAGGGGGCTTATTTGAGAGACCCTGCTGAAGTGAAATGTGAGTGGGACAGGTGGAAACTTCTCAGGTATATTCTAAAATCTAGACAGATTTGTAGTAAGTTACCAAAGATTTAGCATCCTGGGCAAGCAGCCTGGGGCCCTTGCCTTACTTCCCTGGTCATAAGTTGAAGTCTCTGCTAAGCTAAGCTTAACAAATAAGTAAGAGGGGAAACTACAGTCACTTCCTATCTAACCACAGGTCCAGAGGTCCCAGACTTGTTTCCACTGACCACCATCAGACCTGTACAAACATAAAGCTGGAAATCCTGTTACAACACTCGAGACAGGTCACCATGTCCTAAAATCCCCATGATTCATAAAATATCATCTGCTTTCATATCTATATTGATACTGTTAGACATGTATCTTCTGCTCTTGATATTGCTGACATTTTACTTGCTGTATAAACAGATTTTTATGGTCAGTTTGTGAGCCTAAGTTCCTGACTAATAGGCGCGAATGACAATATGAAGTGAGGAAAGGGGTGGTCTTCGGGGTATATAACCAAGTTTTATATTCTGTATTTCAGGTCTCTCTCACCAGACTGCTTCTGATGACAATGACTCCCCCTTCTCATGAGAAGAAATAAATATCTTTTTGCTTCTCTGAAGAAACCTCTGGGTTACTGATTTTATTTTGGGCAAGGGTCTTTTGTCCCACACAAATGAACCAGAACTAGTGCAGAAGTGAAATGGACCAGAGATGATGCAGAGGGTACACATGCCCAGAGAAGGCCCAGGAAGTGGTTAGAGGAATGAGGCCCAGGGCTTAGGAAGGAATAAGCATTTGTGGAGTGCCTACAGGGTGCACTATTACACAGTCCCCAGATACAAAGCTTCTCCCACCATCATTTAAGGCCACATTTATTAAAAGCCAGCTATTTACACATGTCAACACCTGATATACAGGGGGCAAGTGCAGAATTAGGGTTAGCCTAGGAAAAGCCATGAGCCTGTGATCTGGGCTTTGAAGACCCCTGGGAGAGGCCAACAGGGTCAGCCAGTCAACGTGTTTATTTAGTATCTGAGAATAGTCTGGAATCAGGCTGGGCACAAAGAACAGAAAAGGGAGAGGGGAAGTGGCACTGCAGACACAGTTCCCCCAACACCCAGTCCAAGCTGGTGGGGCAACAAGCATTTATTGAGCACCTAGGATATAGTAAGCAAAATGCTAATAGCAAAAAAGGTTTGAGAGAGGGCCAGGATGAGAGGCTAGAACCAAGGACAGAGGACAGAAAGGTGGGGAAGGGACACTGCACTCAGTGAAAAATGGGAGGGGGGGTGGCACCTGCAAAGCACATGGAGAATAGTATGGAATCTGAGACCATGGGAAAAAAAGGGGAGTGAAAACTCAAGAAATAGCCCCTCTTCCCGATCCAGGCTGGCCCCCTCAATAGATCCTGCAGACAGAGGAAGACCAGTCAGGGAAGGAAAGAGGGAGACAGAGCCAAGAGAGAACATTGCCTTTGAAAACAAGGCAGGAGAAACTCTCCAAGAAGGGAGGAGTGGACAACATGAAATACTTCCTATAAAAATGAGGGAAGGGAGCAATTTTTAGTCAGTCTACTTGGCAATTACACAGTCCCCAGTGACTTCTGAGAAAACAGTTCTAGTGGTTATAACAGCAAAATAGGTCACCTTCTAACAACCCTCTAGGGTAGAAACTATCATTGTTCCCATTTCACAGATGAGGAAACTGAGACTGAAAGAGGTTAGAGGACTTGCCCATGGTTACAAAAGAAGTGTCTGGAACCGGATCTGAGCTTGAGTCTTCCTGAGTAAAGGTCTGGCATTTTATCCACAACTCTACCTAGCTGCCTCAGACCATGGAAAAGAATGGCTGGGACAGAACCAGGGCACAGAATCATAGATGCAAGGCTGGAAGAGACTTCCAATGCTATCTTGTCTGGCCCAACTCATCATGTTACAGATGAAGAAACTGAGGCCCAGCTGGAGCGACCTGGCTGTCATACTGGTGGTCATCATCAAAGACAGGGTCCCAACCAATGTCCTTTAACTCTGGCCACGGCCAGAGTTAACTCTGTGTATGGGTGGAGTGGGGAGAGTCCAATAGGGAATGGAGGGAGCTGAAGAGCAGCTGCTGTGTGACAAAGTAGGAAGGTCCTGATCCCTGTGGTTTGCCTTTTGTTGGAATCCTCTCCTTTGCAGTCAAGTCAATGCTCTGGACAATGTCCTTCTCCCATTATTGACATTCAGGAGGCTGGAGCTTTGTGGGGTCTCCCTTCATTATGAGTTGTCTGATGTCGAGTGAGCTGAGTACTCTGGCGAAAGGATTTTCCACAGTCATCGCATTCAAATGGCTTCTCTCCAGTATGAATCCTGTGATGGGAAGTAAGAGATGAGCTACGGGTAAAGGTCTTCCCACACTCATTACATTCAAATGGTTTTTCCCCAGTGTGAATCCTGTGATGGGAAATAAGGGAAGAGCTGCGGTTAAAGGCCTTCCCACACTCATTACATTCAAAAGGTTTCTCTCCAGTGTGAATATTCTGATGTTGAATAAGCTTTGCTTTCTGGCGGAAGGCTTTTCCACACACATTACATTCATAAGGCTTCTCTCCAGTGTGAATACTCCGATGTCGACTGAGCTGAATGCTCAGGTGGAAAGCCTTCCCACATTCAATGCACTGAAAAGGTTTCTCTCCAGTATGAATTCTCTGATGTCCAGTCAGCTCCTTTCTCAAGCGAAAAGCCTTCCCACATTCGTGACACTCATAAGGTTTCTCTCCAGTATGAATAGTCTGATGGGAAATAAGGGATGAACTTCTGGTGAAGGCCTTTCCACATTCATTACACTTATATGGTTTTTGTCCAGTGTGAATTCTACGGTGTTGAGTGAGGTGTTTGCACCAGCTGAAGGCCTTCCCACATTCATGACACACATAGGGCTTCTCTCCAGTGTGAATACTCCGGTGTCTAGTGAGCTGCACACTCAGGCGGAAAGCTTTCCCACATTCAATGCATTCATAAGGTTTTTCTCCAGTGTGAATTCTCTGATGATACATTAGTTCTGTTTTCCGGCTAAAGGCCCTGCCACACTCATTACATTCATAAGGTTTCTCTCCAGTATGGATCCTATAATGGGAAATAAGGGAAGAGTTGCATGTGAAGGCCTTGCCACACTCACTGCATACATAAGGTTTCTCTCCAGTGTGAATTCTCTGATGTGCAGTCAGTTGTTTGCTTAGGCGAAAGGCCTTGCCACACTCGTTACATTCATATGGCTTCTCTCCACTATGAATTGTACTATGAGAAGTAAGAGATGAGCTTCGGTTAAAGGCCTTCCCACATGCATTGCATTTATAAGCTTTCTCTCCAGCAAAACTACTCTGATGAGAAGCAAGCTCTGTCCTCTGGCAGACAGTTTTTTCAAATTCACCATATTCATAAAGTTTTTTTCTACTGTGACTACTTCGATGTTGGGTAAGCTGTTTGCGACAGCGGAAGGCCTTCCCACATTCATGACATTTATAAGGTTTCTCTCCAGTATGAGTTCTCTGATGGGAAATAAGGGATGAACACTTATATGGTTTTTGTCCAGCATGAACACTCCGGTGTTGAGTAAATTCCATTCTCTGAAGGAAGTTCTTCCCACATACATTACATTTGTAAGGCTTCTTCTCTCCAGTATGAATTCTTTGATGTCGAATAAGCTGTTTGTTCAGGCAAAATGCTTTTCCACAGTCACCACAGCTAAATGGTTTCTCTCCAGTATGGATCCTATGATGGGTATTAAGAGATGAACTACGGGTGAAGGCCTTTCCACATTCATTACACTTATATGGTTTTTGCCCAGTGTGAACACTCCGGTGTTGAGTAAGTTCCATTCTCTGAAGGAAGATCTTCCCACATGCATTACATTTGTAAGGCTTTTTCTCTCCAGTATGAATTCTTTGATGTTGAATAAGCTGTTTGTTCAGGCAAAATGCTTTCCCACAGTCACCACATCCAAATGGTTTCTCTCCAGTATGGATCCTATGATGGGAAGTAAGGGATGAACTTCTGGTGAAGGCCTTTCCACATTCATTACACTTATGTGGTTTCTGCCCAGTGTGAACACTCTGGTGTTGAGTAAGTTCTGTCCTCTGAAGGAAGGTCTTCCCACATGCATTACATTTGTGAAGCTTCTTCTCTCCAGTATGAATTCTCTGATGTTGAATAAGCTGTTTGTTCAGGCGAAATGCTTTCCCACAGTCACCACATCCAAATGGTTTCTCTCCAGTATGGATCCTATGATGGGAAGTAAGGGATGAACTGTGGGTGAAGGCCTTCCCACAGTCATTGCATTCATATAGCTTTGGGCCAGTGTGGGTCCTGTAACAGGACATAAGGAATGGGCTACATTTGCAGGCCTTCTCACAGTTATTATGTTCACATAATTTCTCTCCAGGATGGGTTCCTAGACATTTAACAAGCTGCATGCTCTGGGAAAAGGTCTCACAGTCATTATATTTCTGCAATTTGGCTCCAGTGTAAACTGCCTGAGGGGGAATAATGGTTGAGCTATAAAGGGCTTTCCCACATTCACTAAAGTGAGAAAGGACCTTCTTGGAACAGCTTTGATTCCAGAGACTGGGTTCAGAATACAGATGGAAGCTCTTTCTCTCCCTATTAGGTACTCTCTGCTGTGGAAAGAGGATAGGCCCCAGATCGGCTCTTCGATCACAGTTCCGACATTCACACCCACCCACTTTATTGGAAGGGTTTCTTTGGGTGACCTTGACTTGCTGAGCATATTTGTCCTCATTGATATGCAGCTTCTCCATGTCAACACCACATTCCCAGGCTACCCTTAGGTTGGAGACAAAGAAATCATTCCAGGAGAGTCTCTCCAAGGATTGTTCCACAGAAGCATCCTGCTTGGGAAATGGCTCCTTGGCTTCAAGGCTAGTAACCCAATCTGAAAGAAATTTTTAAAAATATCAATAGCTCCTGTAGCCACCTGCTATAAACTTTAAAGGGCAGGGAGGGGGAGAGAAAAGAGAGACAGAGAGAACAGAGATAGAGAGAGGAGACAGAGACAGAAAGAGAGAGACAGAAGAGAGAGAAAGAGAAAGAGAATGCACTAGAGATACAGATTCAAGCAAGCACTTGCTAACTACAAACATATCCATATCTCCACCAGCCTCAAAAAATCCAGTTCACTAGCTCTCACCCTCTAGGCCTCCACACTTCTGTGACTAAATGCCTTGAGAAGGCTGTCTATAGACTTAGTTTTCTCCAAAGTCACAAATGATCTCTAGGCTGCCAGATACAATGATCTTCTCTCTCTTCTCTCTCTTCTCTCTCTCTCTCTCTCTCTCTCTCTCTCTCTCTCTCTCTCTCTCTCTCTCTCTCTCTCTCTTTGCACTTTGGAGGGGGTAAGGTAGGGCAACTGGGATTAAGTGCCTTGCCCAAGGTCACACAGCTAGTTTTGTGTTAAGTGCCTAAGGCCAAATTTGAACTCAGGTCCTCCTGACTCCAGGGCCAGTGCTCTATTCACTGTGCCACCTAGCTGCCCAACATAATGGTCTTTTCTCAAGCCTCACTGTTCTTGACCTCTCTGAGGCCTGTGACATTCCTGATCAACCTCTCTTTGATATTCCCTTCTCTCTAGATTTTTGGGGCACTACCCTCTCTCAGTTCTTCTCCTACCTGTCTAACTACCCCTCAGGCTTCAGTAAGAGATCTCTATCCAGATCACACTATGTAACAAAGAGTATCCCCTAAGGCTCCCCCATTCTCTTGGTGATCTCATCAGGTCCCATGGATTCAATTATCCTCTCTATGAAGATGATTCTCAAATCTATTTGTCCAGCCCTACACTCTCCAACCTCCAGTCTCTTATCTCTCTTAAGACACCTCAAACTTGAGGCCCAATAGACATCTTAAATTCATCATGTCCAAAATTGAACACATTCTCCTTCCCCCAGACCCTACCTTCTTCCTGTAGAGGACACGACCATTCTCCCTAGGGTGTGCCTAGACACCAGTCACCGAGGGCTCCAATCCTAGCGCCCATCCTCCATTTATCACATTCTCTCCCAAACTCAATTAGTTGATATGTTCGGTTGTTTCTACCTTGCTCATAATTCACATATATGTCCCCTTCTTTTCTCAGACATTGGTGCCGCCCTGTGGCAAGCCCTTATATCCTCATATCCAGATTATTGCAAAAGCCTACTCAATAAACTCCAATGCTTCCTTATCACCTCCAGACTCACATATAAAATCTTCTATGTGGCATTCAAATCCCTTCCTAACCTACAGCCCCTCAACCTTCCCACATTACACCTGCCTGCAGGTGACACTGGCCTCCTGGCTCTTCCACAAACAAGACTCCATCTCCCAGCTGCAGGCATTCTAACTGTCCACAATACCTAGCATGCTCTCACTCCTTCCCTCTGGATACTGACCTCCTTGGATTCCTTCAAATCTCACCTTCTACAGGAAGTGTTCCCCAAACCCCCTTCATTCCAGGTCCTTTCTTCTGTTGATTAGCTAGTTAATTTTATCTATAGTTTATATGTAGCAGTTTGCTTGTTGTTACCAAATTAAACTGTGGGGTCCCAAAGGGAAAGGACTGTCTTTTGCCTTTCTGTGTCCCCAGCATTTAGCAGTGGCTGGCACACAGTAGGTACTTCATATATGCTAGCTGACTTAAATTAAGAGTGGCTGACCTTGAGGAGCTGATATTTTAATGAGGGAGGACAATGAATGGAGGCAGCCAGAAGGCAATTTAGAGAACAAACGAAAATCATACCCTACCTGATGTTGTACAGTAACTTACGCTTCATAAAAAGCTTTCATATCAATCCCCACAATTTCACAAAGTAGGAAGACTGGTTATTCCACTTCCCATATAAGGAAACCACAGCTCAAGGTGATACAATGACTTGTCCAAGGACACACATCCAAGAGGCAGAAGCAGGACTTGAACCTGGCCTTCTTAACTACCCTCTCAATGGCCTTTTGGTCACAGAAAGTCACTTGACTATGTCTACACTGGGTGAGCATCTGGGCCCCACTACTCCTTAGAGGACAAGCCCCGTGTAATGGTGCTGGGGAGCCCTATGTCTTTTCCATACATACCCCACCCCCCTCTTCTGTCTCCCCTCAGGATTCTAAGACATAGGCAGCCCAGTGCCACAGTGAATCGAGTGCTAGACATGGACTCAGAAAAACCTCTGTTCAAATAAGACACTGGGCCCCAAGGAGAGAAAGAAAAACAGAAGCCCCTGCCCTCAAAAAGATGACTACCTATTTTGGGGGGCAGGGAGACATAACATGCTTATGTAAGCATATACAAAGTTATCAGGGGGCACCAGAGGCTGGGTGACAATCAGGGATGGCTCATGCAGGAGGAGATGGTGCTTGAGCTAATTTCTGAAGGGAAACCTAAGCAGGAGAGTTGAGAAGGGAATACATTCTAGGTTTGGGGGACAGATAATACAAAAACACGGAGATGGGAAATGCAGTGCCATGTAACATTCAGAATGTCAACCTGACTAGTTCTTAAAGTCCATGAATAGACAAGAAGGCTGTAAAACACAGGATGGGGCCAAGTTGTGAAGGCTTTAGAATGCCAAGCAGAAGTACTGATATCTGATCCTAGAGGTAAGAGGGAGGGAGACACTGGAGTCTGATGAATAACAGAAAACAGTAACAAGATGGGAGAGCAGATGGAAACCTGTGCCAGGGTAGTGGCTGTGTCAGAAGAGAGAAGGTGACATATTGAAGAACTGTTGTGGAGGTGAAATCTGTGAGAGATGAGGCCAAGGTGAAAGTGGTGAGGAGAGATAAAAATATCCAGAAAAAGGGGGGGAAAGGCCTATCTGTACAAAACTATTTATAGCAGCTGTTCTAGGCTAAGAACTAGAAATGGAGGAAATAGGGAGTGGCTAAACAAGCTGTGGTATATGACTCTGAAGGAAATTATTGTGACATAAGAAATGACAAGCAGGAGACAGGACATTGTACACAGTAACAGCAATATTGGAACAATAATGAACTGCGAAGGACTTAACGATTCTCAGAAGTACAACAATCCAAGACAACCCCAAAGGACTGATGAAACATACTGTCCAACTCCAGAAAAAGAACCGATATTGTTGGCATGCAGCCTGAAACAGCCACTTTTCAATTTCTTTCCTCCATCCTCTTCTTTTTCTCATCTTCTTGTACAAAATGACTAATGATATGGAACTGTTTTACATGCTTGCACATATGTGATGTACACTTCATTACACTTTATTGCTTACCGTCTCACTGATGGGAGGGGACTAAGAGAAAGAGAGAATTTAGAACTCAAAGCTTAAAAAAAACTTAATGTTAAAAATTTTAATATGTAATTGGGGAAATATACATGTGACACAGTCAGAGGAATTTCAGATTAGGGTTAGGATAGATATGGTTAGGGTTAGAGTTAGAGGAGAGAAATTATAGAGGTGAAATCTATGAGATGATGGCAAGGTGAAGGTGAAAGGCCTTGGCACCATATTGAATCTGAGGGTTAAACATAGGGAGGAGTCCAGAAAGATTCCTTAACTGTGAGCTTGAGGGACTAGGAGGAAGCTGGTGCCCACAAGGTAGAGGTGTGGCTGAAGTGTGCTATGGGTGGGGGGAAGCTTTAGGAGGTCAAGTACGAGTGGACTGACAAACTCATAAAAATTTACATTATGTCTGTCAGAGAGGTAGGAGGACCAGGGGAAAATAATCACCCCACAGATTTTTAGAAGAGGAGTACTGAGGAGAAGAGGGTGATGGACAGTGTCCAAGGCTGCAGAGAAGTCCAGAAGGAGATTTGGAAAAAGGCGACTGGATTGAGAGAATTAAGAGATCACTGGTAACTTTGAAGAGGGCAGACCGGCAGAAAAAGCAGTAATTAAGCGTTTCCTATATGCCAGGCACTAGGCTAACAGATGAGGCTTCAGACACAAAAGCTAAGGCAGCCCCTGCCTCTCAAAGCTTCCATTCTAAAGGAGGGACAAAATACATGGGCAGAGGTGGCCAGGGAAGGGGGCTCAGGGTTGAAGAATGACAGGGATGGGGAGGAGAGGAAGGGACTGACATGCCCTGCCTAGTAGCAATAGAAGCTGTGATTTGGTGAGAGTTCCAAAATTTGAAATGGGGGGTGGGGTGGGGGGAAGGATGGAGGGAGGAGAACCAGAGGGGAAGGAACAGACACAGAATACAGATGAGAAAGAAAAGCTACAAGACCGTATCTAGCAAGGTGCGTAGGGTCTTGTTCCTTAAGGCTGAGGAGATCTGGGGGCCATGTTGGAAGACAGTACAGAAGGAATGGAATGGAATAAGCATTTATTTAACACTTCCTATGTGCAGGCAATGGGCTAAGCACTTACAAATATTATCTCGTTTGGTCCAGGAATGGAGGTGTTATTATGATCTCTACCTCGAAAGTAAAGAAACTTGGGCACACTGGGGTTAAGGGATTTGCCCACGGTGTCTGAGGCCAGATTTGAACTCAGGCCTTCCTGACTAAAAGCATCATACTCTGGACACTGAAGCAACCCCAATCCCTCTCTGGGAAGGAGCCAGTTGACAGGCACAGACTGTAGACTGGAGGTGAGAGTGGAATGACTGAGGATTCAAACTGCTGGAGAAAACAAGAGTGGACAGGATTGAGTACACGTGTAGAAGGGCTGAACTTGACAAGAAGAAGGTTCTCCTGTAGAGAGCCAAGGGCAAGGGGAGGGGGGCTGGGTCTGTCACAGGTCTGTTCCATGCCATCAAACCTTCCTCCCTGTTTCAGCCTTCCTGCCTCCCCTGACAGTCTAACAGTATTCCCATTTGGTACCCCCCCACCCAGCTGACATCCCAGGGAGATACCCGGTAACCCAGCCAGCTGGACAGAAGCACTTAACAAGAGGCTGGCTCTCTCTACACTTGATTCAATCCCCCAAGCCCACCTCCTCCCCAGGGGGGGAGCCTAACCATGAAAAGTCACAATGGGAGGAAGCCTACTCAGGGATCCTTTGATTTATTTTCTCTGTTGGGAAACCCACCTTTGTGCAGAGGATGAAGACAAGTAGAAAGAAAGGGAGGGAGCAGGCCTTATTTCCCCACCCTCGGGGATGGCCGAGAGATTGTGGAAAAGGGGAGAGGTGTCTCAGGACTGGAGAGCAGCCAGCAGCCACAACTCAACTAAAGTCCCCTTCCTTGGCAGAGGACCAGGTTGGGGTTAGCCTGAACCCTTCAAAGACAAGTTGGAAGGAGGTCCACAGTGAAATGCCCCAGGGATCTGTGGTTGACCCTGTGGCCTTGGACCTCACTATCCATGAATGACATGACAGAGGTGGGCATGCTCACCTGCCCACGACACAAAGGGGGGGAAGCAGTCACATCAGTCATGCATCACTCATTCTGCCTCTGCCTGCCTCCACCACCGTCAAAGGCAGCCCCCACCATCTTGACATCAATTGCCCCTTGGGAGCTGCATTTCCAGGAGCTCTGACAACATATAATGTCACTGGATCCTTGCAACCACCCCAGGAAGGAGGTGCTATGATTATCCCCATTTGACAAGGGTAGAAATTGAGGCAAACAGAGATGAAGTGACTGCCCTGCATCACATGGTTCAGGATTTGAACTTGGGTCTTCCTGACTCAATCCACTGTGCCCCCAGCCGGTTCTATCCCCTAGGACCAAGCAGAATGAGGCTGACCCTGCTATACCATGAACAGAGACCCCTCAATGGCCCCTGCCCCCAGCCTTCCCTTCTCCCCACTGACCCCACGTTTTTGTCTCAGTACCTTCAGCATTGGCCCAGTTCCTTGCATGTGGTGGATGAGAAGCAGAGATATTTAAGTTAAAATAAATACACTTAATGAGAAAAAAAATGAAGCAGGGACAAAATCAGTAAACCCCTCATTCAGGACCTAGAAAAAGTAGGTGAAAATTCCATTCCCTGACCCATTTCCTCCCAGGACACCTCAAGGTGTTAGCCACCCTCCTCTAGACACTCTGCAGCTAACCTATGATCCCCAGGACTGACACAACACCCCCCCCCCCCCCAGAGGAGACCTGAGGGGGGCAAAACTCAGTGGGACTCTCTCCTCACTAGTCCTGGAAACTGGGCCTCTCTTGATGGTGCCTGAGGTCACCTGGTCCCTCCCCCCAAAGCTGATCCAAAATTACTTTTTGGGCCATGGAAGCCCCTAGCTCTTTCTCAAAATAACCACTCCCTCCCTCTATCTGTGGCTTTATCCAAGTCACACATGGAATTGCTCAACAGTCCAGGGGCGAGCTCAGACCCCAGGGGTCTGTCCTGAAGGCCTCCTGCATGCTGACATGGAAACCTCCCCAACTCCTCTGAGGGTTCAGCCATACAACCAACTCTAAAGCCATCAGACAGTGGCTCTTCCCTCATCTCTTGGCTTAATCTGCCCAGACCTGCTCTGGACAACTCCCAGGAAGCTTGCCCAGATCTAAAAAGAGGAAACCTAGTGAAAATCCATTCCAAAAACCTTACATAGTGTGCATTTATACAGCACTTTCAGGTTTGCTGTGCAAATCTGTCTCCTGGATCTTCACAACCACTCAGGGAGGGAGGGGAGGCTGTTATGATCCCAAATTTACAGGGGGGAAACAGAGGCAGGGGGAAGTGACTTGACTAGGGCCACCCAAGTACCAAGCCTCTGAGACTAGAGGTGAACTCATTTGGAGGAATAAGGAGGAAAGGAAAGAAAAACGTGCCAGCAATATTTGTGCCAAGAACCAAGCCATCCACTCTGATATCAAAGGGCCTCAAGTCCATCCCCAGATGGTGTGCAAAGAACACACCATAAGACATAAGGAATTCTGGCCTAAGGAATGACTAGCCACTGAATGTCAGCTCTATGGGAGGGAGGGGGCGAATGTCAGCAGGTCTGACCCTCCCCTTGGAGGGAGCCCACCCAAGCCGGGACCAAGCCTTCAGGACTGCCCAAAGCCATGAGTCCGGGAGGGTGGGAGGAAAGCAGAGGGGACAAGCAGGGAAGACCACTGCCACCCAGAGGGTCCACAGATGGCCAGCAGTAACAGAGGAAAAAGGAGGAATGGCTCAGAGGGCCAAGCAGGAAAGGCACCACCTGAGGACAGATGGCTGCCCTGCTCTAAGCCTGGGAGCTCCTGGAGCACTCAGGACAGACTTCACACCTGCACACTCACTCACTCACTCACTCACTCACTCTCTCTGTGTTCATTCCTCAGCCCATAGGCAAGGGTGTTGACAGCCTGGCCAAGCTACACAAACAGGGAGAGGAGAGCACCAGGACAGCTCCTTGTCCACCACAGGCATGACCAGCTTCCCTTGTCTCCCACAGAGCACTCTCTCACACTCACCCATGGAACTGCCCCATGCACCTTCTCCTTCGGGAGGCCAAGGGGCTTCTCCTCTCTCCAACTGCTCCATCACACTGGGATGGGAAACAGCAAGTCCTGGTGATGGGAAATGGGAGAATTCTGGGGACTGCAGGCCACCTCAGGTCCAACCTGGCCCCTCTCACTGCCATAGGGCGGGAGGCTTGGGGGTGCCCAGGAGTGGCCCATTGGCTCCTGTCCTGTCTCCAAGGAGCTGCCCAGGGATGGTCTTGGACTCAAGGGAATGGGAGGAGGGGGGACCCACACTCAGGAAGGGGGCCCAGAAAACCCTTACACCTGGGAACAAGGCAGTCCCCATGAACCCTAGCCTCCCTCCAAGGGGCAGTGTTTGGGTCCCATTTCCTCACCCAGGTAGACCATGTTCCTGTAATTCTCCAGCATCACCTCGAGGTAGAGAGCCTTCTGGGAGGGATCTAGATACCCCCACTCCTCATGGCTGAAGGTCACAGCCACATCGCTGAAGGTCACCAAATCCTGAAACACCAAATGCCTGTGTCTGTACTGACCTGTTGGGCCAAGGTCCAGAGCGGGGAGGGGTCCTTCCAAATCACCAGTTCAGTCCTACCTGAGAAGGACTAAATGCCCCTCTTTGGTCTAAAACATAAGAGAAATGACCAGAGACACCAGGGCAGCTTCATGGGGTCCTGTTGCTTGGAAGCCAGTGACCTTGGGCAAGGCCAAGGCTGACCTCTGACCCTGCACTGAGGTAGTCAGAGTTTCTCAGAAGGCACACATGAAATGGATGGGCAAGCCCCTTCTCTCCTTGGATGCCAGAGCCATGACAAGAGTCTGTGGGAAAGTCTGCCTACCTCTGCACTCCAGTCTATTCTTAATTCATCCATTCTCAAATCAACTTATCCCGCCCTAACCTCTCTGCTGACCTCCAGTCTCAGATCTCTAACAGCCTTTCAGACATCTCCAACTGGACAGCCAGGAGATACCTCAAACTCATTATATCTAAAAAAGAGGATATTATCTTTCCCCCTACCTAAACCCTCTCTGGTGGGTGGTAGAGTAGATAGAGAGCCAGTTCTGGAGTCAGAAGAACCTAAGTTCAAATATGGCCTCACACATCTGCTAGCTGGGTGACCCTGGGCAAGTCACTTCACCCTGTTTGCCTCAGTTTCCCCATCTGTAAAATGAGCCAGAGAAAGAAATAGGACAAACCATTCCAGTGTCTTTACCAAGAAAACCCTAAATAGGGTCACCAAGAGTGGGACACAACTGAAACTGAAGAATGAACCCTCCCCACCTTCTTCCTTCCCTTTTACTGTCAGGGGCACCATACTCCCAGACCCTGAAGCTCACAACTTGTAGGAGTCTTCCTGGACTCCTCATTATCTCTTACCCAACATCCAGGCTGTGGCAGCACCTCTGGTAGATTTCACCTCTGTAGCATCTCTGGTCACTTTCACTTTGTGGGCATCTCTGATCAATTTCACCTCAGAAATATCTCTGATAACTTTCACCTCTGAGGCATCTCTGGTCAGTATCACCTCTGCAATATCTCTGGTCCATTTCATCTCTGCAGCACCTCTGGTTGATGTCTTCACTGCAGCATCTCCCCTATATGCCCCTTTCTCTCTTCTGACATGGCCCCTACCTTTGTCCAGGCCCTCATCACCTCACACTTGAACTACTGCAATAGCTGCTGGAGGAAGTCTGCCTGCCTCAAGTCTCTCCCCACTCCATCCCATCCTTCATTCAGGCGCTAAAGTGAGTTTCCTAAAATGAAGGCATAACCATGTCACCCCTCCATGCCATAAACTCCAGTAGCTCCCTATCACCTCCAGCATCAAGCACCAAAGGCTGTTTGGCATTCACGGCCCTTCATAGCCTACCCTTGACTCTTCCATCCAGGGTCACCATCCTCCTGGCCGTCCCAGCAACAAGACACTGCATCTCCCACCTCAGCGCTTTTGCCCTGGGCCAGCCTGGCTCCCTTTCCCAGCCCCACCAGTCTCACTGTCACCCTGGTCCGACCTGGCCTCCACGCTCACCTGCCCGGCGGCCATGGCCAGTGGCGTTGCCTCCGTCTCCCACTCAATCCACGGCTATGGGCACAGGTGCGGGGACAAGGTACCCCGCCCCACCTCTGGCCTTTGGCCTGCAGCCTCCACTCTGATCGGGAGGAGGGGGTAAGGAGAGGTGGAACAGCCCGGAAGAGGAGGGAGAAAGAGAACAGGAAGTAAGTTCTGAGGCTGCAGAGACCTGAGCGCGCAACGCCTTCTGGGAAACGTAGTGCGGAAGTGGCGGCTCGGCGGTTAGTCCCGCCCAAACCGCGGGCGAGGGGAGGAGTCTGACCAAAGTGCGCCTGTGTGCTGGGCCCCTTTCCCCCCCCTCCCCCCCAGCCCTCTGCTCCTGGGCAGAACCTGACCTGGGCAAGCTGCAGGGGGAGGGGGTGTGGCACGCCCCTTTGTGCCCCCACAGCATTCCTCCCATAGTCCCCGGGGAAGAGGGGGGCCAGCCTCTCTGGACAGCGCCCCAAAGTCCTCCAGACCCGCCCCACGGCGTGGCTTCCTCAGCACCATCGCCCTTATCTATGGGGAGCTCACTACCTCCTCTGTCCGGGCTTCCAGTCCCCCTTGGAAGCCCCTCCACGCGGACAGAGGCTCCCAATCTCCCATCCCCCAGCTTCAGTGTGAAGACCCCGCCCCCACCGCACCTGGAGCGGCCCAGGGTGGAACCTGGAGGAGCCCGGGCCTGGGCGGGGCGGCCTCAACGGCGGGGGGGGGGGGGCCTCACCATGGCGGGGTGCCTTTCGGTAGGGCGGGGAGCGTGCTGGAGGGCCTTGCCGTGGGGGGGGGGGGGGCGGGGGAGCCTCGTCCTTGGGAGAGGGGTGCGCCCTAGGGCTGGGGCTTGATGGGCGCTGCGGGATTCGGATTAAGTGAGGCAGATTGCAGGAGGTTGTGGGCCCAAGGCCGGGACCAAAGTCAGGAAGGCTGGCAGATGACTTTGGCCTCTTGCATGACTGACCAAGCCCCCTTGGCCATGGGAGTGGATCTCCTCTGCCCTTCGGGCTGGGGCCATGCTCCTTACTCACTGACCCACCCAGGCCTCTGGACTCCCCCAGCCTAGTTTAGCCTCGGTCCAGAGGGTGTTGGCACATGGACCTGAGCCAGGAGCCACGAGTGAGCAGTGGTGAGCGGTGGGCAGATCGAGCGGACTGCTGCCCGTGGATGAGTGGCTCTCAGTCCTCCCTGAACTCCCCGGACAGCCCTACGTCCACTCCCCAGCCTGCTGGGTCTAGGGGAAGGGCTCCCAAAGCCCTCGAGGCTGCAGACCAGGTCGTTGTACCCAAATAGGAAAAGGCCGAGGAGTAGAGAGTTAGAAAAGGAGAAGTTAGAAGGGACCCTTTCCTAGGCACCTGGCCAGGGGCAAAACACAGCCCTTCTTGTACTCTGCTCACTCATCGGCATGGGAGGAAATGGGAACTCTAAACCCTAGGCTGTTTGAGTTATTAGAGGGTTTGGCCTTCAGAGATCAAATCTGGCATTCAAAGCTGGGGCATAAAGCCTCAAGTGGAGGGAACTGGAAAGCCATGGAAGAGGAAGCCAAAAAAGAGATAAATTCTGAGGCAGTTACCAGACGGCAGGAACCTGACTTTAGGAACTCCAGAGCTTTGCTCCTGGGCCCCCCTCCCCCCCTCCCCAACTTCAGTGAGAGGGACAAGTTTATAGAGAATATGATGCTGATCACACAATCAAAATGGGATGGGATAAAGGAATATGACTCATTAAAAGGGGAGGGGGTTGCTAAGGGACTAGGTAGTGGAGTGGTCCTGCAAACATCACTGACCAGCTGCTTTCTGACTGGCTGGCTCTTGTGGCACTGTCTGGTCAGGATGGATGGATAGTTAGCTACTGTGGTCCTGTCTGGGCTAAAAGGATGATGGGATTGTGATTGGGTGGCAGGATTCCCCGTGGGAACGTGTGGCTTGGCTCCCCAGGGCCATGGGCCTGCTGTTCTGTTGCGGTGGGGGGAGGGGGGGCAGGGCAAGAAGGAAGGTAGAATACCCAGCAGGGGCAGCTTTAGTAAGGTCCCATCACCCAGCACCTCCCCAGCATTGGCCTTGGCAACATGACTCACCTCCAAGCCCCTCCTCCTGGACACCGTCTGAAAACTTGGGCCTTGAACCCTCTTGGTCATTTCCTTTGTCTCTTTCCTTGGCTCTCCATCCAACTAACACATATCTCTCAAGTGCCTCAGGGGTGGAGATCCTGTGGCCTTGAGGCCACACCCCATCTTCTAGGTCCTCTAGGTCCTTCTAGGGTTTGACCTTTGGACTGAGTCCAAGTTTGACAGAAGGAATCCTTTTCCAAAGGGGATTTATTCTGTGAGGTTTGGATTCAGTGAGAGGGCCACACTTGAGGCCCCAGAGGGTCACATGTGGCCTTGAGATAGAAGGTTCCCAGCCCTTCCCTAGGCTGATGATTCCCCGAATCATAAATCCAGCCCCTAACCACGACTTCTGACAGGCTCCAGTTCGTAATGTACAGACTGTTCTTACATTATGAAAATATGACTTTACCTTAAGAATTCTGAAAGAAATCCACATCCCAAAACAAACCTACCTTAACCTTACTGTACAGTGCTTCGCTCTCTCAACTCCCTGCCCCTCTGCTCAGGCCTCCACCTACACACATTCCCACAAAAAAAATAAATAAATAAATAAACCCAGTGAAAGAAGAATGGACCAGCAGAACACACCTGATCAGGTGCTTGGCTTGAGACCTCCAGGCAGAGACAGAGAGACAGAAAGAGAGAGAGAGGAGAGACAGACAGAGACATAGAGATCGACAGAGAGAGGGGAGACTGAGACCCAGAGAGATAGAGACAGAGTAGAGAGAGTCCTCCCCATTCTGTGCCCCCCTTCCCCACAGTCTGTCTTACGTCTGGCACCAGGGCATGGGTCTGTCCTGGCCACTTCCTCCCGTTGCTCTCACTTCACTCCCCCAACGTTTCCTTGAACCACTTAAACCATATCATCCAGGGACAAATTCTCATTACATAAAAATCACTTAACAATACAAGTCTGCAGAAAACTGTGTATTGCCTTCTGGTCCCTCTGAGGTGGCTGTCTCATAAGCATCTCCAATGTTTTATCGCCATTTCAAACTTCCCTTTTAATTAGTTCAGGCCACTGCTGATCCTGCGGTCCTCTCAGCTCACAAAATAGGTGCAACATCCTTAGCTCTTCATCCACTCCCCCCATGCCATCATTTGCAGGTCATATGGTTGCTACCCCCACAGGAAGACATAGACACTCCCCACCTCCACCACCTTTCTTCAGGCCCTCTTTACTCATTGCCAAGGATGCACAGCTTATGGCCTTTGTGCCACTGATAGACTCTATTTGTCTTGACAATAGTTTTCAGTCAACAGAGGTGAGATGCCTCCCCTTTCTTGGAGCCTGTTTCTCCATCAGCAGAACCAGGAGGTTGAATTGGACAGCCTCCCTTTCTTCCTGTTCTAGAACATGCAGAACGCTTATGGGAGTCCCTCCAGATGATGCCCTGATTTTTTTCCCTTGAAAATATGTGTGACCACCATCAACGTGAGCAGGTTGCAACCCCCACCTGAGTGCCGAGAGCTTCAAAGAAGGGAATGCAAAGTGATGAAGGGCAGAAGCTGGGGTGCTGAGTGCTTTACAGATATCTCACTGGGGAGAGAAGTGCTGTTATTTTCATTTTCTGGGTGACTAAAGTGAGGCAAACAGCGGTGGAGAGATGTACCCAGGGTCCCAAAACCATATCTGGGGACAAATTTGAACTCAGATCTTCCCGACTTTAGTCCCAGGGCTCAAAGCACTGCACCACAAGCTTTCAGCGTGCTAGATGTGACCCCCTTGGAGGGGAACACCAGCAAAAGTGGGCTGGGGGCACAGGATGAATTAGCCCCTCAGGATGAGGGCTAGTCACCCTCCTGTCACAGCCTGCCCCTCAACAAGCATCACTGAAGCCATCATCCCAGTGCTGGAGCTCCAAGGTCCACTGGAAGATCAAGGGCTGCTGTTGGCCCCTTACCTAGATCAGGGCTGGGAAACTTAAGGATCTGTTCTGTAAAAACTGGATTCAGTCAAAAGGCTGCCCTTAAGGATGTAGAAGGCCACATGAGCTTCCCCACCCTGGACCTAGATCTTATCTCATAAGCACATGGATAAAGTGTCTCATGGACTTGACAGAAAAGGTGGAGAAATATGTCTCTGTCCAGCTTGATAATAGGCATTTCAATGGTCACTGAAAAGAGGGGTCTGTCACAAGTGTAAGTGCCAGCAGACAGTGCCTGGAGAGGCAGGGCCCCTGCAGGGAGGGCTGGGGCTTCCCCTCCCTCCTCAGGCAGTCTCCTCCACTGACAGAACTCTCTTTTTGTTAGGAAGCTGACACAGGCCTGAAGTCTGAAGTGGGGCAAATGTTTTTCAAAAAGGGAAGACAACAGTCTTCGAGCTGCACAGAAGTCGAGGAGCTTGCCTTCGGTTCCTGGGGGACACGGCCAGAGCTTACTATGAAATAGAGGGCGAGTGAAGAGAAAGCAGTGGCTGCAGAGCGCTAGGCCAGGCCAAGCCCTTAGAGGTTCAAGGGCCGCATGGAGAAGCCCATGGACCTCTTCCCCAAACACTGCTTGAAAATGCACACAATACATATCACACACAAAATACACACGATATAAGCAGTATGTTAAGGACAACAAACAGAAGCTGAGAAAGCCATTTTCTATAACCAGTCTCATATCGTTTTCTGGCAAAGTCATTAAGCTGTGGCAGGTAAGGGAAATAGCATATGGTTTACCTGAATTTGGTTCTTACTGACACTGGCAGTGGCCATATTGCGTCAGGCCTGGACCAACAGCTGCCATTCTCCTTGCCCTTCCCAGAGGAGCCTTCATTCCTAAAATGCCCCGCTCACTGAATGGGTCCAACAGCACAGGCAGCTTCTTGTGCCCAGAGTCTGCCTCCTGGGCTGAGATCTGGCGTGGTGACTGGACAGAATTAAGGGATGGCTTATCATTTTTTCATTCACAAAAGAAATGGTTGATGACGTTTTAATGAAGAGCTCTGTGTGTCAGGCCCAGTGCCAAGCCCAGGCCATCCCTGCCCTCTAAGAAAGGTGGCCATGGAAGAAAGGTGTTTTGGCTTGGGAAGTCTCAGGCATGGGGAGTGGCCAATGGGGAGATAAGTGGCTATCCAGAGAAGAATCCACAAAGTGGGGTAGGGCTAGATAGAGCAGGCTTGCCCAGTAGCTCAAGTCGATGACCAGCTAGGTGCCAGGACAGTTCAGGCCCAGGGCAGGAGGAGATGGCAAAGGTAGACCAGCCTGAATGGGCAGCTAGTCTGGAATTGGCTAGAGTGGGTTATGGGAGTTGGCGTTTCCTGCCTGACCAGTCAGGACAGCTTAGCCCCAAGGTGGGAGGACAGTGCAAGAGGCAGGGGGTTGATGGGGTCAGAGGTGATGGAGAGGACACTCAGGCTTGCCACTTCCTTTTCTGACAGGTTTCTTCAACTATAGGAAGCTGGTAGCACAACAGACAGTGAGCTGGGCCTCAAGTCCAGAATTCCTGAGTTCAAATCCCACCTCAGAAACTCTAGACCTGTGAGCCAGGATGAGTCACAACCCTTCCTCATCTGTAAAATCAGGATAGTGGTAGCACCTACCTTCCAAGGTTATTCAAGGATTGAATGAGAAATTTGTAAAGTATTTTGTAAACATTAATTGCTACACAAATGCTGTTATTATAGCAGCTATCACAGTGAGAGGCAGTGACCTGGAAGAACTGTAGAGCTGGTCTCAGAGCCAGATCAGCAAGATTTGGGCTCAGCCTCTGATACCTACAGGCTGTGTGTGCTCTAGGGCAGACATGTCTGATTCACAAGGAAACTGGGGCCACTCACCTAGACATAAGGATCCCTGCGGGCTACATGCCGCCTTGGAAAATCACATATCTACAGTATCTATGTTGTCATGTATCTGTTTATTTTGCTAAATTTCCCCATTCCATTTTAATCTAACTGAGAGAGCACCTCAGGGTTCACTCAGCCTGGGTTTAACACTCCTGCCCTGTGAGACATTGTCATTGGGGGGATTTCTTCATCCAGGAGTCTCCTATCCTAATGGACCAAGTCCAGCCCCTATGCCTATGGATCTGGCAGGTGGAGGCTGGAAGGCTGGAAACAGAGCTTCCCTACATTTTAGCCAAGCTTTTGATAAAATCTCTTATATATTCTTATGGAGAAGATAGAAAGATGTGGAGTAGAAGATAGTGGAGATGTGACCTGATCTGCCATGGTGATTACTGCAGCCTGGCCTCCTCAGCAAGCACAGCACCTGAAGACCCAGTAGAGAACATTCTTGCCAGCCAAGTCCTGGCAAATGATCTAACAGCAGAAATAGATAGGCTTATCAGGAGAAATAATGCCAAAAAAGAGGCATGATCATCTGTTTTGCTATTGCACGGTAAGGACCAAGGGACCATTTCATTGGACTTGTGGATGGCACCTCTTCCATTCATTATCTCCTGGAGAGCAGGGATCATCTTGCTTTTCTATTTGTATCCCCAGGATCCAGCACAATGTAGTAAGTGCTTAATAAAGGCTTTTTCATTCATGCAATACAACCAGGCAGATTCAGAACTGGCTGAACTCAGAGTGGAATTGTCAATGATTTAACTTGATAGGAGGCTTTTGGACATCTGGCGCTGGGCTACTGGACATTTTTAGCAATGACTCAGATTAGGAGACAAAAAGCAAACTCAGCACCTTTTCAGACAAGACAAAGCTGGAGGGATTGCTAACATGCTGGACCCCAAGGACTTTAATAGGATGAAATTCAGTGGGGACAAATATGAATGAAGACCTACAGGTCTGGGTTTAAAAAAAACCCATCACACTTGGCACCTATCCTAATAGAATAATAAGAATAATAGAAGATAGCCCTTCTATAACACTTTAAGGTTTCCAAAGCACTTAGCAGACATCTCACTTTATCTTCACAACCACCCTGGAAGGAGATGCTATATTATCCCCATTTCACAGTGAGGAAACTGAGGCAGTCAGGTTGAGTGACAAGTAAGGGTCCCACAGCTAATGAGTGTCAGAGGCCAGAGATGAACTCAGGTCTCCTGACTTCCAGTCAAGAGCTATCCACTGCATCCCTTGAGGGTCAGGACAGAGCTAAGACATGGAGTATTGCCTGTCAGGAAACAGAAATGTGAAGACTGATGCTTCAGCTGGACCAAAGAAGGTATGAAGGGGACTACTAATGAGCCATGGAAGGTTCTGTCAGATCCTAGTGGTAATAGGGAACTCCACAATGGAGCAGGTACAGGAGGGATATGGGCACAGCTGTTCATGACAAAAATCACTTAGGCAGCTGTGTGGAGGTTGGACCAGAGGCAATGAGGGGATAAGGGAAATGGATGGCATCTGTGTGAAGAGAGAAAAGGGGACTCACAGGGAGAGATTGTGCAATTAGAAAGACCTGGGAACTCATTGGTGCATGTGGGGTGAGGGTGATTCCAAGGACAGTGATTCCCTGAACTGAAATGGGGGAGTTAGGAGGCGTAGCCTCAGAGGAAAGACGAGAAATCCTGCTTCGGCTGAGCTGAGTTAGAAATGTGATACAGCATGGGAGCTCAGGAGCCTGAGGGCTGAGATGAGGCAGATCTGGAATCACAGAGATGAGCATTAGAGCCATGGGAGCTGGGGAGTTCGCTGAGACTGTCAGGCCCTCCATCCATAAGGGCTCCTTCAGGCAGTACCTCTGCTTCCTCCCCTTCTGGGGAGCCTCAACAAATACTTCATTTAAGGCCGAATCAGCTAAAATATGTTCTTTCCCCCAGGAGGAAAGTCCAGCTAACTTTGTGTTGGCATAATCATTCAGATTTGTCAATGCTTTCATACACGTTGGAGTTACTGTGAAGTAGTTGTCAGCACTATTTAGCTGGTCCAACAATTGCAGCTCAGTTACCCTCAGCAGCAGTGAGACAATCCCAGGCATTAGTCTCCCTAGATAGAGTTTTCACTGAAAATAGAGAATTCAGATAGAATATATAATATTGAAATTAAGATTGGGGGTAAAAAAGAAGAAACCAACTTTGTAAAATTATTTATTCTATTTTAAGCCTTCTGTCATAATTTACCATCCAAATATTTTGTTTTCCATGATCCAGCTTTACTTACAGGCATACATAATGAAGCTGCGAGAAGTTTTACAACCTTTTTACCTTGAGTAGCTTTTGATTTGTATGTTTTTGTTTATATGAATGAAAAGTAAGACTTCTGCTTCTGTGCAACAGATTCAAATGTGCACTTATTGGATGGCATTTATTGAAATGGCAACATAGTATCTACTTACTGCTGAACTGAAAGCTAATCAATTGTCCGTGGGATTTTAAAATGTGTACGTCCAGCTACTTGGGTTTTTCCCCCATGTTTTATTTCTTTTTCTAATTGTAATATTGAAATTTTGAAATTAAAATAATGTGTGTGTGCACATGTGGGCACATGCTTTAAACAACCTGTCAGTAATACTTAAAAATAAATTACTGGGAAAGAAACCTTAAAAAAAAGTATGAATCCTCTGATGTCGAGTAAGATCTCCATTCTGGCAGGATACCCTCCCCCACTCACTACATTCATATGGTATCTCTCCAGCGTGAATGTTCTGATCAGATTAACCTTTTGGCAGAAGACTTTCCCACATTCATAAGGTTTTTCTCCACTATGAATCCTCTAATGTTTAATACAATCTAACCTACAAGAGAAACATTTCCCACACATTACATTCCTAAGATTTCTCTCTAATATGAACTGTCTGGTGTCAGGGAAGTTATTCTGTGAAGCAGAAGGCCTTCCCATATTCATTACATTCATAGGGGTTTCTCTCTGATATGAATTCTTTGATGTTAAGTACAGTCTGGCCTCAGTGGGAAGGCTTTTCCACATTCATTGCCTTCACAGATTTTTTCTCTTATATGAACTCTCTGAAATTAAGTAAATTCTCTCCTCAGGTGAATGGCTTTCCCCGCATTTATTATATTCATAAAGTTTCTCTCTGGTGTGATTTCTCTGATGTCAAATAAGCTCTCCCATCCAGAAGAAGGCCTTCCCACACTCATTGCATTCATAAGGCTTCTGGCCAGTGGGAATCCTGTGAAGGGGAGGGACAGAGGAGATAGGCTTAAGAGGTTTATCCTATGTCTAGCTCACTGGGTTTCTCTTCAAGAGCAATTCTCTGACGCAAAGTAGGTTCTTCATAAGTGCTTGCTGAAAAAAATAGTTTACCTGTCAGATTTATGGAAAAGGGAAGATTTTATGACCAAACAAGAGTTAGAGAACATTACAAAATGCAAAATTGATAATTTTGATTATGTTATATTGAAAAAGTTTTGCACAGATAAAGCCAATGTAACCAAGATTAGGAAGGAAGTAGAAAATTGGAAAAAGAATTTTTACAACCAGTGTCTCTGATAAAGGCCTTGTTTCTAAAATATACAGAGAAATGAGTCAAATCTATAAGAATTTAATTCATTCCCCAACTAATAAATGCATGTGAACAGGCAGTTTTCAGAGAAAGAAATTAAAGAACATATGAACATAAGCATATAAAAAAGTGCTCTAAATCACTACTGATTAAAGAAATGCAAATCAAAACAACTCTGAGGTACCACATCTCACCTGTCAGATTGGCTAAGATGACAAAACAGGAAAATGATAAATGCTGGAGAGAATGTGGAAAAATTGGAACACTAATACATTGTTGGTGGAATTGTGAACTGATTCAACCATTCTGGAGAGCAATCTGGAACTATGCCCAAAGGACTATAAATAATTTTATACCCTTTGACCCAGTAATACCACTTCTAGGGTTGTATCCCAAAGAGATCATAGAAGTGAGTAAAGGACCCATATGTACAAAAATATTTATAGCAGCCTTTTTGTGGTGGCAAAGAATTGGAAATCAAGGGGATGCCCATCAACTGGGGAATGGCTAACCAAGTTGTAGTATATGAATGTAATGGAACATTATTGTGCTATAAGAAATGAGGAGCGGACAGACTTCATAATAACCTGGAGAGACTTATATAAACAGATGTTGAGGGAGGGGAGCAGAACTAGAACTTTGTACACAATTACAGACACATCATATGTGTGATGACAGACTTTGATTGACTGGGATCCTCTCAGCAATGCAAGGTTATAAGACAACTCCAAAAGACTCATGATGGAAAAGGTTGTCCCCATCCAGAGAAAGAACTACAGAGTCTGAATGCAGACTAAAACAAACGACTTGCTCTCTCTCTTTTCTGTTTTGTTTTGTTTCATTCCTTCTTTCTTGTTCACTCCATTGGTTATACCTCTTCTTTACAATTTAACTAATGTTTAATGTGAAGGTATCTGTAAATCCTGTATTCAACAGCATGCCACTATGGGGGGCGGAGAGGAGAGGTAGGGGAAGAAAATTTGAAACTCAAAGGATTGTGGAACTGAATGTTTTAAACTAAAAGTAAATAATTTTTTTAAAAAAAGAAAAATGCATTACCCATAAAAAAATAAATGCTTGCTTATTAACTGATGTTCAATGTGTTGTTTATTTTGGAGGAAAGCCTCCCCCACCCCCACCCCCACCCCCATTCATTACACTGATGGAGTTTCTCTCCAGTACTGATAATCTGACTTTTGATGGACGGGCTATGGCTGAAGGTTTTCCTCTATTATATTGATATATTTTCTCTTGATAGGGTCTACTGTCCAACTGATGGATTTCCCACATTCATTATGCTTAGAAAATACCTCCTTTCAGGAATTCTATTACATTTACTTAGGTTTAGTTAGAAATGGAAATTCCTATGTGTATCACATTGATGGAGACTATACCCTCTGTTGGAGGAAGGGACTGACCCAAGCCTGAACATTCGGTCACATTTCCTAGGTCCCGCCCCTCTCACATTACTGGGAGGTTTCTTTTTGGCTCATTTTATCTCACTAAAATGGTTTCTCCCAATTGCTCTGATGCCTCTCTCCCACAGCATTTAGACTGTTTCAGGTTAAAGACACAGAAGTCATACCTTGGGATCCTCTTGAGAAATGCTTCCATGGAAACACCCAGCTCTGGAGCTGACTTGTTTCAGGCGTAGTCTCTCCATCTGAAAGAAATAAAAACTGTAAATATCTCCTACACCCACCTGCTGCATATATAGGCCTATCTCCTACAGGAAAAAAACCAAAACCAAAACCACTGTCTAACCTGAAAGGGCAGACCCAATAACAATATCACTAGCATTTGTATTTTGTAAGCATTTGTAGTTTGTCAAAACGTGTCACACTGATCTTCACAAGAAGGTTGTGAGGGAAGGGAAATAAGTTATTATATTGACTAAATGAAGAAACTGGGGGTCAGAGAAAGGAAGCTATTGGCTCGAAGTCCCAACATTAATTGGTAGTGGTTAGTCAGCCAACAAGCACTTCTGAAGTCCCTACTATGTGCCAGGTTCCAGATAGAGAGCAAGTACTGGCACTGAGAGGGATTGGAGGCATTTCCTGAAGAAGGGCTGGAGAGGCAGCAGACTGGAGGGTGGAGGGAAGTCAGTCAGTGAAAATGGTCAGTGGGGAGCTGGGGTCTCAAGAGGCCGCTGTCACTGTACTGCAGTGCAGGAGGCCAGGGGGTGCAGGGAGCAAGGAAAATGGAAAGGGAAGCTGGAGGACAGGTAGGAAGGGCCTTGAATGCCGAGCAGATGCTTTTGGATTGGTTCCTGACAGGAGCTCACTGTCCAGTCAGGAGCTTCCAAAGAGGGCAGACTAGAAGATGAACTGGAGGAGGGAGAGGCTTGAGGCAGGAAGATGCTGCCCTCAGCTACTTCAACAATCCTAGCTAGAGGGGAGGAGGGCCTGTGCCAGGTTGCTGCTAGCCTCACAGGAGAGAAAGGAGTGTAGTGGAGAAATGGGACAAAGAGAGAAACAAGAGGAATTAGCTACAGATTGAATGTGGCAGGGAAGAGAGAGTGAGTCTGGGAGCCTACAGCACCAGGGAAGATTAGTGCCTCAACAGGAGTTGGGAATGTGAAGCATATAGCGGGAAATATAATGCTCTTACTAGGCAGCTGCGTGGGGTACCAGCACAGAGAGCCTGGCGCCTGGAGTCAGGGAGAACCATTTTCATGAGTTTAAATCCAGCCTCAGACACTTCCTAGCTGGGTGACCCTGGGCAAGTCACTTGACCCTGTTTGCCTCAGTATCCTCATCTGTAAAATGAGCTAGAGAAGGAAATAGCAAACAAGTCCAGTGTCTCTGACAAGAAAATCCTAAAAGGCGTCACAAAGAGTTGGGCATGAGTGTAAATGCCTAAACAACAAAAAAGAGAATGAATTTGGTTTTGGACACGTTGAGCACGTTGAGTTTAAGATGACAGAGAGACTTCCAGTCCAAAATGCAAATTGGAGAGGAGAACCTGGAGGTCAGGAGAGCAGTTCAGGCTGGAGAGCATAGCAGGGAGATGGTGGGTGGAACCAGAGGAGCAGATGGTCTCCCCAAGGAAAAGGGGCAAGAGGGAAGTGAGGGAGCCTCCAGGCATGGCCAAGGTTGAATCTGGACAAAGATCTAGAAAAGAAAAGACAAAGGAAGGGGAGAGAGCGGGGGGAGACAGACTGACAGAGTGAGGGCTGAAGGAAAGCTTCTGGACCAGGACTTTGGAGAGAGCAGTTCAGTGGAATGACGAGGACAGAAGCTGCCTTATAAGGTTTGGAGGAGAGGAGAAGTATCAGCCATAGCCAGCCTTCTCACATGCAGACAGACAGGGCAGGAGAGACAGAACACAGCAGTTAGCAGCCGGGCATGGACCAGGGGAGGAGTCCAGGAGCATAGGAGAGACCTGGGCATGTTTGCAGGCTGGCTGAGCCAGTAGAGCCAGTAGAGGGGGTGGGACAGGAGGGGTCACTCCAGCAGGTAGATGGGTGAGTCTTGGTCATCATGGGAGACAAGGGCAAGGCTGTGACAGTGGTAGGAGGCCTCTGAGTGCTGGGAGGTGAGGGAGAGGGAACTAGGGGCTTGGGGCTAGCAAGTCTAACATCCTGAGCCAGGTCCATCCTCCTGGTCCAGTCAGTCTGCTGCCACCAACTACAGCCTGGCCTCAGGCAGAGCTGACAGCTACAGAAGGCACAAAGAGAACTCTAAATCCAGTGAGAGGTTGGCTGGCCCTCGAATTCTGGGATTCTAGATGCTTGCCAGTCACATTCAGAGGTTCTGAAGACAGCAGAACCTCCCTGGTTCTTCCTCCCTTCTCCTGCAAGGCCTCAGAAGGGGGCATGTGGGGGACACCTCAGAAAGGCTCCAGCGTAAAGGCAAGGCTGGTCCCAAGACACCAGTCTGGGCAGATGCAAGCCTCCCCCATGAGATGGTGCTGCTCTGCCCAATGGCCAGATGACTTAGCCCAGCTGCCTGCCCCCTCGGCCTTCCTTTCCAGCTGTCAGCTGTGGCAGGGCTGTTTGGAACGGATTCCTGGAAAGGGGACAGGGCAAGGAGGCAAGTGCCTCTCCTTCTTCCGTTCCCCACCGTGCCCCCCCCCCCCCCCGGGTCTGGACCACTCTGACTATCTGTTCTTTCATGTGGTAAGATGGCCATGACTGAGAGATGCCCAGAGCCCACGAGGGGCCAGAGTTGAAAAGACAGATGGTGAGATAAAGCATTAAATTAGTGCCTGCTGTGAGCAAATACAAGCAAGCTAGTGAGTCTCTGCCCTCAGGGAGGGTGCATTCAGACAGAGAGGGAACACTGGAAAGTCAGGTGGATGTATGCCAGGAGACCCCAGGAGCCCTTCCCACCAGGTTAATGAGTAAGCTCGCTTCTCAGAGCTGGGGACGGATGGGCAGAGGCCAAAGGAGCAGGGGGGGTGGAGGGCTGGTAGGGGGCAGAACCTGAGGTCAGACTGGCCCAAGTCAGGCCAGAAAGCCTACAGACAAGGAAGTACTGACTCCACACTGGGGGCTGTGTGACCATCCAGTCCAAGCCAAGATGGGCCGGCGTGTGTGGGGCCCATCTCTGAGCTCTTTGCACTTAGGGTCTCTTTTCTGTTTCCCTCCTCATGCTGGGATAAGGGCTCATGCAGTTAAGAAAGGTGAGAAAAGAGAGCTGGGCCACCTCAGGACTAAACCCAACCCCAGCCTGGACAGAGACTGAGAGTGGTCTGCAGGAGCAGCCCCGGCTTCTCCACCTCAAGGTGCTGGACAATGACTGTTCAGCTCAGAGAAAGAAGGGGACAAGACCTTGGGAGGGCTCCCCAAATGCCATCAGCATAGTCTGAACCACAGATGGTGGGGGGCATAAACAGGAGGGTGGAAATAGGCTGGAAAAAAAAGGACATGACTCTTGAGCCACCCACTTCCTGACCTGTGTCAATGCTCTTCAAGAGAAGGCTTTGCTGGGCACAACTGGGGGCATTTTCTCTGACTCTGGACAGATGTAAGAATCACTCATGAATTAGCCAGGGGTGGAGGCAAGAGTAAACACAACAGAAGAAAGCTGAAAGGAAGGGTGACGACAGCCATAACAGGGAGGTGTGTGTCAAGACAGGGCCACAAGGCTGCCAGCCAAAGAAAGGCTTCTGCCCCAAGGAGCTCTCAGTCTAAGGGGAGTCTGAGTCCCAGCAGCAGGGAGCAGGAAGACCACCCCAGGCCTGAAGGAGGGCCAGTTTGGCTGGAAGGGTGAACACAGCAAAGGGAAAACCTTGAAAGTTCAGCTGGGCCTTTCAAATATAAATACCAGTGGAGTCAGCTAAGGAAGAGTCAGTATTTTGGCTTTTTGTGGAAGCCGGAGGGAGAAAGGCCAGTTATGATGTGTGAATGCAATGGACCATAGCTGTGCCAAGAGTATGCAGACAATTTCACAAGAAGATGCTGACCAAAACAAGAAAGGATGGAAAGCACAGACTCTGAAAGACTTCAGAGTTTGACAAATGTGTGAGAAGGATCCATGGCAGAGGGGGTTTTCTTCACTCCCTGACACCCAGAGAGGCAACGGTTTAAAAGGCAGAAACAGATGTGCGTTTTCTGACATGATCTACGCAGGGGCTTGTTTAGTGGGACTCAGTAGGTATCTTCTGAGGGCTTTGATTTTTGCTTTAATCTGCTCAATGAGAATGAGAGGACACAATAGTGGAAGACAGGCTAATTGTTCTTAAACCTGATATTTGAAAAATGAAATAAATGATTTAAACACAAAAAACAAGAAAATGGGAACATTAAAGCATTACTGTGGCACTATGGACTGATCCAGCCCGCATTTGGAACAATGTTCCCAAGAGAACCTACCCTCAGACCCAGCACCCTAAGGAGGCCCATTCCTCAAAGAGATAAAAGAATGAGGAAAAGGACGCACTGGCACAAAACTACTTTCAGCCCTTCTTTTCATGGTGGCAAAGAAATGGAAGCTGGGGGTAAGCCCATCAAGTGCAGGTGGTTGCCTGAGGCAGGTGGAGGTCATGGAATTCTACTGTGCTCTAAGAAAGGACGGAGGGTCTGGCTCTAGAGAAATCTGGAAGGACTTGTTTGAACTGATGCAAAGGTGAGGAAGAAGACCCAGGGGAACAAGGTATCCAGTACCAGCAACACGGAGAAGACAAACACTCTGGAAGTTTTGGTAACATTGAGAGAGGCAGAGGACAGCCAGAAAGAGAGGGAGCCCAGATTCTGGATTGGTTAAACTGAGGCTCAGAAAAGGGTGACCAGTCCAAGGTCATCTCAGTGGGGAAGAGACAGTAATGATCATCTTGTTACCAGATTCAGCATCTCCTGCAGCCCCACCTTTCCTCTGAGGTTCAGATTAGAGTCCTTGAGCCAGCAGGTAAGTCAGTGTGGAAAAATGCCACTTGGTGTTTCAGAGATCAGTGACCTTCAGGGATGTGGCTGTGACCTCCACCCTGGGGGAGTAGGGGCACACAACTCCCAAGGACTGAAGAGGGGCAAGTTCCCCCACCCCTCAAGGGACACCAGACCCAGAGGAGGTACCTAGTTCTGGACACAGTCAATGCTGGAGTGTTTGCTGGACTAAGCAGGCTCATGGTGAGGGTTCTGTCCTTCTTTTCTTTCTCTCGGTGGGGCAGAGGTCAAACACAAAGAAGGCCACTCCTCACCTGGCTCTGCCTCTTCTCCCCCCCCCCCCTTCCATGCCCTACAGATAACCTGGCCATACTGACCTACAGCACTCCACATCCCATCTCTGTGCTCTTGCCCCAGCCACACCCCCTGCCTAGACTGCTCTCTGTCCTCATTGACACCTCCTGAATCCCTGGTTTTGTCCAAACACCCCCCACCAATCTCAAAAAGTCTATCCTTATGTCCCCAGGAGAATATACTTTCCCTCAGAAATGATTTTGTTTCTACTTTGTATGTTTTATTTAAACTTGATTTCAACTTCTATTATAGATGCTGAGCCTCACTCCCCCACCTCCCATAAAATGGAAGGTCTTTTCCATGTTGTATTTTTATGCCTAGAGTCTGGTGGGTGGAAGAAAGGGAGGGGAGAAGGGAGGGAGGAGAGGGGAAGGGAGAAGTGGAGGAAAGGAGGGGGAGGGAGGGAGGGGAAAGGAAGAGGAGAGAAGGAAACTGTAAGAAAGAAGGAAGGACAAGGGGAGGAAGGAAAAGGGAGAGGGAGGGAAGGAGGGAGGGAGGGAAGAAAGAGGAAGGGAGGAAAAGGGAGGGGAGGGACGGGAACTGTAGGAAGGAAAAGAGAAAGAATGGAGGGAGGATCTGGGCATCATTCCTGGGTCACACATAGGGACCCCCCACCAGAGACTTGAGAAGGTGAGTCTGAAGCATACCCCCACCCACCCCCCAGGACGGTACTGCAGACACAGCTCCAGTTGTAGCCCATGACTCTAGAGGGGAGTCACCATCCTACTCCAGTTGGGCTCATGGACCTGTTGAGCAAGGCTTCTGGATCACTAAGTAGGATCCTTGTTTTAGATTGCAGCCCATTACAAACAGGTGATAAAGGGGTGTCAATGAAGACTATGAGGCAGAGAATGAATAGATACTCTCCCTTCCCCACCAAGATGACCTTAGACAGGTTACTCTTCTCTAGGCCTCAGTTTGACCAATCTAGGATCTGGGCTCCCTCTCTGAGGGCTGGAAGAACATAGACACAGATTTCTAGAGACAAAGTCCAGGATCCAAAAAGGTGCTCCTATGGTAGGGGGTGGTCAGCACTGGGCAAGGGTTTCCCAGGGGCTAGTTTTTGTGTCATTCACACATTCACCTGTGAAGCTGCCCCATGCACCTTTTCCCTCTGGAGGCCCAGGAGTTTCCCCCTCACTCCAACTGGCCCATGATATCAGGCTCTAAAACACCTGTTTTGAGTTCTGGGGACCTTAAGTCACCTCTGGGGCCACATGGGCAGGCTCAGGAGGCCCAGAGAGTACCCCCAAGGACCTCCCAAGGGTATACTTTATCATGTCACCAGAATGTGTGTACTGATATTCATGAATCACTGAAAAGCCCCTTCCCCGGAAACAGGCAGAAGTACCCCCTCTTTGGGCTATCAAAGAGCTGGACACCCCCCTAACAAGCTGCTCAGCCACAGCAGAGAGAGCACTCAGCCTGGAGCAGGAAAACCTAAGTTCAAATCTGACCTCAGATCCTTCCTCCCTGAGTGACCCTGGCCCAGTCATTTAACCTGTCTGACTGTTTCTTCATCTATATGGGGATAATGATGGCATTGAGGGTTAGGGTCAGGGTTAGGGGGTGTAAAGAGGTTAAAATGAGATGATGTTGAGCACAACTCCACCCTTCCCTCCCCCAACTGATCAGGGAGCAGGAATTTCAGGCTAAGGTAAAAACCTGGCTGGAGATTTCTCCATCCTGCCCTGTCCTCTCCCCCCTCCTAATCACCCCATCCTAGGCTTCCTGTCCCTCAGACTAGGATGAACTTCTACACTGATGGGAAATTCAAATGTACACTGACTAACCACTAATTGTAGTTTCGCCTTACATCACCTGGCTATTGAATCTCTTTAAAAACACGGCACACTGTCCATTCCTGCACTGTCTGATTTGGGTAACCATGTTTCCCTGACAGTCCTACAGTAATAAAATCCACTTCAAATTTAATTTCAGGGACCTTCTGTCTCGATCCTTTCAGCTCAACATTTGGAGGCCCACAACAAGATCTGCAGTGTTCCGTGGCACCACAAAGATCTCCAAATAAGAGCTCTCGGCCTCAGGAGCTAGGCATCTGCTCACCCCAATCCCTAGGTGGGGGTGGCCCCTGAGGACGTTCCAGGGCTCCAGGGCTCGAGGAGAGAAGATCGAGCCTGCCTCCCCAACTTCAACTTGCTCCTCATTTTGCCTTTTCATGGATCCAAGACCTCCAGTTTGGGGGTGAGTAAAGTTCTGTCCTGTTTCCTGGAGAGGGAGAGGACTAGACGTAGCCATTTGTGCAGGGGGCATCTCCTCCCTGGGCAAAGCTCGAGACGTCATCCCTCTTGCCTGTAAATGGTCTGGTTATATGGTTAATATCTTTCTCTCTATGTGTCCTTTATTTGCTTGAGCCCATTTGGTTTCTGTTCAGAATCTGCGAGAGGTAAACAAGCTGGATAGGGACTAAAATTTGTCTGTCTCCATTCTGTGTTCATAAAGTTTTGTCTTGATCTCATTTGCTTAGAGCCTCCCTGTTTTTATTCTGCAAAGCAGGTATTCGAGTGGCTATCAGGTGAGCACCTTCAAGGTAGCTTTTCTGATTTCCATTGGGAAGATATATTTGTTTATAAGACTATACTGTTTGTCTGTCTTTTTGCCCTAGAACATGGGACATTCAGCCAGTACATCAAAAACTCCCCTGGGGTGCATACTAAGCCATTTTAGAGTAGCCTATCAAGACAGGGCAGATTATGGGTCTCCCTTGAAGAAGAGGAAACTCATTTCTTATCGAATGAATGAGGGGCCCACGTTTGGGGTGGGCTAGCCCCCTCAGGGAAGTTTCAACAAGCAGATTATCCAATCAGTGTGGCAGGTGGTTGCAGGGAATCCAGGACATTCAGATAAGTTCCCTTATATTGATGTCTGGCTAGATCTCATCACCTATCCCCCTCCCTGGCTTAGAAACTGTTCTTTCCAAAGGGGTATCTAAATCCTTGTGTCCCCTCTGCTCTCAGACACTCCTATTGACCCTGAGGTCCCTAAAATTCCCGAGCCTTAAATATTGCTTCTCACTAGACCCCCTTAGCCTCCTTCCCCCTTCACATGGTGTCTTCACTATCCTGGATCTCAAAGGTGCTTTCTTCACTATCCCCCTGGCCCCCGCTAGTCAACCCCTTTTTGCTTTCACCTGGATCGACCCTGAGGGTGGATATTCCGGCCAGTTAACCTGAACATGTCTTCCCCAGTGTTTCAAGAACTCCCCTACCCTCTTCGATGAGGCCCTCCATAAGGACCTTATCCCCTTCTGAGAATCCTACCCCTCCTGCTCCTTAATTACGACCTCCTCCTTGTGGCACCTACTGAAAGCACTTGTTTATCTGCCTTCTCCAACCTTCTTTCTCTCTTGCAGTCTTTGGGTTACCGAGCTTTCTTCTAAGAAAGCCCAGATCTGTTTATCCCAGGTCAGGTATCTTGGTTACATTCTTTCAGGGGGCACTCGATCCCTTTCCCCCTCCCAAATCCAAACCATTCTAGACTTACTAACCTCAAAGACTTAAAAACAGGTTTGAGAATTTTTGGGTACAGTAGGTTACTGCTGGCTCTGGATTTTGGGTTTTGCAGAAATTGCAAAACCTCTTTATTCTCCCACTGCCAGAGCCAGACCCCTTTCTTGGTCTGGCCCAGAGCAAAAGGCTTTTGATACCCTTAAGGCCACCTTGGCCTCAGTGCCTGCCTTAGCCCTACCAGATATCTTTTTGTTGCTGAATCTAATGGTGGCTAAAGGAGTCCTCACCGAAAGGCTGCTGGTTGGCTCCTTTGCCTCTGGGCCATTGCTGCAATGGCCCTCCTTGTTAAGGAAGCTGATAAGCTTTCCTTGGGTAAGCCCCTTTCCATCTCTGACCCTCATTCTGTGGAGACCCACTGGCTTTTTAACTCCCACTATCCCAATGTCAGGTTCTCCTCCTGTATCAGCCTCATCTGACTTTTTCAAGAACCTCTGGGAGATTCAATCTTAAGAATGGAATCTCTACATTTGTGAGTTTTTTGTCAGCTTAGTGGAAAATCTAATATTATTTCTCATCTAGAATTAGAACATGTGCAAAAAGTTATGCAACTGATCAAGATAATAGTTTAAGATGAACAGTTTTCAACTAATTTTCTTCATCAAGGTTTAATGAGACAATGTATGGACAAAGGATGGGAAAAAGGAGGAGTCGGGTTGGTGGCTCCTCCCAGGAGACCACCTCCTAGTCCCTGAGGCTCTGGGGAGAGAATGGATAAGGCTTTTACACCAGACTATTCACCCGGGGGAAAGAAAATTCAGTCTCCTCTTGAGAGAAAGGTTCTATATTCCCCATCTAAATGAGCACCTGTCTAGCACTGTGAGACTTATGCAGGGGTAAATGTGAAACAGAAAAAAAATAGGACCAGTGGGGGTCAGAGTAAGAGGATTATAGCCAGGGAAAACTGGGAGGAAGATTTCACTGATATAAAACCACATGTGCAGGGCTACAGGTATCACCTAGTATTAGTAGATACATTCTCTGGGGTAACAAAATTGTCCCTCGGTTTGCCTTCCCCAAGAGAATTGGGTCAGATCCTCAGACTCTCAGCTTTGACTTCCTTGAACAGCCACATCTGAAATTTTCTCAGAGCTCAGAACTCAAGGCTGAGAAAGTCCAGATCATCCCCTAACATATATTTGGAAAACCACCACCCATTCTTCCTGTAATCCGGGAAGATCTAAAAGCTGAAATCACTAACTCAACAAGTTCCTACAGGGTCTGCAGGAGACTCAGGAAAAAAACTCCTTCCTTCAGTAGATGCCACCCTCCTGATCCTGATCCCAAGCTAAGCCTCAGCTCACCCGTTTCAACCTGGAGATTCTGTGCTAGTAAAGAAATTCACCACTAAGGGTCTGGAGCCAAGGTGGAAGGGGCCACACGTTGGGATCCTCACTACACCCACTGCTGTCAAAGTGGACTCTATTCCCATGTGGCTCCATTACACCAGTGAAGCCTGCTGTCACCTCAAAATGGAAAGCAGAAGTCCATGAGGACCCCCTAAAGCTAAGACTTATCCCTGATCCCCCTTTTACCTCCTTGCTCGGTCCCCCACAATCCCCATGCCCCCAGACCAAGCTACACCTGGGTGGTAACCACAGGAAATGGACAATCCTGGACTTTCCAGAACCTGCAGCACATATGGCCCCTCCCTCAACTCCCTTTTCCCCCTGAACTGGACAATTTGGGGGCCCACCAGCAGATGCAGGCTACCTGCTCTGTTCAGACACAGAATGCCCGTGGGCCTGTGCTTGTGTCACAGCTTACCCCCTCCCCTCTTCTAGCCCTGGTACCTCCCTGTGCTACAGGGCAGGTGGTAGTGGGGGATTGGACCAATTGTTCTGAATTCATACAATCGGGTCTGACCCCTGGCAACCCATGCTCAATCTCACCATTCAAAACCCCTCTGACCCTGCCTGAGGAGTCTCGGTCTCTCAGGTCCTGGGCATCATCGTCCCTGCCTGGGGGACTATGGTCACTCTGAATGATGAGGAGGAGGAGGCACAGGTGGGAAAGACGGTAGTACTGACTGTAACCTAGAAGCCTCCTATGCCCCTCCCTGATCGTCATCCCATTGCCCCCAGAAGGGACTTGGCTATCCCTGCCCCAATAGGGAACCCTAATGTCCAAATCACAATACCAGCTGTCACCACATGGGCCCTGGTCAGGTCACATGCCCGTCCCCCCCCCCCCATCTTCAAAGATTCAGGAATCTTGAAATTATCAGGTGCCCTTACTTACCCTCCTGTCAGCTGTTCATAAAACACTTAACAGCTCTAACCACATGTTGGGAAAAGATTGCTGAATTTGTGTTGAACCCCAGCCTCCTTACTATGTAGGGGTGGCACTAAAAGCCTCAGTTACCCCTATTTCCAACACAGAATTGTGAGTGGAACCACCCAAGGCTGGTGTACATCACCTCAGGGAGGTACAAGGAACAGGTTTCTGCCTCATATCATCCAGCACTCCTTATCCAGCTCTCAGTATAGCTCAATTTGTGGACAAACCCATGAGATTCAGGCCTCTATGTCAGATTACTTCCCTGCCCCTCTAGGAGTCTGTTGGGCATGCCACAATGGCCTTACCCAGTGTGTCTCTGTTAACAGTGTTCCTCAAATGACAACACACTGAGGACCCCCTGTGCATCCTAGTGGCCATAATTCCCTGGGTCACCTTTCTCCCAGGTGAACAAGGTTGGTATTACTCTTCCCCAGAAGGGAAACTGAGCTACCACCGAAGGCAGGCAGTGCCACTTCTCATTCCCATCTCAGTGGGCTTGGGCCTTGTGGGTTCTGCAGTGACTGGGATGGCAGCCTTGATTAAGGGGAAGGCCAACTATCAGGCCTTAAATACACAGGTGAATATTGACCTCTCCCACATAGAGCAGTCCATCTCAACCCTAGAAAGACAGGTGGACTCTCTGTCAGAGGTGGTTCTCCAGAACCACAGAGGCCTTGACCTTCTTTTTTCTTAAACAAGGTAGCCTGTGTGCAACCCTTGGTGAGGCTTGTTGCTTCTATGCAAACAACTCTGGAGTGGTGAGGGAGAGTCTGAAGTTGGTAAGCCAGAATATTGCTATAGACAGAGGGAGCTGGAAAAGTCTGAGAATGGGTATCAGTCCCTGTTCTCCTTAGGAATCTCCCTTGCCCCAAATCACTTTCCACCTATCCAGTGGGATCAGAGGAGCCTAACAACTGCTAACTACCCCACTCCTAAAGAAGAGCGTTTTCTTTGGTCTGGGGTAAATGGCCTCCTTGGAAGACACATGCTCTCTGCTGGAATAATGGAGTCATTCAGGTGATTGAGGTTTCCTGCCCAGACACCAGATCTTCTCCACATGTGCTCTGTAAGCAGCTCCTCTTCTGTGCTCGCTCTGGGTCCCTAAGCTCAGGAGGAAAGCATATGCCCCTCTATCTGTGCCCTGTGCCAGGCTTGTCCACCCAGAAGTTAGCAAGGACCCTGGCAATTCTCACAATTTTGGCAACCCAGGTGGAACTGGTGGCTTGGACCCTCAGTCTCATCTTCAAGACTTTGCAGCAGGCATAGGAAAGGGGGAAGGGGGGTCACCAGCTTGGGGGCTTCTAGAAAAAAGGGACTGGGAAAAGCTAACAAAGTTGAAATACGGCATCTCTGGGATCCAAACTGAGAAAAGTACAGAGACAGTGGACTGCTTTACAGATCCACATGGCCAGTCTTTGCTCTAGTGACTGTCGGGCTGCCATTGGTGATGACCATTCTTACTGTATAAATGTTCTGTTTGCTTTCTAAGCTAATGAAAAATCCAAGCAGTTAGTGAGAGTCCTCTCACTAATGGCATAAAGCTGACACAGGCCTCGATCATGCTGAGCAGTGATTATGGAATCCGTGCTGTTCCCTCACCAAATGAGATAATTCTAATGTGGAAGTGGCCCCTGTGGAATCTAGTCTCAGGGAGGGATGGTTTGCCCAGTTCTGTCCATCTGAGTGGCTGACAGCCATGGCCACTACATGGTCCTTTTACAACTTCTACAAAGTAAAACAGTCAATGTTCATGCTAAACTCTCCTTCCCAATAAACAGGGACTTCTGCTGACTCTCTGGTCAAACTTTAGCTAGGATCCTGTTTAAGATCAGGCAAAAAAAGAAATTCTTCTTTTGAAAATTTCAAAGGTGTGAGTTCCTCCATTAGATGGTGAGCTTCATGAGCAATTTTGAAACTCAGATGTAACATGAATAGAGCCGCTAGGTGGCGCCATTATAACAGAGCACCAAGCCTCTGGAGTCCTCTCCCTGAGTTCAAATCTAGCCTCAGACACTAAGCTGGGTGACTCTGGGCAAGTCACTTAACTCCGTTTGCTTCAGTTTCCTCATCTGTAAAACGAACTCAAGAAGGAAATGGTAAATCACTCCAGTATCTTTGCCAAAAAACAGAAAAGACAAACCCCAAATGGGGTCACAGTCAGACACACCTGAAACACCTGAACTGCAAATGAAGCAAGAGCTCCAATTCCCCAAAAGGCAGGTAGAACCAGTGGCTTTCACCAAGTTGGGAAGTCTCTATTTTTGTCAGCTGTTATCTAATACAGGCCAAGAAAAATGCCTAGGATTTGGTAGAATATTACAGAGAACTTTAAGGAAGCTTTAAATCTCCTCAGATGAGAATGGGAAAATCCCTATTCATGGAAAGTGGTGAACTTTGCTTGGAGAGATTAACATCATTTGCTCAGGTACTCTGATCAATACAGTGATCCAAGTCAATTCCAAAGGACTTGTGATGAAAAAAGGGTAACCACCTCCAGAGGGAGAAATGAGGAAATAGAATTTTCTTTCTAGTATTGCTACTATAGAAATAAGTTTAGCATGATTTCAATGTAGAAACGATATCATATTGCTTACCTTCTCAGTGGGTGGGGAAGAGGGTAGGAGGGAGGGAGAAAATCTGGAACTCCAAATTTAAAAAGAGTGCTAAAAGAAACAGTAAATTAAGGGTGAGGGGGGAAGAAATTCTCTCCAAGCAGCATGTTTATTTATGAATAAAATGATCCTAGTCAGGGCAGCTAGGTGGCGCAGTGAGTAGAGCACCGGCCCTGGAGTCAGAAGAACCTGAGTTCGTTTGGATCTGGCCTCAGACACTTAACGCACACAAACAAAAACCTAGCCGTGTAACCTTGGGCAAGTTACTTAATCCCAATTGCCCTCCAAAAAGCAAAAATAAAAATAAAATAAAATAAAATGATCCTAGTCAAATTACAGATTTGTCTAAAATGGAAAAAAATTTAATGTCATTTGACTAGCAATAAGCTTTGATCAGGGTTTATCCTTTAATTCTATGGGGGGGGTTTTGTTAGTGGTGGGATATGGTCTGGTAATTGTGTATAAGGTCTCAAGCCTCAATATATGAGGCTCTCATATACAGAATTGTGTTAATTAGTTGTAAAGAAACTTTTAAATGATTTTCCCCCCTGAGGTCTCTCTGATGATGTCAAGAGAGAGAAGGGCTTGTACAAAGTCAAGTCCTCAAGGATTTTATTTATTTATTTTTTTTTAGGAAGCTTCCTCTAGCTTAGGGCTCAAGCAAAGAAAGAACAAACAGTATGTGAAAATGGAAATTCTTCAAATAGCTTACTTTGACTTCTTACTATAGCCCTGATGTTCATGTTAACTCCATGAGTTTTCACTTGGTTTTCACCATATGAAAATGTCACTAGGTTTATACCCAAATTATACCAAGTCTTGTTACTAGCGGGTCTAAGAAGCCTTACAGAGCTCCTTATCAATCAGTCTTTCTATCTATCTAGCACTCTTCATGTGGTCTGGAACCTGGAAAGTCAATCTGCTGGAACAAATACCTCTGAGAAATCTGCGGAAGCAAGACAGAAAGTCCACTCCAGGTGCTGTTATTAATGCCAGTTAATATCACTGAGGTGTGGATTCAGGGATGAATGCTTCTGAGCCTGAGGGAACCAAGCAGACAATTTGTAGCCAGTGGTCTAGGACAGACCCCTCTGCTATGGAAGTCCCATGGGAAATGTTTCCAGAAGACAAACGTCATGAAGTAGACAGCTAAGACCCAGACCACAGAACAAGGGTCCTGTTGTTTAAATGGACATTAGGATGCACTTGCTTTCTCTCGACTTTCTCGTCTGATTGTGGAGGTGTTTGCTGTCTGTTATTGGCTACAGTGACCCTAATGGTGTCAGATTTAGAGCGCAACTAAAGTTTAAATTCCAGTCCTCTATGTGAGTTCCCTGTAAAACTGCTGGTCATTCTCTCTAGGTCTGTGAGTGGGGGCGCCCCAAGTCTCGCTACAATTCTGTTCTTGACGTCTGGGTTTCCTGTATCTGAGTGTGGGAGAATTTTGCCAAATAATTGCTGCTGTTTAAATCAGTGGCTCCAAAAGCTGCATAGGGTATGACTGAGTTTGAGAGATTATGTTGATCCTCCAAACTTCCAAGGTTCTGCTCAAGCTCGTTTTTAAAATTATTCTTTGTCAAATTTATAATGGTCTGTAGAAATATCTCACTTGCAATACTGTGAATCTTTCCATGTCCTACCGACTTAAGTTGGTTGTTCTGTTTTGTTGTGTTTTTTTAGTCCAAGGCCAAAGTAGAATTGTTGAAAGTAGATTTTAGGGGTAACATAAGTGACTCCATTTTGTCCTAAATTTGCTAGTATTATATCCCTTTCCCTTTCCAAGGTTTCTATGACAGATACCTCCTCTGGTACCTCCTTTCCACCAATCACTTTCTACCCATCCAATTAAGCCATTGTAGAAGTTTAACAGATGTTAATTAACTAAGCAACTGATAAAGAAGACACCAAAAAAGTTTTCTTTGGTCCTGTGTAAATAACCAAGCTAGAGGACACGTTTTTCCTTTGTAATAATTTAATAATCCTAATAATGACCTGGGAGAAGCCCCTCCAAGTGCCCTTCCTGACTTTACCCCAAAAGCTAGTTAAGAAGCTCTTCTGTCATCCTCTCTGGGTCACTGGGTCTTACACCAGGTTTCCAATTGCTCTGGATGAAAGATTGTCACAGACAGTCAAAATTTAGGGTTAGGTTAGACAGCAATTATGTGAGACCCCACTGGTCTCAGTTCAGTGCCCCTGATTCTCTAATTTGTCCCAGAGGCCTTTTCACAATGAAGGTGCCTCTACCAGAGACCTCTTCCTCCACAGTCAAATTCCTCTCCAGAACCTCCAGTGGAGGAAGGGCCTAAGCCCAGCCTCTATTTGCATCCAAGGGTACCTCCCCTCACAAACATTCTCTCTCTCTCTCTCTCTCTCTCTCTCTCTCTCTCTCTCTCTCTCTCTCTCTCTCTCTCTCAGTTTTCTATGCTGTCTCCTCCCCCATTAGAATATAAGCTCCTCAAGGGCAGAAACTGTCTCTTCTTTTTGGTATCTGTATTCCCAACTACTTAGCTCAGTGCAAGGAACACAAGAAATTCTTATTAAATGCATTATCTATCTTTATCTCAGCTGGAGAAGGAAATGGCAAATCCTTCCAGAATCTCAGCCAAGAAAACCCTAGGTGGGGTCACAAAGAGTCAGACAGGAGTAACAACAAATCTTTATCTCACCTCTGCACTCCTTTACCCAAAGAGGGGACACCTATGTTCAGTTTGGAGAAAGATATTGATCAGCTGGAGAGCAGCCAGAACTCCAAAGGCCCCAAATTCATGACCTATGAAAACATGTTGAAGGGTGTTTAGCATGGAGAAGATTTAGGGGCACATGAGAGATGCCTTCAAGATCTGAGGGGCCAGCTTATGGAATAAATATTAGCTATTTTTGGCAATGAGTGAGCAAATGTAGGCCAGATGTTAGGAAAACTTCCTTGCAGTCATCATAATGTCAAAGTAGCCTGAGCTGGGGGGTCCCAGGCACTCTCTGGAAGAGGTCTGACTAGCTGGCTATAAAGCACCTTCAAGGATTTCCCTGAGGAGCTTAAATTCAGTTTTCAAAAGAAATAAACTTAAAGGGGTGTAGGAGGGATAAGGAAAGAAGTAGAAAGGGGATAAGGGCAGGTTTAATGGGGATGGGGGGGCGGGGTACTTCAGAAAATACCAATTTAGCCTGGTTGTTTCCTCAGGCTAGTTCTCCCAGGTTGAAGCTCATTAATGGACCAACAAGCAGTCATTAAGCTCTAGACTCCCAAACACAAAAGTGAAAATCCCTGCCCTCAGGGCTTCCCCTCCACCAGGGAAGAGAACTTACACATCTATAGGCAGATACAGAACCCTGGAGAGGTAAGCAAGGTACCAGAGGGCCCAGCAAACTACTCAGCAGGGCAGAAAGTGAAACAATGAAAGAGCTGAAACAGAAACCAGGAATGCTGGGACAAGGAGAGGGGACACCCAGTGCAAAGGTATGGAGATGGGAGGTGAAATGGGATGTGTAAGGAACAAGAAGGTGGTCAGTCTCACTGGACCATGGACTGAACACAAGGGAATAATAAGTAAGAAGGTTGGAAAGATGGGAGGAGGTTGAAAGGCTCTGAACACTTAAACAGAGCATTTTATGTTCAATCATGTAGGTAACAGGAATTACTGGGGTATATTGGAAAAGTAGATGGGTTGACATGGTCATTCCTGTGCGTTAGGAACATCACTTTAGTGGCTGGAAGATGGACTAGAAAGGAGAGAGTATTGAGGAAGGCAGATCCCCAGCAGCTATTTCAATAGTCCAGGTGTCAGGAGATGAGGGCCTGCACCATGGTGGGGGCAGCATCAGAGAAGAGAAGGGGGCTTATTTGAGAGACCCTGGAGAGTTAAAATGGACCAGGGATGATGCAGAGGGTACACATGCCCAGAAAAGGGCCAGGAAACAGGTAGAGGAATGAGGCCCAGATGGAGCTTGACAGATTCCCCTTCCCCTCCCCAGTGATAAGTAGCCCTACCTAGCCCTCCCTGCCCCACCCCTCCCCAAAGCCAAGGGCTTAGGAAGGAATAAGCATTTGTGGAGTGCCTACTGGGTGCCAGATATGAACCTTCTCCCATCACCATTTAAGGCCACATTTATTAAAAGCCAGCAATTTATACGTCTACACCTGAGACACAGGGGGTTAGCCTAGGAAAAGCCATCAGCCTGTGATCTGGGCTTTGAAGGCCCCTGGGAGAGGCCAAAAGAGTCAGCCAGTAAACAAGTGTTTATTTTGAATTCAAAAATAGTCTGGAATCAGGCTGGGCACAGAGAGTAGAAAAGGGAGAGGGGGTGTGGCATTGTAGACACAACCTTTCCTTCCTCCCCTCCCCCCAGTACAAGCTGGTGGGGTAACAAGCATTTGTTATGCACCTAGGATGTAGCAGGCAAAGTGCTAACAACAAAAATGTTTTGAGAGAGGGTCAGGCAGAGAAACTAGAACCAAGGACAGAGAACAGAAAGGTTGGGAGGCGGCACTGCACCCAGTTTAAACTGGCACCTACAAAGCACATGGAAAATAGTATAGAAGCTGGCACTGATGAGGTGCAGGCTCTGGAAACCTCCTTGAGCTCTCCTTGAATCTTTGAGGTACAGGCTTTGGGAACCCCCTTGAACTGATTAAAATCATCCCATTTTGATGAGGCATTTGCCTGAAGCCATAAGCCTTACATTGTGGCTGGGCCTAAGGTTAGTAGCCTAGTCCTGCATTGTCCATCTACTTCCTACCTTTGAGCCTATCAAAACATCAATCCACCCTAAAACTGGCCTAGCCCATCATAGTCTGTAGTCTCCAGGAAGCCTGCAGCAACTTCCCACCCTTAACCACTCATTTACCTCATTAACTCCTTCTAAAGACCCTTCCCAAACGAATTTAGACCACCCTAAGATCCCATCTCACACCATGTGGTATGAGTGTCACCGAATTTTCTAGCACAGACTTATTCTGTGTCCAATACAAGCAAACTTTAATAAACTTTGCTTTTCTTTGTCTGAGAGAAGATTTGAATTGAATTCATTTGGCAGGACCTGGTATGTTGGTATTTTGGGGTCTCAAGGACCCTTAACCTCTTCAGCACCATGGACAAAAAGGGAGGAGTGAAAACTCCAGAAATAGCCCCTCTTCCCGATCCAGGCTGGCCCCCTCAATAGACCCTGCAGACAGAGGAAGACCAGTCAGGGAAGGAAAGAGGGAGACAGAGCCAAGAGAGAACATTGCCTTTGAAGACAAGGCAGGAGAAACTCTCCAAGAAGGGAGGAGTGGACAACATGAAATACTTCCTATAAAAATGAGGGAAGGGAGCAATTTTTAGTCAGTCTACTTGGCAATTACACAGTCCCCAGTGACTTCTGAGAAAACAGTTCTAGTGGTTATAACAGCAAAATAGGTCACCTTCTAACAACCCTCTAGGGTAGAAACTATCATTGTTCCCATTTCACAGATGAGGAAACTGAGACTGAAAGAGGTTAGAGGACTTGCCCATGGTTACAAAAGAAGTGTCTGGAACCGGATCTGAGCTTGAGTCTTCCTGAGTAAAGGTCTGGCATTTTATCCACAACTCCACCTAGCTGCCTCAGACCATGGAAAAGAATGGCTGGGACAGAACCAGGGCACAGAATCATAGATGCAAGGCTGGAAGAGACTTCCAATGCCATCTTGTCTGGCCCAACTCATCATGTTACAGATGAAGAAACTGAGGCCCAGCTGGAGCGACCTGGCTGTCATACTGGTGGTCATCATCAAAGACAGGGTCCCAACCAATGTCCTTTAACTCTGGCCACTGCACTTTCCACTGTAGCTCTCTGACTCTGCCTTAAAGATGTGAATGATGAGCTGCTAGAGGAATTAGGCATAGTCAGTTTTTTTCCAATTACTCTTGCTGTGAAGGAAGGACATGGATGGGTAATGGATGGTGGGAAGGGTCAAGGTGGGGTGAAGCTCTTCTTTTGAGTATGAAACTTGAGCATATTTCAAGGCAGTTGTGAAGACTCCACAGGAAAAGAGGTGATGAAGTTTAGAGGAGGCAGGAGGAGGTAGGAGGGATTAATCTGACTGAGGAAAGGTGGCTAATGATGCTGAGAACTTCTGAAGGGATTTGAGAGAACAAGCTTCTGTAAATCTCAGGGGTCTCAGTCATTACTAAGTGTGTATGGGTGGAGTGGGGAGAGTCCAATAGGGAATGGAGGGAGCTGAGGAGCAGCTGCTGTGTGACAAAGTAGGAAGAAGGTCCTGATCCCTGTGGTTTGCCTTTTGTTGGAATCCTCTCCTTTGCAGTCAAGTCTATGCTCTGGACAATGTCCTTCTCCCATTCTTGACATTCAGGAGGCTGGAGCTTTGTGGGGTCTCCCTTCATTATGAGTTGTCTGATGTCGAGTGAGCTGAGTACTCTGGCGAAAGGATTTTCCACAGTCATCGCATTCAAATGGCTTCTCTCCAGTATGAATCCTGTGATGGGAAGTAAGAGATGAGCTACGGGTAAATGTCTTCCCACACTCATTACATTCAAATGGTTTTTCCCCAGTGTGAATCCTGTGATGGGAAATAAGGGAAGAGCTGCGGTTAAAGGCCTTCCCACACTCATTACATTCAAAAGGTTTCTCTCCAGTGTGAATATTCTGATGTTGAATAAGCTCTGTCTTCTGGCGGAAGGCTTTTCCACATACATTACACTTATATGGTTTTTGTCCAGTGTGAATACTCCGATGTCTAGTGAGCTGTTTGCACCAGTGGAAGGCCTTCCCACATTCATGACACACATAGGGCTTCTCTCCAGTGTGAATACTCCGGTGTCTAGTGAGCTGCACACTCAGGCGGAAAGCTTTCCCACATTCAATGCATTCATAAGGTTTTTCTCCAGTGTGAATTCTCTGATGATACATTAGTTCTGTTTTCCGGCTAAAGGCCCTGCCACACTCATTACATTCATAAGGTTTCTCTCCAGTATGGATCCTTTGATGGGAAATAAGGGAAGAGTTGCATGTGAAGGCCTTGCCACACTCACTGCATACATAAGGTTTCTCTCCAGTGTGAATTCTCTGATGTGCAGTCAGTTGTTTGCTTAGGCGAAAGGCCTTGCCACACTCGTTACATTCATATGGCTTCTCTCCACTATGAATTGTACTATGAGAAGTAAGAGATGAGCTTCGGTTAAAGGCCTTCCCACATGCATTGCATTTATAAGCTTTCTCTCCAGCAAAACTACTCTGATGAGAAGCAAGCTCTGTCCTCTGGCAGACAGTTTTTTCAAATTCACCATATTCATAAAGTTTTTTTCTACTGTGACTACTTCCATGTTGGGTAAGCTGTTTGCGACAGCGGAAGGCCTTCCCACATTCATGACACTCATAAGGTTTCTCTCCAGTATGAATATTCCAATGTCTTGTAAGCTGAATGCTCAGGCGGAAAGCCTTCCCACATTCAATGCATTGATAAGGTTTCTCACCGGTATGAATTCTCTGATGTCCAGTAAGCTGCTTTCTCAAGCGAAAAGCCTTCCCACATTCAATGCATTGATAAGGTTTCTCTCCAGTATGAATTGTCTGATGGGAACTAAGGGATGAACTTCGGGTAAAAGCCTTACCACATTCATTACACTTATGTGGTTTCTGCCCAGTGTGAACACTCTGGTGTTGAGTAAGTTCTGTCCTCTGAAGGAAGGTCTTCCCACATGCATTACATTTGTGAAGCTTCTTCTCTCCAGTATGAATTCTCTGATGTTGAATAAGCTGTTTGTTCAGGCGAAATGCTTTCCCACAGTCACCACATCCAAATGGTTTCTCTCCAGTATGGATCCTATGATGGGAAGTAAGGGATGAACTGTGGGTGAAGGCCTTCCCACAGTCATTGCATTCATATAGCTTTGGGCCAGTGTGAGTCCTGTAACAGGACATAAGGAATGGGCTACACTTGCAGGCCTTCTCACAGTTATTATGTTCACATAATTTCTCTCCAGGATGGGTTCCTAGACATTTAACAAGCTGCATGCTCTGGGAAAAGGTCTCACAGTCATTATATTTCTGCAATTTGGCTCCAGTGTAAACTGCCTGAGGGGGAATAATGGTTGAGCTATAAAGGGCTTTCCCACATTCACTAAAGTGAGAAAGGACCTTCCTGGAACAGCTTTGATTCCAGAGACTGGGTTCAGAATACAGATGGAAGCTCTTTCTCTCCCTATTAGGTACTCTCTGCTGTGGAAAGAGGATAGGCCCGAGATGGGCTCTTCGATCACAGTTCCGACATTCACACCCACCCACTTTATTGGAAGGGTTTCTTTGGGTGACCTTGACTTGCTGAGCATATTTGTCCTCATTGATATGCAGCTTCTCCATGTCAACACCACATTCCCAGGCTACCCTTAGGTTGGAGACAAAGAAATCATTCCAGGAGAGTCTCTCCAAGGATTGTTCCACAGAAGCATCCTGCTTGGGAAATGGCTCCTTGGCTTCAAGGCTAGTAACCCAATCTGAAAGAAATTTTTAAAAATATCAATAGTTCCTGTAGCCACCTGCTATAAACTTTAAAGGGCAGGGAGGGGGAGAGAAAAGAGAGACAGAGAGAACAGAGATAGAGAGAGGAGACAGAGACAGAAAGAGAGAGACAGAAGAGAGAGAAAGAGAAAGAGAATGCACTGGAGATACAGATTCAAGCAAGCACTTGCTAACTACAAACATATCCATATCTCCACCAGCCTCAAAAAATCCAGTTCACTAGCTCTCACCCTCTAGGCCTCCACACTTCTGTGACTAAATGCCTTGAGAAGGCTGTCTATAGACTTAGTTTTCTCCAAAGTCACAAATGATCTCTAGGCTGCCAGATACAATGATCTTCTCTCTCTCTCTCTCTCTCTCTCTCTCTCTCTTTGCACTTTGGAGGGGGTAAGGTAGGGCAACTGGGATTAAGTGCCTTGCCCAAGGTCACACAGCTAGTTTTGTGTTAAGTGCCTAAGGCCAAATTTGAACTCAGGTCCTCCTGACTCCAGGGCCAGTGCTCTATTCACTGCGCCACCTAGCTACCCAACATAATGGTCTTTTCTCAAGCCTCACTGTTCTTGACCTCTCTGAGGCCTGTGACATTCCTGATCAACCTCTCTTTGATATTCCCTTCTCTCTAGATTTTTGGGGCACTACCCTCTCTCAGTTCTTCTCCTACCTGTCTAACTACCCCTCAGGCTTCAGTAAGAGATCTCTATCCAGATCACACTATGTAACAAAGAGTATCCCCTAAGGCTCCCCCATTCTCTTGGTGATCTCATCAGGTCCCATGGATTCAATTATCCTCTCTATGAAGATGATTCTCAAATCTATTTGTCCAGCCCTACACTCTCCAACCTCCAGTCTCTTATCTCTCTTAAGACACCTCAAACTTGAGGCCCAATAGACATCTTAAATTCATCATGTCCAAAACTGAACACATTCTCCTTCCCCCAGACCCTACCTTCTTCCTGTAGAGGACACGACCATTCTCCCTAGGGTGTGCCTAGACACCAGTCACCGAGGGCTCCAATCCTAGCGCCCATCCTCCATTTATCACATTCTCTCCCAAACTCAATTAGTTGATATGTTCGGTTGTTTCTACCTTGCTCATAATTCACATATATGTCCCCTTCTTTTCTCAGACATTGGTGCCGCCCTGTGGCAAGCCCTTATATCCTCATATCCAGATTATTGCAAAAGCCTACTCAATAAACTCCAATGCTTCCTTATCACCTCCAGACTCACATATAAAATCTTCTATGTGGCATTCAAATCCCTTCCTAACCTACAGCCCCTCAACCTTCCCACATTACACCTGCCTGCAGGTGACACTGGCCTCCTGGCTCTTCCACAAACAAGACTCCATCTCCCAGCTGCAGGCATTCTCCAACTGTCCACAATACCTAGCATGCTCTCACTCCTTCCCTCTGGATGCTGACCTCCTTGGATTCCTTCAAATCTCACCTTCTACAGGAAGTGTTCCCCAAACCCCCTTCATTCCAGGTCCTTTCTTCTGTTGATTAGCTAATTAATTTTATTTATAGTTTATATGTAGCAGTTTGCTTGTTGTTACCAAATTAAACTGTGGGGTCCCAAAGGGAAAGGACTGTCTTTTGCCTTTCTGTGTCCCCAGCATTTAGCAGTGGCTGGCACACAGTAGGTACTTCATATATGCTAGCTGACTTAAATTAAGAGTGGCTGACCTTGAGGAGCTGATATTTTAATGAGGGAGGACAATGAATGGAGGCAGCCAGAAGGCAATTTAGAGAACAAACGAAAATCATACCCTACCTGATGTTGTACAGTAACTTACGCTTCATAAAAAGCTTTCATATCAATCCCCACAATTTCACAAAGTAGGAAGACTGGTTATTCCACTTCCCACATAAGGAAACCACAGCTCAAGGTGATACAATGACTTGTCCAAGGACACACATCCAAGAGGCAGAAGCAGGACTTGAACCTGGCCTTCTTAACTACCCTCTCAATGGCCTTTTGGTCACAGAAAGTCACTTGACTATGTCTACACTGGGTGAGCATCTGGGCCCCACTGCTCCTTAGAGGACAAGCCCCGTGTAATGGTGCTGGGGAGCCCTATGTCTTTTCCATACATACCCCACCCCCCTCTTCTGTCTCCCCTCAGGATTCTAAGACATAGGCAGCCCAGTGCCACAGTGAATCGAGTGCTAGACATGGACTCAGAAAAACCTCTGTTCAAATAAGACACTGGGCCCCAAGGAGAGAAAGAAAAACAGAAGCCCCTGCCCTCAAAAAGATGACTACCTATTTTGGGGGGCAGGGAGACATAACATGCTTATGTAAGCATATACAAAGTTATCAGGGGGCACCAGAGGCTGGGTGACAATCAGGGATGGCTCATGCAGGAGGAGATGGTGCTTGAGCTAATTTCTGAAGGGAAACCTAAGCAGGAGAGTTGAGAAGGGAATACATTCTAGGTTTGGGGGACAGATAATACAAAAACACGGAGATGGGAAATGCAGTGCCATGTAACATTCAGAATGTCAACCTGACTAGTTCTTAAAGTCCATGAATAGACAAGAAGGCTGTAAAACACAGGATGGGGCCAAGTTGTGAAGGCTTTAGAATGCCAAGCAGAAGTACTGATATCTGATCCTAGAGGTAAGAGGGAGGGAGACACTGGAGTCTGATGAATAACAGAAAACAGTAACAAGATGGGAGAGCAGATGGAAACCTGTGCCAGGGTAGTGGCTGTGTCAGAAGAGAGAAGGTGACATATTGAAGAACTGTTATGGAGGTGAAATCTGTGAGAGATGAGGCCAAGGTGAAAGTGGTGAGGAGAGATAAAAATATCCAGAAAAAGGGGGGAAAGGCCTATCTGTACAAAACTATTTATAGCAGCTGTTCTAGGCTAAGAACTAGAAATGGAGGAAATAGGGAGTGGCTAAACAAGCTGTGGTATATGACTCTGAAGGAAATTATTGTGACATAAGAAATGACAAGCAGGAGACAGGACATTGTACACAGTAACAGCAATATTGGAACAATAATGAACTGCGAAGGACTTAACGATTCTCAGAAGTACAACAATCCAAGACAACCCCAAAGGACTGATGAAACATACTGTCCAACTCCAGAAAAAGAACCGATATTGTTGGCATGCAGCCTGAAACAGCCACTTTTCAATTTCTTTCCTCCATCCTCTTCTTTTTCTCATCTTCTTGTACAAAATGACTAATAATATGGAACTGTTTTACATGCTTGCACATATGTGATGTACACTTCATTACACTTTATTGCTTACCGTCTCACTGATGGGAGGGGACTAAGAGAAAGAGAGAATTTAGAACTCAAAGCTTAAAAAAAACTTAATGTTAAAAATTTTAATATGTAATTGGGGAAATATACATGTGACACAGTCAGAGGAATTTCACATTAGGGTTAGGATAGATATGGTTAGGGTTAGAGTTAGAGGAGAGAAATTATAGAGGTGAAATCTATGAGATGATGGCAAAGGTGAAGGTGAAAGGCCTTGGCACCATATTGAATCTGAGGGTTAAACATAGGGAGGAGTCCAGAAAGATTCCTTAACTGTGAGCTTGAGGGACTAGGAGGAAGCTGGTGCCCACAAGGTAGAGGTGTGGCTGAAGTGTGCTATGGGTGGGGGGAAGCTTTAGGAGGTCAAGTACGAGTGGACTGACAAACTCATAAAAATTTACATTATGTCTGTCAGAGAGGTAGGAGGACCAGGGGAAAATAATCACCCCACAGATTTTTAGAAGAGGAGTACTGAGGAGAAGAGGGTGATGGACAGTGTCCAAGGCTGCAGAGAAGTCCAGAAGGAGATTTGGAAAAAGGCGACTGGATTGAGAGAATTAAGAGATCACTGGTAACTTTGAAGAGGGCAGACCGGCAGAAAAAGCAGTAATTAAGCGTTTCCTATATGCCAGGCACTAGGCTAACAGATGAGGCTTCAGACACAAAAGCTAAGGCAGCCCCTGCCTCTCAAAGCTTCCATTCTAAAGGAGGGACAACATACATGGGCAGAGGTGGCCAGGGAAGGGGGCTCAGGGTTGAAGAATGACAGGGATGGGGAGGAGAGGAAGGGACTGACATGCCCTGCCTAGTAGCAATAGAAGCTGTGATTTGGTGAGAGTTCCAGAATTTGAAATGGGGGGTGGGGTGGGGGGAAGGATGGAGGGAGGAGAACCAGAGGGGAAGGAACAGACACAGAATACAGATGAGAAAGAAAAGCTACAAGACCGTATCTAGCAAGGTGCGTAGGGTCTTGTTCCTTAAGGCTGAGGAGATCTGGGGGCCATGTTGGAAGACAGTACAGAAGGAATGGAATGGAATAAGCATTTATTTAACACCTCCTATGTGCAGGCAATGGGCTAAGCACTTACAAATATTATCTCGTTTGGTCCAGGAATGGAGGTGTTATTATGATCTCTACCTCGAAAGTAAAGAAACTTGGGCACACTGGGGTTAAGGGATTTGCCCACGGTGTCTGAGGCCAGATTTGAACTCAGGCCTTCCTGACTAAAAGCATCATACTCTGGACACTGAAGCAACCCCAATCCCTCTCTGGGAAGGAGCCAGTTGACAGGCACAGACTGTAGACTGGAGGTGAGAGTGGAATGACTGAGGATTCAAACTGCTGGAGAAAACAAGAGTGGACAGGATTGAGTACACGTGTAGAAGGGCTGAACTTGACAAGAAGAAGGTTCTCCTGTAGAGAGCCAAGGGCAAGGGGAGGGGGGCTGGGTCTGTCACAGGTCTGTTCCATGCCATCAAACCTTCCTCCCTGTTTCAGCCTTCCTGCCTCCCCTGACAGTCTAACAGTATTCCCATTTGGTCGTCCCCCCGCCGCCCCCCAGCTGACATCCCAGGGAGATACCCGGTAACCCAGCCAGCTGGACAGAAGCACTTAAGAAGAGGCTGGCTCTCTCTACACTTGATTCAATCCCCCAAGCCCACCTCCTCCCCAGGGGGGGAGCCTAACCATGAAAAGTCACAATGGGAGGAAGCCTACTCAGGGATCCTTTGATTTATTTTCTCTGTTGGGAAACCCACCTTTGTGAAGAGGATGAAGACAAGTAGAAAGAAAGGGAGGGAGCAGGCCTTATTTCCCCACCCTCGGGGATGGCCGAGAGATTGTGGAAAAGGGGAAAGGTGTCTCAGGACTGGAGAGCAGCCAGCAGCCACAACTCAACTAAAGTCCCCTTCCTTGGCAGAGGACCAGGTTGGGGTTAGCCTGAACCCTTCAAAGACAAGTTGGAAGGAGGTCCACAGTGAAATGCCCCAGGGATCTGTGGTTGACCCTGTGGCCTTGGACCTCACTATCCATGAATGACATGACAGAGGTGGGCATGCTCACCTGCCCACAACACAAAGGGGGGGAAGCAGTCACATCAGTCATGCATCACTCATTATGCCTCTGCCTGCCTCCACCACCGTCAAAGGCAGCCCCCACCATCTTGACATCAATTGCCCCTTGGGAGCTGCATTTCCAGGAGCTCTGACAACATATAATGTCACTGGATCCTTGCAACCACCCCAGGAAGGAGGTGCTATGATTATCCCCATTTGACAAGGGTAGAAATTGAGGCAAACAGAGATGAAGTGACTGCCCTGCATCACATGGTTCAGGATTTGAACTTGGGTCTTCCTGACTCAATCCACTGTGCCCCCAGCCGGTTCTATCCCCTAGGACCAAGCAGAATGAGGCTGACCCTGCTATACCATGAACAGAGACCCCTCAATGGCCCCTGCCCCCAGCCTTCCCTTCTCCCCACTGACCCCACGTTTTTGTCTCAGTACCTTCAGCATTGGCCCAGTTCCTTGCATGTGGTGGATGAGAAGCAGAGATATTTAAGTTAAAATAAATACACTTAATGAGAAAAAAAATGAAGCAGGGACAAAATCAGTAAACCCCTCATTCAGGACCTAGAAAAAGTAGGTGGAAATTCCATTCCCTGACCCATTTCCTCCCAGGACACCTCAAGGTGTTAGCCACCCTCCTCTAGACACTCTGCAGCTAACCTATGATCCCCAGGACTGACACAACACCCCCCCCCAGAGGAGACCTGAGGCGGGCAAAACTCAGTGGGACTCTCTCCTCACTAGTCCTGGAAACTGGGCCTCTCTTGATGGTGCCTGAGGTCACCTGGTCCCTCCCCCCAAAGCTGATCCAAAATTACTTTTTGGGCCATGGAAGCCCCTAGCTCTTTCTCAAAATAACCACTCCCTCCCTCTATCTGTGGCTTTATCCAAGTCACACATGGAATTGCTCAACAGTCCAGGGGCGAGCTCAGACTCCAGGGGTCTGTCCTGAAGGCCTCCTGCATGCTGACATGGAAACCTCCCCAACTCCTCTGAGGGTTCAGCCATACAACCAACTCTAAAGCCATCAGACAGCGGCTCTTCCCTCATCTCTTGGCTTAATCTGCCCAGACCTGCTCTGGACAACTCCCAGGAAGCTTGCCCAGATCTAAAAAGAGGAAACCTAGTGAAAATCCATTCCAAAAACCTTACATAGTGTGCATTTATACAGCACTTTCAGGTTTGCTGTGCAAATCTGTCTCCTGGATCTTCACAACCACTCAGGGAGGAAGGGGAGGCTGTTATGATCCCAAATTTACAGGGGGGAAACAGAGGCAGGGGGAAGTGACTTGACTAGGGCCACCCAAGTACCAAGCCTCTGAGACTAGAGGTGAACTCATTTGGAGGAATAAGGAGGAAAGGAAAGAAAAACGTGCCAGCAATATTTGTGCCAAGAACCAAGCCATCCACTCTGATATCAAAGGGCCTCAAGTCCATCCCCAGATGGTGTGCAAAGAACACACCATAAGACATAAGGAATTCTGGCCTAAGGAATGACTAGCCACTGAATGTCAGCTCTATGGGAGGGAGGGGGCGAATGTCAGCAGGTCTGACCCTCCCCTTGGAGGGAGCCCACCCAAGCCGGGACCAAGCCTTCAGGACTGCCCAAAGCCATGAGTCCGGGAGGGTGGGAGGAAAGCAGAGGGGACAAGCAGGGAAGACCACTGCCACCCAGAGGGTCCACAGATGGCCAGCAGTAACAGAGGAAAAAGGAGGAATGGCTCAGAGGGCCAAGCAGGAAAGGCACCACCTGAGGACAGATGGCTGCCCTGCTCTAAGCCTGGGAGCTCCTGGAGCACTCAGGACAGACTTCACACCTGCACACTCACTCACTCTCTCTGTGTTCATTCCTCAGCCCATAGGCAAGGGTGTTGAAAGCCTGGCCAAGCTACACAAACAGGGAGAGGAGAGCACCAGGACAGCTCCTTGTCCACCACAGGCATGACCAGCTTCCCTTGTCTCCCACAGAGCACTCTCTCACACTCACCCATGGAACTGCCCCATGCACCTTCTCCTTCGGGAGGCCAAGGGGCTTCTCCTCTCTCCAACTGCTCCATCACACTGGGCTGGGAAACAGCAAGTCCTGGTGATGGGAAATGGGAGAATTCTGGGGACTGCAGGACACCTCAGGTCCAACCTGGCCCCTCTCACTGCCATAGGGCGGGAGGCTTGGGGGTGCCCAGGAGTGGCCCATTGGCTCCTGTCCTGTCTCCAAGGAGCTGCCCAGGGATGGTCTTGGACTCAAGGGAATGGGAGGAGGGAGGACCCACACTCAGGAAGGGGGCCCAGAAAACCCTTACACCTGGGAACAAGGCAGTCCCCATGAACCCTAGCCTCCCTCCAAGGGGCAGTGTTTGGGTCTCATTTCCTCACCAAGGCAGACCATGTTCCTGTAATTTTCCAGCATCACCTCAAAGTAGAGAGCCTTCTGGGAGCGGTCTAGATGCCCCCACTCCTCATGGCTGAAGGTCACAGCCACATCGCTGAAGGTCACCAAATCCTGAAATACCAAATGCCTGTGTCTGCACTGACCTGTTGGGCTAAGGTCCAGAGTGGGGAAGGGGTCTTTCCAGATGATCAGTTCAGTCCTATCTGAAAAGGACTAAGTGTCCCTGTTTGGTCTAAACTGTAAGAGAAGTGAATATAGATACCAGGGCAGCTTCATGGGGTCCTGGAAGGAATCCCCCAGGGGCCTTGGTTCCCTCATCTGGGCCTCTACCCCAGGTCCCCCCTGAGCCAATAAAGCAGTGCTACTCCCATTACTGGGAGCTCCTTGGTTTTTCTAAGCCCATCCCCCCAAGGTCCATAGCTGGCCAAGGAGGGAAAATCCCCAGGGTGGGAGGCTTGGGGTCACTCAGGCACCTGGAAAATCCTACTTACCTGAAGGGCCCTATGGGTCAGAAGCCAAGGGGCCATGGCTGTTGCAGAGGTGTCCAGTGGGAAGAGAAGGGGAAGGAAGGAGGAGGAGGAGGGAAAGGAGGAATGTGAATAGGAAGGAGGTGGGAGGAGAGAGGAAGAGTAAGGAGGAGGGAAAAGAAGGATGAGATGGGGAGGAGGAATTAGATGGGGAAGAGGGTTGAGGAAACGTAGGAGGGATGAGGAAGAGGAAGAGGATGAGTGAGCAGGAGAAAGAGGAGGAGGGAGAAGGAAGAGAAGAGGAGGAAGAAGAGAGAAGGGGTAGGAGGATCAGGAGGAAGAGGGAGGATTGGAGGAAAGAGGGGGGAAGAAGAGGGAAGAAGGAAGAGGGAGGAGGGACGAGGAGAAGGGAAAGGAGGAGGAGGAGTGACGCCAGAGAAGCTAGAGCTGGAGGAGAGAAGTGAACAAAGGTGAGCAGGAGCCAGGGCTGGAGGTGACTGGGCAAGAAGAAAGGTTTGGTCCAGAAGTCCCTGGGCTCTGGGGGAAGAACTGGGCTGAAGGAGGCATATATGGACATCCTATGATATACAAAGGTGATGGAAAGATCACCGAGACACTGGGAAAGAGACGAGAGATCTTAGAGACACAGGTGGGTAGGGGTGAGATGCCTGGAGAGTGAGGGGAGCCCGAGGTCAGGGTCACAGGTCAGGGGTTACAACTTCTCCTCCGACGGAGCAGCCTCTCACCTCTGGAGCCGAGGATGCTCCAGGTACTGGAAGAGATGCCTGGCAGCCCGGAAGTCTTCCCTCTCCCAGAGCCCGCCCCTCAGCCTCGCTCCGCCCAGGCCCCCCACTCCTCATGTCACGTCACCCGCAGAGAGAATCGGGGAGTGGAGGAATGCCCAGGCTGGACCTGGGCTCAGGAAGAGAGGGGAAAAGGGACATGAATATATTAAGCCTCTGCTGTGTGCACTGGCCTAAAGGCTCCCTGGAAGGGGGGTGGTGCCATGACCTGCATTTTACAGATGAGGAAAGTGATTTGCCAAGGGTGAGCCAGTTAGGAAGCTTCTTTGGCTGGATTTGAACTCCAGGTCCTGCTCACTTCCTAGCAGTGCCTCTCACCAAATCTCTCTGCCAGCCTCAGTTTTCCCTTAGTCTAGTGTGGGCGCTTAATAAACGCTTGTTTCTTTCCTTCCCTCCCCTTAATAAGAGGTGGCTGCCCGAGGTCCCATTTCACAGAGAAGAGTGGGGGGCGGGCCTCCAGGCCCAGATTGAGTCTCAGGTCTGGCAGACCCCAGCATACAGTCCCCTGAATGCTGCCACTCTCCCCCCATCCTCGTTTTGGGGAGGGCCTTGGTAGGTTCCAACGGGCAGTCACCTTACTCCTTTTCTTCCCCTCTGCTCTTATTCAAACAGTGAAAGGCCCTGGTTTGGCAACCCCCCCCCCCCATCTGTACTTATTTTGGGCTTACTTCCCATGTTCTGGGCCCTGGGCTGTCAATGCAAGTCAAGACCAAATTTAGATTAAACATGAAATTCAGCCACCCCTGGTGCCCAAGGGCTCAGGATCCATCAGCTTTCTTTTCCACCCTTTGCCTTCTCAGGAAGGTCACTCCCTGCCCTGCAGATGACAGAATTAGGGGAAGGTGGGGCGGCTAGGTGGCGAAGTGAATAGAACAGTGGCTTTGGAGTCAGGAGGACCTGAGTTCAAATCCAGCCTCAGACAGGCAACACAAAAACTAAAACACTTAACCCCAACTGCCCTCTAAAAAGAAAAAAAAAAGAATTAGGGGAAGGCATAGCTGACCCTCTTTTCCCCAGTCCCTTCTCTCCCTCTAAAGAGAAGCAGAGACTCCTTGATAAGAGGAGGTTATGAAGCCTCAACCCACTCCTTCACTCCTGGTCTGCCCTCCCTCTTTTCTCTGGATCACAGGCAGGATGCAGAAAGGGTAGGGCTGGGGAGGCAAAAGAGGATGAGGAGTACAAAGACATCTGGACTTCCTCCAATGACGGGGCAGGGACATTCAATTCTCAGCCCTGCAGATGTGATAAGGAACTGTACTATGTGCTGAGACTGCTGAGAATGGCAGGTCTGGAACTAGATGCTCCTGGCCCTCTCTAAGCCTTCATTTGATCTCTATGGACCCTCCGAATTCTCCATTGAGGGCCCTTTCCAGCTCTAGCCCTGCCCCTTGTGGGTCATTGTCTCCACAGGTCCTTCTCCATTCTGGTTGCCCTCCCCTAAACTCTCGTGACTTCTCAATGTCCTTCCTAAAATGTGGTGCCTAGAGCTGAAATCCGCATGCCCAGGGAAGTGCAATCACCTCCCTCCCTGCTCCTGGGAACTTTGCCTCTATTAATGGAGAGGGGCTTTGGGGGCTCCAGACTCCCATGGAGTTTGCAGTCCACTAACTCTCCCAGCTCTTCCGTCTCTGAGCTGTCCCAGAGTAGGATGACCAACATCCAGAGCTAGGCTGCTCCATCATTTGTCAGTCAGTCAGTCAGTCAGTCAATAAACATTTATTAAATTGCCTCCAAGGCTCCAGACACCGTACTTCCGTACTGAGGATACAAATACAAGCAAACAGTTCGTGCCCGCTTGGAGCTCACATTCTCTTGGAAGACAAGCCATAAAAGGGGATAGGAGAAGGCCAGTTAGGTGGAGGGATGGGTGACTCAGGGCTTCCCAGGGGATGCCTTTCAACCTCGGTTAGCTCCATTGCAACCCTCAGATTCAGGTATTCTGGTCCTCCTCCTTGTGAACCCTTGTAACCTTGGAATATTTACCCCTCCTGGATTTTGTTCTCACATCTCAAGATCCTTTTGGATCCCTCCTGCAAGTGGGATTGAGGGTGTTCTCTGTACTTCTAGCCCACAGATCAGAAAAAAAAAATAGTAATAAAACAACCAAATCTCCTATGGCTGCCCATCACCAAGCCAAATCCAAACTCTTTAGCCTGGCATTCAAAGCCCACCAGACTGTGTCCTCCCCTCCCCTTGTCTCTCCTCTCTTCTCCCCTCACTGATCCCCTACCAGGGATAGAGAACCTGCAGCCTTGAGGCCACATGTGGCTCTCTAAGTCCTTGGGTGCAGCCTTTCCACTGGGTCCAAGTTTTATAGAACAAGTCCTTTTATGAAAGGAAAGTCCTTTTAAGGACTTTTAAGAAACAAGTCCTTTTAAGAAAATCACTTCTGTGAACTCTGGATTCAAAGGGCCAAACTTGAGAGCCTAGAGGGCCACAAGTGGCCTTGAGGCTGCAGGTTCCCCACCCGAAGGTGTCAGGTCTTGGAGTGAGGAGTACAACATTTGTTGGTATCCACAGGAGTACCCAGTAGCCACTACCCTTCATTGGTACCATTACTCTTAGAATCTAGAAGGTGAGGAAGGGACCAAAGATGCATTGCTATCCAGCCGGGACATTTCAATATGACTTTATGGATGCACCAATTTTTTTTTCCTTTTAACAAAAAAAAAAAAACAAAAAAATCCAGGGCCAGTCACAGAGGATGCTCCAAACTCCAAAAAAGGCCCACATACAGTAGGCATACAAGGCCAGCCTGGTGTCAGACTCCCCCAGGTCATAGGACTGCCTACTACCACACTTCCCCTGAAGAGGGTTTGAGGCTTGACCCTAAGAAGGGTGGGGAGCAGTCATAGGGGAGGGGGGAAAGGCTTGAGTCTCATTCTGGCTCTAGAATACTAGAGGTCAGACAGGCCAATGCCAGCCAGACACCCAACCTGCTTCTATTAGAGAGTCCAAGGTGCCAGGAAGGAGAGTGGCCTTGAGCATTCTAGGGGCCACAAGAGTGTCTGGCTTGGGAATAGGTAAGGGTGGCTGGGGGAAAGCTAGGGATGGGTCAGGGGGCAGGGTGTGAACTGAGGTGCCTTTCCAGTAGTGTGCGGTGGGAGAAGACCTTGGCACAGAGCGGGCAGGGGACACGCTCAGGCCGGTGTGTGCGCATGTGCACATTGAGTGAACTCTTCTGGGTGAACCGTTTGCAGCAGACAGAACACTGGAAAGCCCGGACGCCCGTGTGGGTGACCATGTGCTTGAGGAGGTAATCTCGGAGTGAGAAGGAGCGCCAGCACACTGAGCATTGGTGGGGCTTCTCCCCTGGGAACACGGGAGAAAGGCCGGATCAGAGGGACTGGGCTGCGCAGACCGCCCCCAGCCCCCAGCCCTCCTCTCTGCAAGGCAGTCAGGGCTGGGCTCCCCCCACAGCTTCCCCTACCACCCTTGGCCAGTTACTCCCAGAGCTGTACTTCCGGCCCTGATTCCTATCTCAGGCACGTCAATGATCAGGTGAGCATTTCCTGCGCCCCCAGTTTCTCCCCTGCATCTCCTGCTCTAAGTCTGGGATGGGGCCAGGCCCTTGGGAAGCTATCTAGTATAGCGCCTCTTTGCCACAGGTCCCGGCCCTCGGGGTCTGGAGGAGAGCCAAGGGAAGTTGCGGCCCAGAAGCTTCTGCAGACCCCCCCCCCCCCCCCAGTTTCTAGCCCTCTTTGCCTTAATAAGACAGGTAACGCCTAACTTGGGCAGCCTGGCTCGGCCCCTCCCCGCCCCCACCCTGGCTGAGGTCTCTTTTCGCCCTTACCGGAATGAATAAACATGTGCTTCGTGTAGTTCTTGCGGGAGCTGAAGGTTTTCTGGCAGTGGCTGCATTCATAGGAAGGCAGCTCCGGTGGCCGGGGCCCAGGGGGCACAGGCGGACCTGGACCTTCACCGTGCTGGATCTGGAGGGGGCCTAAGGCCCCCAGGCCGGCAGCTGCCGAGGCTGAGGCTGCAGAGACTCCGCCACCACTGCCGGCAGAGCCTTCTGCCTGGAGGGGGCTGAAGAAGGCCGGAGGCTGGGGGGGCCCTGGTGGAGGAGCTGGCAGGTGGAAGGGGAAGAGGCCAGTGGCCCCTGTGCCCTTCACCCCTGCGGCGGTGGGGCCGGGAAAGCCCAGCGCCCGGGGCTCGGGGGGCCGCGGTCCAAAGCCAGAACTGGGAGGCGGCCCCAAGCTGCAGTCAGGCCGAGTGGGAGCCTGGGGGGGCGCGTCCAAAGCAGGGGGAGCTGCATCCCGGGGGCCCCCCTCAGCCACCTCTTCATTGGGCCACACGGGGATGAAGCTCTCAGGAAACACCTCTTCCGACGCCCCGCCAAAATAGTCTCTCCCTCCGGGGGGTTCTGAGGGGGCCAAATCCGGCACTGTGGCTGGGGGTTCCTTCCGGGGCTCCTTTAGCCCCTCGCTTAAGAAGCCTCCCCCACACTGACTAAAGCAGCCCCCACCACTGCCCTCCTCTTCCTCAGCCCCATCCTCTTCCTCGTCCTCGTCTTCATCCTCTTCGTTCTCCACCCCATCCCCCTGGCCCGAGCCTTCTCTGGCACCCTCTGCCCCCCCTGCCCCCGTGGCGGTCGTCCGGGTGGGCGAGGCCTCTCCCTCCTCGTCCTTGACCACCACGGGCAGCGGCTCCAGCAGCTGCAGACGAACGGGCTGCCTCTGTTTCCGGCTGTGACAGCCGTGGGGACCCGCGTCTGCTGCAGATGCCACTGACACCGGCCGCTGCTGCTGCTGCGCAGAGAGCAGGTCTCGGAGCTTGTAGCGGACCTCGGCCCCTGGCCCGGGCCCCAACCCCGGCCCCGGAGCGCAGAGCTCGGCAGCGGCAGCGGGCCCCGGGGCCCCGTCCTCCGGCCCCCGCGAGCCGCCTCCCCGCGCCTGGGAGATGATCTGGGTGCACTCATCGATGACCGTCTTGATCTGCAGGATGGAGGCGGCCGTCAGCACCTGCAGCGCCTCGCTCTGCGCCACCACGAGCGAGCCGCTGTACAGGAACTCGACGAGCTGGCGCACCGTCTGTGCGGGCACCACGGGCGGCACCAGGATCTCCGAGTGGCCCAGCAGCAGCTTGTCCTGGAAGAAGGGCGAGCCGGCCGCCAGCACGCAGCGGTGAGCCCGCAGCGAGGCCTCCCGGATGCGCACCGTCACGTCGCAGAAGTGGCCTCCCAGCCGCTGCCCATTGAGGGTCTCCAGCAGTGAGCGGGAGAAGTTCTGCAGGTGGATGTAGTGCACCGCCTCCGCAGCCGCCGCCGAAGCCGTGGCCGAGGCCGTGGCCGTGGCCGCCATGGCCCTCCCCCTGCGCCACAGAGGGATGGAGAGTGAGGGCGGCCAGATGTGCCGGGGCAAGGTCTGCCCGGCCTGAGGTCCGTCCTGTGAACCCGACCTCCTCCCCCAGGGCCCTCCAGGATCCCTCCCAGCCCAAGCCTGGACACACCTTCTCCAGCACCTGGCGCCCTGGCCCGGGCCAGACCCACATGCACCATGGCTCGTGGCAGCTCTCTGGGGAGATCCATGAGCCCTTAAAGGGATGCTGGATCAAGCCCCCGCAAGCACCGACGTCCACGGGCCCTGCAAAGCCCCCTTTGTCGCCCCCCTCGCCCCTCGTGCCCCGTGACCACCCTGTGGCGCCCCCATAGGGAACCCTGTGCCACAGACATCCCACGTGGGCCAGTGCCCTTTCCTATCAAAGCAGCACCCCCTCTGGTCCGGCCCCTCCTCCCAGCTGCCCCTGTGTCACGCCCTTTAGGGTCCCCCGGGCCCCGCAGCACCCCCTCTGGTCGGTCCCCTCCTCCCAGCTGCCCCTGTGTCCCAACCTTTAGGGTCCCCCCCGGGCCCCGCAGCGCCCCCTCTAGTCTGGCCCCTCCTCCCAGCTGCCCCTGTGTCCCACCCCTTAGCGTCCCCCGGGCCCCGCAGCGCCCCCTCTAGTCTGGCCCCTCCTCAGTTGCCCTTGTGTCTCACCCTTTAGGTTCCCCCGGCTCCGCAGCGCCCCCTCTGGTCGGGCTGCCGCCGCCCTGGTCCTGCTACCTTCTTTCCGTAGCGTAGCTCTCTCTTCGTGGCCGGCACCCACTTCCGGCCTCAATTTCCAGAGGCGGGTCTGAGTAGGCGGTCAGTGGGAAGTGACGTCACAGGCCCTAAGCTTTCCCTCTAGCTCGGATGACCAGATGCAAGCAGGCCTGGGAACGCCCTCGGGAATCCCCGCCCTGACCATAGAGATGAGGCCGGCCTCCGGGGCTAGCGGGGCCCTGCAGCAGAAAGCACCATAGAGAGGGCGTCTCTCTTTCGGTCTGGAGGACCGAAGAATTCCCGGGGCGTGGCAGCCGGGGCCTGGGGGCGCCGGGGTCTGGCGCGTGAGTGGGGGGCTGGGAGGGGGAAAGCTAGGGAGAGCGCTAGGGAACGAAGGAAGAGCGGCTGCCAAGGCGTGCGGGAACCCAAATCGGGGTTCGCAGGCTCGGGGGGACCAGGGACATTGGCTGAGGGGCCGGCTCAGATACGTCTGTGCCCGCCCAGGCCGGGGGGGGGGGGGGCGCGGCTCTCCCTGCGGCCGGCGCATCCCGAGGAGCCCAAGAAGCTGTGCAGCGCTTGGCACTCCCTGGCTCTGCGTGGTCCCCGAGGGTGGGTTAAGCGCGTCCCTTCTGGAGCCCGGAGCGTGCGGGCTGTCCTGCCGCGTGAACGCCCTGGGCCTGCCTTAATTGGCACTTTACCCGCCCTCTCTGTGCTCCCCACCGGTCCGATTAAGAACGCTTCTTTTCTCAGTCACGTGGTCAGACTTGGAGATCGTCCTTTGAGTGGCCCAGACCTGCTGAGCTGGGATCTGCTCTAAAGCGGGTCGTTCGCAGCCAGAACTCGGGTTTTGGCTCCTCGGCTTAGCTCCCGCCAGCGTTAAGGGAATAAACAAACAACGTGGATTTGCCTCCTCTAACCGCGAGCTTTCCGGAGGCTCCGGAGAGTAGCGGGGTGGGGACGACCAGAGCGCCCGAGCGCTGAAGTGTCTAATGGGCAGGGCGACTGAGAGGGCTGGCTGTGTTGTAAAGGGCTGTGAATGCCAGGTGGAGCGCTCCGTATTTGACCCCGAAGGCCGTGGGGGAGGCCCTGGAGTGGGGGGGGGAACAGTGTGTGACATGGTCGGACGTGGACTTTTCTGAAAATCGCTTTGGTGGATAAATGGAAGATTGGCTAGAGTGGGGAGAGGCTTGAGGTAGCAGACCCCTACCTCACGCCCAGCAGCTATTGCAGTAGTCCAGCAGGAGGTACCGAGGGTCTGCACCTAGATGAGGGCCCCTTCCAAGGAGAGGAGGGATGCTGCAGAGGTGAAATCAACAGGGGTTGGCACCACACTGGATCTGGGGAGTGAGGAGTCCAAGGCGATGCTCAGGCTGTAATCCGAAAGCACTGGGAGGATGGGGGTGCCCTTGACAGCAGTAGGGAAGGGAGGAGGCCGGAGGGGGCTTAGGGGGAAAGATAACAAGCTTGGTTCTGGACATGCTGAGTTTAAGATGTCTACTGGACATCCACTTGGAAAGGTGGATGGAGATGAGACATTGGAGGTCAACAGAGTTTAGGTCTAGAGAGGTTGGCCAGTGACACCAGACCTCACACACAGAATGCTAAATGCCTGGCAGGCTAGTAAAACTGGCCTGTTAATTCCTAATTCCTTACACAGGGCCCTCCACCTGTCCCTCAATGCTCTCCTTCCTCACCTCTCCAGCCTTCTCCCCCAAAGTCTTATAAAGGTGGCCCCAGCCACCAGACTTCCCTCCCTAAGTCTGAGCTTTCTGCCCTCTTGCTCCTCCTCCACAGACCAGAAGAGAGGCCCTATTTGCCTGGCTTGGTAGATGTCCACCAAACAGCCCTTTAAAAACTAGCTCTAAAATGTTCCCAGAAATAGGAGGACCTGTGGTTCATTGGCCTCCTCTCCTGCACATCTCCAGGTTAGGGAGGTGGGCTCAAGGGACAGAAGAAAAGAGATAAAAGGGAAAGGGCTGGGATGGAAAGAAGATAAGGGAATGGGAGGGAAAATGAGCTGCATCCTCCCCTTATCTGGACAGAGGGGTCTGTTTCCTTTGTAATCCTGTCCTTGCCACATGAAAAAACATGAGGGAGCTGGGGAGTGTCCCAAGCAACCCAAGGTCACCAGTTAGCTGGAAGAAGGGAGGACTAGAGGGGATGGAGGGGGGAGGAAGGAAGAAGGGCTCAGCCCCCACTCCAGAGGGCAGCTGTGAACTAGGGGCAAAATCCCCCGAGATATGCCACCCCAAGAAGCATAGGACACACTCCTCCACAGGTATCTGTGGAGTCCTGAGGAAAACAGCTGGGCACATTTCCTGTTTTGTGCTCAGCAACCTGGGGCAAACTCTGTGCTGTCTGTCATGACTGCTCAGGAGATATTGCCTGAAGGCTGGAAGGTGGGAAACCTCAGAAGCCCCCAAAGTTCACAGACTCCTCCCCCAGTTGTTGTGGAGGCTTATCAGACCATCTATGACTCCATTGGGGGTTTTCTTGGCAGTGATACTGGAGTGGTTTGCTGCTGTGTCTTTCTCCAGCTCATTTTACAGATGAGGAAACTGAGGTAAACAGGGTTAAGAGACTTGCCCAGGGTCACACAGCTAGGAAGTGTCTGAGGTCAAATTCAGACTCAGGAAGATAAGCCTGGTGCTCTACCCATGGCGCCACCTAGCTGCCATGATCTGGAGGCAAGACCAGAATTCTTCTCCCCCATCTCTGCTCCCCAAGTTAGGTCTTGGTTAAAACTGCTGGCAGTACCCTCCAATCCTTGGGTTCAAAGGAGCCGTTCTTTTCTAAAAGAGCCACAGAGGATCCCTGGGGACATCCTCCCTGGGAAGCATCAGAGCATTTCATGCAAAGACCCGAAGCATATTATACTTTCCCAACCTGTCTAATGAGGTTGTTGGTGCCTAGTCTAAATGGATGGGGGGATGGATGAATGGAGGGAGAGAGGGATGGATAAATGAATGGGTGGTTGGATGAGTGGATGAATGGATGGAGGGGTGGATGGATGGATGGATGGATGGATGGATGGATGGAGGGAGGGAGGGATGGGTAAATGAATGGGTAGTTGGATGGGTAGATGGAGGGATGGATAAATGAATGGGTGGTTGGATGGATGGACGTGGATGGGGGCGTTGGATAGATGTATTTCAAGGAGGGGTTCTGGAATGACTAAGGCATCAGAACCAGAGAGCATTATGTTAGTTACTTAAAATGGGGGTGATAGAAACAGAATGAGATTCTCTATCTGGGGAGATGCAGAGTTGTTCTGTGCAGGCCCCACGTCTCCATTTCATATGTCAGGTCTTTCGTATCTGCAGGGCAAGCACTGTACTCCATGGTGTCTCATCCAGTCTTCTTTCCTTAGAGGCAGCTGGGTGGTGCAGTGAGTCAGGAGTCAGGAAGACCCGAGCACAAATCCAGCCTGAGACAATTATTAGCTGTGTGATCCTGGACAAGTCACTTGACTTCTGCCTCTGCCTATTGTGGGGATCATCCCTCCCACTGCAGCCCAAATGCACTTAGTGATCAATAGTTCTAGTGGGAAGCCCTCCAGGTGCAGAAGACACCCATTTGATGGGAGATGACATTGTTCTCCTACTCTTGAGCCCCAGGTCACTGGCCAGCCTCCAAGAAGAAACCTGTCATAACTCAAAGGAATTTGGCCTGTCCATGAAGGAAAGAGCCAGGAGATGAAAAGTGTCCAAAGCCAAGATTTCCATCTTCATTTGGAGGAATGCTCAGAGGTTCCGAAGGCTTCTGTGCCACAAGCACCCCTCCCCACCCGCTTTGCCTTAGAGACCCCTTCCCAGCATCATGGATTTTAAATGCATGAGCCACAATGATGGATTACAGAAGAAGCCGATTACACTGAAATACAGTCTGTCTCTTGCTCTCTACAGATGCATGAGTTGGGTTGGATTGAACAAGAGGAGGAGAAGGGGCCCCAAGCTCTCTATCCAAGGTCTGGTCCTTCCCCACCTAAGACTGGCTCCACAGTGAACACACATAGAGAATAGCCAAGAAGGCCATTGATCCAAATCAGCCCAGCAGATGGGAGAAGGCTCCTGGCAGGGTCTCCCCCAGACCACACAAAGGGAAGGAGCTCTCCCATTGGGAGTGAGATGGCTCAGCTCAGCCCAGAGGGGCTTGGGCCTCTCCCCAGGGGAGAGTCCCCGAGGCTCTAGAGTAGGTGGACAGGGCCACAATGCAGACTTCTGGCTCCTCTCATGGCAGCTTCTTTCCAGACATTGGCCTTATCCATCATCCCTCGAAGATGGAAACCAAATTGTCCAAGGTGACTGATGCTCTGAGGCTTGAAGCTTGGCCAGTGAACTGAGCCCTCATCTCTCTCCAACCCTGCCCTGCCCTCATGCCGGGAGGGACCTTTATCTCCACCAATAAGGAGAGAGTCCCATGGAATGGGCTGGTGACATTCCTCCCCAGGGCTGAAACTCCTAGCAGTCCCTTGCAAAGATCAGTGGGGCACATCTCTTCGAAACAACAAGGATGATTTTCTTGGTGTGCCCCCTTTGGACAAGCTTCAGTGGAACTGAAATCAAACAGAGGTTCGTTAGCAGCACATACAGTAATAACAATTGCAGGAGCTAACATTTACATGCAGTGTCTCCTGGGTGCCAGGCCCTGTGCTAAGTGCACAATTATTGTCTCATCTGGCCCTCACAATAGCCCTGGCAGGTAGGAGCTATTATCATCCCCATTTAACAGATGGAAAAGAAATAAGAAAGACTGATTAAGTGGCCCAAGGCCCCCCAGCTAGTAAGTGTTTGAGGCTGGATTTGAACTCCGGTCTTTCTGACTCCAGGTCCTGCTGTGGCCCTAAGCCCCCACCTGACTAGCTCCCTTGTAAGTCCCTGGAATAGTGAAGGCAGTCTTACCTTGGGCTTGTTCAGACAGAGGACTCTGGTGGCACCCACTATGTAAGCCCAAGACTGAAAAGCTGGGGCTGCCCAGCAGACACCCCAGGGCGCCTCTCCCCATGGCATCAGGCGTTCTGCTCAAGATCTGGCAGACAGCTCTCATCTGCATCTTTCCTTTTTCCTTGGGCACCCCCACTGAGGGCCAGGCACCAGGGCTACTGGCTTCAGTGAGGCTGCTGCCATTAGCAGCATTTCTTTGGGGTCATTCCTGAGATCCTTCATCCCCTCCTAGCTCTTCCTCTGAAAGGCACCCCCCCCGCCCCGTTCATGTCTGGAGAACCCCACTGGCCTCTTGCTGAGTTCAGCCTCAGCTTCTTCTTTAACCCTGGCAGTGCTGTAAGTCCTCATGGTCCAATCCCTCAGGATCCAGCACAGACTCTGAACAGCTGGGGATCCAGCAGCAGAGGCTTCCTGGACCCCCTTGCCCATGCCTCTTGTAAGCCTCTGCCCCCCACTCCCAGCACCTCACCCATGCCTTCCTGTAAGCCTCTATTCTCTCATGAGCCTCTGCACTGTCTGCATGGACTGTCACCAGGTGTGGGCATGGCTCCCAGCTTGTCACCAGCGACATCCTGCTGGAATGTGGAAAAGGCTAGAACTGGTGCTGATCAGTGCCACCACTCCAGCTGGTGAGCCACTGTCCAACTACTTCCTTGGGAAAGGAAAAGGTCACCTGGAGAGATCCCAAGGACACTGGTCTTTATCACAAAGGCCCTGTCATCCTCAGTTTTGAGGGTGTTTGATCCAAATAGCCATCGTAAAAAAGGCTGGGAGGTGACAGTGCCTAGAGTGGCCCTTCCAGGATGGCAGTGTGGCCCTTGGCCTGTTTCTACTGTCTCATCCTTAGGAGATCCTCTGAGTCCATGTGCAGCATGCCCACAGGGTATGTGACCGTGTGGGGGTACCAGAGCAGCCCCTGCTCTGGCCCTGTTCCAGTTGCCCAAAGCTACATCAGAAGATTTTAACTTCTGCATGACCAGGGAAGGCTGCATAATCTTTTCAGTATGCCATCTAACCCATGATTACAAAAAAGGTAGGTGGTACCCTGATGGAGGTGGTCTTATGTCAGGCCTTGGTGTTCTCCATTCCCCCAGCCTTCAGCCTTTCCAAAGACATCAAGATTGGGTAGGATGGCTCCACCTTTCCTTGCCCCCATGTTGGAGTAGCCTTTGGATTATATGGGTGTTCAAAGTCACCTGGGCCCGCCAGCAGGCAGGGGTCCCTCTGTCTGCAAGGCTCTGATGTGCTCAGCACAAAGGTCACAGCCCAAACCAGGGTCAGTCTGCCGTGGAACATCTCCTGCATTCTCAGGGGCCACAGCCCTGTCCCTATTGTCTCTGAGGAAAAACTCAGGCAGTTTTTTCCTTCTTGCTGCATGGTATTAGAGACAAAGTTAGAGTAGGGGTCTTCTGATTCGCCAAACATCTGAGCTAAAGTCTGTCTGGAGGGGCGGCTAGGTGGCACAGTGAGTAAGAATGCCGGCCCTGGAGTTGGGAGGACCCGGGATCAGTTCCGGCCTCAGAAAATTAGCACCCACACATAAATAAATAACTAGCCATGTAACCTTGAGCAAGTTACTTAACCCCAATTGCTTTAAAAAAAAAAAAATAAAGTCTGTCTGGATCCACTCCTGCTGAGTGTCCCCAGGAAGGTGTCCACAGCCAGTTACCTCAGGCTCTCAGCCAGACTGCTCCTTTGTGACTGAGGTTGGGTTCCTGTTGGCCCAGGCATACTCTCCTGTCCTATGCAAGACTCCCAGGACTGCACCTCAGGAGGACAGGGTTCAAATCCAGAGAAACCCCCATCTGGGGGTCTCTGGCCTTGGAAGCACATGCCTTGGGGTAAGGCCCCCACTTCCTCCTAGAGAGCAGAATTGTGACCTCAGGTGGTGTCTCTCTGATTAGAGGGGCTCCCACCTTTCTCAGAGGATGGACAAGTCTGAACCACTTTCTGCTGTTCATTCCTCATGTATATCCCCATGGTCAAAATCCTCAGGCAGCATAGATATAGGCCCTGAATCGGCTCATCTGACTCAGTAGCGGTGGCCTTGATGGGACATTCTTCCCAATCTTCCATTTCTCTGTCCACCATCCTCAAAATGTTCTTGTTCTTAAGGCCAGGGTCTCTTCCTGATACCAGGAGACCTCGATGCTTTCCAAATGCAAAAGCAAGAGAATCCTCATCCCTTCTAGAGATCGCTCTGTGCACCCCACATGGACATACAAATATCAGGATCTTATTGCAGTAACAATGATCCACAGTACTGCAAGACAGGAATGTAAATCATTATGGGAACATCTCCTCCTTAGACTGTGTCACAAAGCGAAAGTGTAGAAGGAAAAACCCTGATTTTCTTATGTTTAAGTACAGGTTCAGAATTAAAAAAAATATATCCTGAACCAAGACTGGGGGTTTCTAAGAAGACTTTATAGAGAAAATCACATCAGAGACAGACAAATAAGTTTTGTTTTTTTTAAACATAGAACAATATCCACAAAGGTCACACAGGCCTGGTCAGACAGATTCATTAGCTCATGCTTCCTTCCTTCAATTAAGTTAGAATGAAAGCATAACCCCATACATCCCCCAAGGAAGCCGACTGAGTGAAGCAGACCCTATAGGTAGACTGAGTCAGGTGACAAACTAACCAGAGAGTGTTTAGAGAAGGTCCACTGGGCTGACTCAGAGGAAGAGACCCACATGTCCTGAAGATAACCAAAAGTTGTCAAGGCAGGGAGATTTGTCCACAAGTAAAATCTTCTTTTTGAGGGGGGGCAGTGTTAAAGGTGCTATATGCCTTTCTTCTCATTCGATTGCTAATCTCAGGAAGGTCAAGTCTTCCCTCAACACCAACATTCCATAAATCAGCTTGATTTTTGTTCTGGTGCCAAGCAAGGTTAATATGAACAGGAAACAGGTCTCAGGAGTTGACCGATATTGAGGAGAAACAGCATAATGAAAATTAAATTTAAATTTAAACAAAAGGATCATCACAAAGGCATGAAAACAATATCAATGATTTTCTCATATATTACCATCTAGCAAGCAATTACCCATTTGGTAGCCTTCAGACTTTTGAGAAATTCATCATTCTCAATTGAACCAGAGCAGGATGCAGCCAAGCCAGGATTGGCTTGTCATACCTCCACAAAACCCTGATAGAACAAAGTAAAAATTACATCAAAAGTCCAACAAATAATCAGGAAGAAAAAAATTGTGATTAAAAACATTATTTAAATGAAAGCCAAGGTGTTCCTGGAATAAGACACGACCTTCAGAAATAAAACTGGCTATGGGGAAAGGTCAAAAACTTCCATCCCTCCATCTCAGTTTGCTGGCCTGAGAATTCACCACCTCCAAAGTCCTTGTAAGCTTAAAAAGACAAAGGGAAAACTCAGCATCAATCTTTTTTTAAGAAGCTTTTGGGAACTCCATTCTAAGCTGCTCACCGCCTTTTCAAAACTAAGAGGTTGAAGAGTCTTTGACTAGATTGGGAGCTCCCTTAGGAAAGGGACTGTCTTTCTTAGTCCTTAATAAACATTATATATATATATATATTGTGGTGGAGAAAATAGCTGTCCCTTTTTGTACTTGGAGAACCTTTCTTGAAAAGATCCTTTAGGGTTGGCTAGGTGGAACAGTGAATAGAGCACTGTTGTGAGTCAGGAGGTCCTGAGTTCAAATTTGACCTCAGACACTTAACACAAAAACTAGCCCTGTGACCTTGGGCAAGTCACTTAACCCCAATAGCCTTCCAAAAAGCAAAAAGAAAGAAAGAAAGAAAGAAAGAAAGAAAGGAAGGAAGGAAGGAAGGAAGGAAGGAAGGAAGGAAGGAAGGAAGGAAGGAAGGAAGAAAAGATCCTTTAATCTCTAATGTATCTGTGATCTTATCAATTTGGAAGTCCCCTCCAGCCAGACAGACCTGAACCTTTTCTGTCTTGCCTGGGAATCTCTCTCTAAACCCTCCAGAAGCTCCCTTAAGTGCTGGAGGCCTTTGTCACCTCTTCCCTCCATATCCTACATTCTGTTTGGGTTTTTTTTGCTTTGTGGAGGGCAATTGGGGTTAAGTGACTTTCCCAAAGTCACACAGCTAGTAAGTGTGTCGAGTGTCTAAGGCTGGATTTTTGAACTCCGGTCCTCCTGACTCCAGGGTTGGTGCTCTATTCACTGTCTCACCTAGCTGCCCCCATAGCCTACATTCTGTAAGGACCATGATTTGCAGTTCACCACCTGCATGTACCCACCATGCACTTCTCCATCGTCTACTATGTGTCATTATTTAAAATTCTTCAGAAGATCCTGGCCTCTTTGTGATAGAATGCTGATATTCAAACATGACCCCAAATGAGCTATGCCAAGGTTCTCAGGAGGATTTTCCTGGAGAGAGAGAAAAGCCTGATCCTCTAGGAACCCTGAAATGTCAGGGTACAGGGCAGTATCTACCTGGAAAGAATTCGCATACTCAAACTTTCTTCCAGCCAAATGACAAGGTTTATTGTAATTCAAATAGGAGTGGGCAGGGCTCCTAGTGAAAGTGCCTGGACAGATTGTAAACCCAAAGATGTTTTGGGAGGACTGTAGTCCTTCTGCTTGGGGGCTCCTGGGCCTTCCAGGGAGGACATGTCCCAGGCTCAGGTCAGCACATAAAACCAGGAGCATCCTCAGTGGAGTTCAGAGGAAGGTCTGTGGCAGCCCTGAGGTGGCCAGGATCCTCCAGCAGATGCCTCTGGGGGCTCCTGGGCAGTGTGGTGCGAATGCTGTGTGGGGAAGTGGGAAGTGGGGGGAAGGTCCAGAGCTTAGCACAGGGCCTGGCACACAGGAGGGACTTCCTCAATGTTTCTTGGAGGATTGCTACAGCTGTCTGGGCTGGTGTCTTTTTATTCTATGGGGCTGGGGGCTCATGAGGCTGCACAGAAGCTTGGGGTCTCTCCCAGGTCCCTCTGGGCACCAAGAGGCAGACCAAAAGAGACAGATAAGAGCTGCAACAGGTGGCTGGGGAGAGGGGAAGACTGGGACAAGACCCTGGGGAGGGGCCAGGAGAGAGAAGGCAGGATGGAGGTCCCAAACTGGAGTCTTTGGTTCAATAGCTGGGTAACCTAGGTCAGGTCACTGCCTGGATGGGCCTTAGTGTTGTGAAATCTAACATTGATAACTCCACTTTATTTTATATTATTAGTTGAGAATTGTATCTGATCATTATAATCAGCACTTACAGATTCGATTTAGATTCAATTACTCAGGCCTTAGGAGCAGAGTTTAAGTGTAACTTCGCCGTTTCTTGGGACTCTGGTCCTCTTTCAGACTGGAAAAGAAAGGGGAGCAGGGGAGGGACACACAGACCTAGTTGGGACCACCCCAGTGTAGAGAGTGCCTGACCACAAAGACCCAGTGCTGTGCTTTTGTTGACCATGGGGGGCTGTGAATCACTCTGGTTACAGGATGCTTGCCTATCACAAGACTTTCTGGGGATGACAGCTGACTCTGGGTCGTTCCTCTTGCCATGGGTCCTGGAAACCCCTCTATGACTGAACTGCAAGGCCCCCCCACCCCCTGCCCCCAGTCACCTCCCCTATAGACCAATCACAACCTGTAGCCAACCACACAAAAAGCCTGACTACCAGTGGGTCCCTGGCTACTGAGGGGCCTTGGACCCCATTTATTGGCATTTGCTCGTCTTGCTAATAAATTGGTCATGCTCAGGATTCTCTTTGTGCCTCTGGTTTTCTTTATGGAAGACCTGATGCCACAGTTTCTTCCTCTGTACGTAACTTCTGGTCCAGAAGCACAGCACACAGCTCCAGACTTACGTAGACCGTGGGGTTTGCTCTCAAACCACAGTCTTCTCTGGGGTTATTCAAATGTCCCCAACCTGGAAACATGAAAATCTGTTTCATGCTCTGGCAAAAAACGGGAGAAACATGCCATGCAAGTACGGGAGCTAACAACACCTCTAGCATAAGTATTAACTTAACCTGATGCAAAAATAATGCCAGAAGACGAGGCCTTCCCTGTAATAACCCAGTGACTAGACCCCCTCACCCCTGCAGAGACTCCAGGCTTCCAAAGGGCTTTGGTGAAGCTCTCTGAAAAAGAGCCCAGCCCTGGCCCACTTGACTCTCCTGGGTTCCAGTCTGTCCCATTTCTCTTTTTCAGCACTAGCTCCCACCCAAACTCCAGACTCCCCAGCTGCCTCTGGGTGCTCCCCCAGATGGGCCTCAGAGATGAACAGGCTTTACCTGCAAGCACCTGAGTCTGTGTCTATGGGCAGCCCCACTCCTTTCTAGGTCCCTGTGTGCCAGGAGTCCCTTAACTGACAGAGGCCAAGTCTTGGCTGGAAGGCACCTTGGACATCACACAGCAAGATGGCTCATGCCTCCGATGGTGGAGGAAAATAGAAACCCCCAGACACTGGACTGGTGTGTGAGTTCCTCAGAGGCTTGGCCTGTAGAGGTTGACCTCGAGGGCCCTTGCTTTGGCAGCTCTGACAGGAGATACCCACACTTTCACCCCAAGCTTTGGTGTCTTCACTAGCTTTGTAAATTACAATCACAGCAGTGACTTCAGAGCTGGGGGTGGGCAGGAGACCCCAAACAGATAGCCCCTTCCACTTAAGTGCCTATCTGTGTGCCCAGGCATGGGGATGGCAGTTACTGGGCCAAAGTGAATGGGGGTCTTTGCTCAGGCCCCCTGGAATATCCAAGACTGCTTCCCCCTTTTTGGGCATCAGCAGGCCCTCTTTGTCTCTCTCCCTCCCACTTTTTTCTCTCTTTCTCCCCCATTTCTCTGTCTCTGTCCTCCTGTCCAACCCCCTCTCCCTTTCTCTCTCCCTCATTTGTCTCCCTGTCCCATTTCTTTTTCTTTTCCTGTTTCTCTTTCTCCCCCCATTTTGCTGCCTCTGTCTCTTTCTGCAGGGAAAGGACCCCCTGCTTTTTGCCCCAAGCCTGCCTGGTTTGGGATTGACATGATGCTGGAGGAGCACATCTGCTTTTCTATGTGATCACTTCAGGGAAACAAAGGAAGTGATTCCCATACCTTGTTCTGATCCGCAGAACTCCATTCATCCCTATAGCCCTTTGCTCCCTGGGGTTCCTAAGTCCAAGTCTGGCCTCTGATCAGATTCTGGGAGTAAGGAAGAGACTCTGGCACCTCAGGGTTGGGTCTTTTTAGGAGACCCTTTGGGTGCCATCTTTCTTTGGGTTGGGCTTTAGGGGAAGGATAGCCCTTAGCCTTGTCTGTCCTGTGAATTCTGCTCCTGAACTCCATGTGACTTTGGCAGGGTAGCTGCCAGGCCCTGGGAGCCCCCAGACTTAAGTCTCCCTGCTAGAATGTAGCCCTGTGCTGCAAAAAGGTCAAAACAGCCCCTCATCTTCTATGTGAGCTTATCCCCCCATGTCTAAGAGCGAATGGGAGCCTTGGGATTCACAGGTAGCCGAGAAGGTCCTGGGCTGGCTGCTGCCCATGCTCAGCACAGAAGGCAGGGTTCAGAGGAGCTCTAAGGTCCCTCCTTGCTGCCCTAGGAAGCCTTCCTTCCCTGAACTGGGCAGCCTTTGTGACCTCCGGGCCACTAGAACAGACGACCTGACCTCTCTGCAGGAAGGGAGCTGAAGTGAAAGAGGGTGGTTAAGGAGAGGGAGGGCAGAAAAAGGACAGACTGGAGGCAGGGTGGCTGCCCAAAGGACTGGATTGAGGGGGCGAGTGAGGGCGAGAGACTCCAACCTGCACCTTTTTGTGGGGGCGTAGGATGCTGGTGCCCTGCAGCAGGAGAGGGGGGAAATCACAAGCACGTTTTGGGTGTGCCCATCCTGATGTCCAACGGGTGGTCAGCTGGTGAGGTGGGAAACGGGGAGGGGAGAGAGAGAAGATGCCTGAAGCTTTGTGTGGTGAGGGATGGGGACCAAGACTCAAAAACAGATGGAGGGGAAGGTAGGGTGGAGAGGAGGAAGAGGCAGCCACAGAGTGGGGGGACGGGGACAGAGAGGGGGAGGGGTCCGCGTGCACGCGGCGGGGGGGCGCAGCACAGCGCGGACCCCGCTCTTCCCGGAGGCTCAGTTTCCTCCTCTGGGCAATGGGCACAATGGACTTGCCCAGTTCTAACCCAGCCTGGGCGGGGGGGAGGGGGCTCTTCGGCCCCAGCAGGGCGGGGAGCGCCCGTCTGGACTGGCCGCTCCTCATTCATCCCGCAGGCTGCCGCCCCCCCGCCCAGGCCAGGGAACCAGCCCCTCTTCCCGGCCTCCGGGCCGTCCCCCTCGCCACGCCCACGTGGACTGGCTGGTGCGCACGCGCAGAGATGGGAGGGGGGGGGGGGTGAGGCGTGGAGCATCCTAGAGCTCCAACCCCGAAATGGGAGCGCCTGCGCCCCCTCATGACGGCGTCGACCTAGCGCCCCCAGCACTCCCTCAGTTCCCGCTCTGGCATTCCCTGTTCCCCCCCCCACCTCCCTAGGCCGCCCAAGAGCAGTGCGCATGGGCTCTCTCCCTCCCCCTCCCCCCCCCAGTGCCTTTCTTCTGGCTCCGGGGCCCCGGGGTCCGCCCTCGTGCGGAACGTAGTGGCGTCAGGGCGTAGCAGCGCGCGGGGGGGGACCCGAAGCGAGACGGTTGGCGGGCGGCGGGGTGACGTCGCTTATTTAGCCCCGCCCCCTCGGCGTGCGTTCTCTTTTGCCCCTCCTCCGGCTCCTGCTCCTGCTCCAGCGTCTGCTCTTCTCGTTCCTCTCGCTCCTCCCGCTCTAACTCGTGCTCCTGCTCCCGTTCGCGTCGGTGCGGCCCAGCTGCGGTCCCCTCGCCTGCGTCGGGCACCGCAGCAGCCCAGCCCAGCGACCGCGTTCTTCCCTCCGGCCGTCCGCGGGCCCCGAGGCGGCGCGTGGCGCGGGCCTGGGCCGTTGGCTAGTGGAGCCGATCAGCGGCAGCAGCGGCGGCGGCAGCGGCGGCGGCGCGCTCCGCTGTGCGCCTGCGCGAGGCGGGAGCGCCGGCCGGCCCCTCCCCCTCCTGCTCTCGGGTGGCGCGCGTCCCGACGCGCACGCGCAGAGGCCAGTGACCGAGGCCGCGCCTGTGCCCGCGCACCAGCGATCCCCCACGGCCTCGGCCTCTGCTTCGGCGGCGGCGGCGGCGGCGGGAGCGCGAGCGGAGCCGCGTGAGGCCCGGGCCCAGCCCCGGCAGAGAGCGCGCCAGCAGCGCGGGATGGCAGCGTCTGTGGCGGCGGGCGCGGGCAGCCCCGGCTCCGGGGACGGGCCCGCGGGCGCCGACAAGCGCGGGCCCGGAGGCCCCGGGGGGCCGGCTGCCTCGGTCTCGGCCGCGGCCGGGGGCCCCGCGGGGCCCGCCGCCGCCGCCTCCTCAGCCTCCGCGGCCGCGGGGGCGGCGGCCGGTTCGGGCGGAGGCCCCTCGGGCCCGTCCGCCGCCTCGGCCTCTGGTGCATCGGGCCCAGCCGCGGCCTCCGGCTCGGCCTCGGGCGCCGCGGCGGCGGCGGGGGGCGGGGGCGGGCCGAGCGAAGCGGCCGAACTGCTGGAGCACTGCGGCGTGTGCCGGGAGCGCCTGCGGCCTGAGCGGGAGCCGCGCCTGCTGCCCTGCCTGCACTCCGTGTGCGGCCAGTGCCTGCTGCTCGGGCCCGCCTCCGCGCCCGGCGGCGCCACCGGCACGGCCACCGGGCCTGCCGCCGCCAACAACGGGGGCGACGGCGCGGGTGAGCGGCCGGGCGGGGGAGGGGCGCCGCGTGCGGCCCGGGCCCTTTGTTCGGGCCTGCGGCGGGAGGGGGGCGGGGAGCAGGGAGCGCGGTGGGGGGGGGCGAGGGGGGCCGGGCAGGGCGCGGCCCCCCCCCAGCCCCGGCCGCTCTGCTCCCTTCCCCCCGCAGTGGTGGACTGCCCCGTGTGCAAGCAGCAGTGCTTCTCCAAGGACATCGTGGAGAACTACTTCATGCGGGACAGCGGCGCCAAGGCTGCCCCGGACTCCAAGGACGCCAACCAGGTGAGGGGGGGCCTGCAGAGATGGGGGGGCGGGCTTTGGTGCTCCGTCCCTTTCCCCCCCCCCAGCCAGGGGACCACGCCCCCTCCCGCCCCCCAACCAGGGCAAAGTGGCCTCCAGTCTGGGGAGCAGGGCTGTGCTGGGGGGGCACAGGTGATAGTGGGGAGCTTTGGGGTTCCTCCCCCAGCCAGGGGACCACGCCCCCTTTCCTGCCAGCTGTAACCCCCCCCCCCAAGCCAGGGGAGCTTTGGTGCTATGTTCCCTCTTCCTCAGATACACCGTGCCCCCCCCCACCCGCTAGCCCAGCCCCCAGTCTGATAAGCATTGGTGGCATTCCTGCTCTCTCCCCCAACCCTGGTACTGGGGTGAGGGTGGGGCAGCCAAGGGGAGCCTTGGTGCTCTCCATCCCCCCCCCCCCGCCCCGCCCCCCAGCCTGGGCAGTCACGCAGCTTCCCCTTCACCAAACATCCAGCAGATCTGGGCATGCCCCTCCCCAAGCTGTTTATACTTTGCCCATGATCTCTCTCAGGTGGGTCCACCTTGAATTAGAAAGTCAGGTTTCTTAGCATGCCTCCAAGAGGGGTCCAGGGAATCAGTTCTGTGGTCTCCCTTGCTTCCTGGGCCCTGAGGAGCTGGGATGCTCCCAAGGTCACAGGCCTGGCCCAGCCAAGGGCCCAACTTGGTCTGTAGGAGGTGTGTCTGTGTCCTCCAGCCCCAGGGCAGCCCCTTGTAGAGCAGATCGTGCCCTTTGTTGCCCACAGTGCTGCACCAGCTGCGAGGACAACGCCCCCGCCACTAGCTACTGCGTCGAGTGCTCAGAGCCCTTGTGTGAAACTTGTGTGGAGGCCCATCAACGAGTCAAGTACACCAAGGACCACACTGTGCGATCCACTGGTGCGTGTGGGAGAGGGAGAGCAAGGGTGCCCAGGCTGGCTCTAGGGAAGGACAGAACCTATTCCGTTGGTCCCTGGGGAGGCTGGCCTTGAATTCTCAGGGAAGGAGGGTGACTGGGCTCATGTAGAAGGGAGACCGCAGGGATCCTTAGGGGCAAGGATGGGGGCTGGCTGGAAGAAGCTACTCCTAAAAGCACATGTCTGTAGGCCCCGCCAAGTCCCGTGATGGGGAGCGTACTGTCTACTGCTCAGTCCACAAGCATGAGCCCCTGGTTCTCTTCTGCGAGAGCTGTGACACCCTCACCTGCCGGGACTGCCAGCTCAGTGCCCACAAGGACCATCCGTGAGTGGGGCCCCACAGGGTCCATGGGGTGGGAGCACAGCTTCCTGTACGTCTGGGTTGTCCTTATCAAGTGTGATCTACCTGGCTGAAGCTCTGCTTTGCTATGCTCAAAGCTATTGGTGCTCATTGACTTGCCATCATTGGTGGTTTCTGCCAATAGACCATTGCCACGGTTGGAGGGGGCAGTACAATGCTTTTGTGTTCTCTCCAAGATGCTATGTAATAGCTGAGAGGGGTCCAGCCCATGTTAGAGATGAGGCGACTGGGGCTGCAGAGAAAGGCTGACCATGGGTCATGGTCTGCTTCTCCATGGTGGGCTGGCTTCCCCTAACTCTTTCTGGGCAGATACCAGTTCCTAGAAGATGCTGTGAGAAACCAGAGGAAACTCTTGGCCTCACTGGTGAAGCGCTTGGGGGACAAGCATGCCACCCTTCAGAAGAACACCAAGGAAGTGCGCACCTCGTGAGTCCAGGACAGGACAGGGGGGGCTGGTGCTGCTTGCTCTGTGGCTGCTCTGGCCAGTCTCCTGAAGCCCCTCCCTTTCCCCCAGTATTCGCCAGGTGACAGACGTACAGAAGCGAGTGCAGGTGGATGTGAAGATGGCCATCCTGCAGATCATGAAAGAGCTGAACAAGCGTGGCCGTGTGCTGGTCAACGATGCCCAGAAGGTAACAGAGGGACAGCAGGAGCGCCTGGAACGCCAGCACTGGACCATGACCAAGATCCAGAGGCACCAGGAGCACATCCTGCGCTTTGCCTCCTGGGCCTTGGAGAGTGATAACAACACGGCCCTACTGCTGTCCAAGAAGCTGGTGAGGGGGGCTTGGTGGCAGGGGTGGGGCCTGGTGGCAGGGGTGGGGCCTGGTGGCAGGGCAGGGCCTGGGGCCTGCCCTCACCTAGGCCTGGGGCCCCCAGATTTACTTCCAGCTGCACCGTGCCCTCAAGATGATTGTGGACCCTGTGGAACCTCAGGGGGACATGAAATTCCAGTGGGACCTCAACGCTTGGACCAAAAGCGCCGAGGCCTTTGGTGGGTGCTGGTTTGTACTGGGCCAGGGTGGGAGCTCGTTCAGGCTTTCTTAGTCTGGTTTTGTGTAAAGACAACATGAGCTCGGGGAAAGAGGGGCATGAATTAGTTTCATTCTCTACCTTACAGGTAAGATTGTTTCAGAGAGGAGTGGGCCAGGCTCCATGGCACCTCCCCGGCCCCCTGGCAAGCCTGGGGGAGGAAATCAGGTAAGGCTCTCTGGGTGGGTGGGGGGCTGGTGGCCTTGGGGGGGGTTGGCAGGGCTCAGGACACTAACTGCCCATTCCTGCCCTCTGTTCCCCAGGCCATGGACCTGCAGGAGGGCTATGGGAGTTATGGCCCAGGTGAGTAAGAGTCAAAAGGGTTGGGCTGAGGGGGGGCAGGGTATTCTGGGGTGCCAGCAGTTTGAGTGCCCTGTTCCTTCTTGCTCCCAGATGACCCTTACAGTGCTGAGCCCAATGTGTCCGGAATGAAAAGGTGAGTAGGTGAGGCTGAGGCCTCTGCCCTGCAGGGTCTGGGGCTGTGGGGGCCTGGCCTCACTCCCCTCCCCTTCTCAGGTCCAGGTCTGGTGAGGGTGAAGTGAGTGGTCTCATGCGTAAAGTGCCCAGGGTGAGCCTGGAGCGCCTCGATTTGGACCTGACTGCGGACAGCCAGCCCCCTGTCTTCAAGGTCTTTCCGGGAACCACCAATGAGGACTACAACCTCATCGTTATTGAGAGGGGGGGCCAGCCAGGGGCCCCAGGGGGTCCTCCTATGCCCCCAATGGCCATGGTCAAGGTGAGAAAGTGGGGAGGGGGTGAGGAGGGAAAGGTCCTGGGGGGGGCTGGCAGGGTCCTGGTCTCACAGATCCTCCTCCCCTCTCCCCAGGAGGAAGAGACAGAGGCTGCCATTGGAGCCCCCCCAGGGGTGGAGGGGCTGGAGACAAAGCCGCTGCTGCTGCCTCCCCTGGAGGCCTCAGGGCCCGAGGGCCCCCACCTGGCGTCCCCCAGCGGCAGCACCAGCTCTGGCTTAGAAGTGCTGGGAGGCCCGGATGCCGCTGCAGCTGCTGCCGCCACCTCAGCCACTGGTGGTCCTGGAGCTGTGGACGACAGCGCCACTATCTGCCGCGTGTGCCAGAAGCCAGGGGACCTGGTGATGTGTAGCCAGTGCGAATTCTGCTTTCATTTGGAGTGTCACCTGCCAACCCTGCAGGAGGTGCCTGGGTATGTGGGGGGGGGGTGAAGAGCCTTCTCTCTGTTACCTACAGGTGTCTGAGGCAGTGGTACCCCTACAGGCTCTAGCTTCTTGGGGTTTCTCTGGGGTCCTGTGGCTTCCCTTGCCCGCTTTTGCTGGATTGTGGTGCAGGTTCAGGGTGGGGGCTGGAGGGTGGAGCCCATGGGCTCCCTGCCCTTGCCAAATGAGCCCCAGGCCTTGGTGGCCTCTCCCTGACCACTGCCTCCATCTCCCTCCTCCTCTCCCCAGGGAGGAGTGGAGTTGCTCCCTGTGCCAGGAGCTGGTGGACTGCAAAGATGAGGTTCCCCTTCCTGGTCCTGAGAGTGTGGCCTTGACCCCCGATGGGGACACCTGCCCTGCCAAGCTGTCAGCTACTAACCAGCAGGTATGGGGAAGGCACTGGAAGTGGGGCAGGCACCAGGGACAGGCCAGGGCCCATGCTCTGACTTTTCTGACTTTCCTTTGCAGAAATGTGAGCGTGTGCTGCTGGCTTTGCTGTGCCACGAGCCATGCCGTCCGCTGCATCGACTGGCCACAGACCCCACACCCTCTGCGGAGCAGCCAGGCACCCTGGATCTCACCCTGATCCGTGCACGCCTCCAGGAAAAGCTGTCGCCCCCATATAGTTCCCCACAGGAGTTTGCCCAGGATGTGGGCCGCATGTTCAAGCAGTTCAACAAACTCACGGAGGTGAGGAGCCCAGAACCCAGGGATGGTACGGGTGCAAGGGAGGCTACTGGGCACCTGACACCCCTTCTAACCCTGCTCTCACCAACCCCATTCTCATGCCAAACAGGACAAAGCGGATGTCCAGTCCATCATTGGCCTTCAGCGCTTCTTTGAGACCCGCATGAACGAGGCTTTTGGGGACACCAAGTTCTCAGCTATTCTGGTGGAGCCCCTCCCTACCCCTATCCCAGGCCCTGGCCTGGCCCCTCCAGAGCTGGTGGGGGGCCCCAGCGATGGTAACTGAGCCCTGCCTGCCCCAGAATGGCATCCCCCTCACTCATTCCTCCCTTCACCTGTTGGTCCTTCTGTATCCTCCCCCAAATGCGGTTTTTACTTCTCTTCGATTTAATAAAAACTTCACCCAGACCCAGAACAGGCAGGGTGTCCTGGGGGTCCCTGGCATGGATGGGCAGGGCAGCCCCAGCGCAAGGCTCCTTGTAGACTAGCCCAGCCCCCAGGGCTTAGCTTTGGAAAGTGGCTCAGACAATCTCTGCCTGCCAGCCCAGAGGAGCTGGGGCTGGGGGTGGGGGGTGGGGGGTGTGGCGCTGCCTTGACTTCTTTTGTCATCTGCTTCCTGTACTAAGCTTGGAGTTCAATGAAACACCCATCCAATAAACTTGCCAGCCATTGCCTCTCCCTGCCCCCCACTTGGGAAGCTGCTTTGTTATTTTGGAGTGTCTTGTCCCCTGGACTGATCCAGAAGGCTGGCTCAGGATGTTTGCAGCCTCAGGCTTGGCTGGAGTTCCATGGGTAGCCACATAGGAGCTGGCATGCAAATTTAAGGTGCCCTTCACCATCACAATGAGACCAACTTTCCTTGGTGTCTTAAAAACTTTATTCCAGGGATAGATTAGCCCCTTTTCCTCTACCCCTGCTCAGTCCCTCCTCAGGTTCTTGAGACGCTCTTCTAAGTCAGCATCAGCATCAGCCAGGGCTGCAGAGGGCTCAGCCTTCTTGCCCCCAGCAGCCACAGACAGGGAGCCGCCTGTGGAAGGGAGATCTGCAGGAGGAAAAGCACATGCCAGTCAGGGAGGGACAGAAGCTGTATAGGCCAGAGGCGTGGGGTGGGCAGGGGTACTCACTGGAGAGTTCGTCTGTCAGACTCAGGCCCAGCTCGTCTAGCACTTGGGATACCACAGCATCACTGAAGGGACAGAGAAGAGGAGATGAGGGAGGGAGGACAAGGCCCACACACATTCCCCCCACCCTGGCCTCCCAGCACCTCTCCTCCTCGTCTTCCTCATCCCCCATGGCATCATCAATGGCGTCATTCATCATCTCTTCCTTCATGTCCATGATTTCTGCTTGACGCTCAAATTCCATCATGATCTTCTGGATTTGGGGCAGTTTCAGCTGAGGAGAGCAGGAGGAACTTGGTCTGGACTCCACCTCCCTTCCTAAATGTCTCTTTGTGGGCAGAACCCAGCTGAGACCATCCTACCCTGTGCCCTGATGACTTGGCAAGAGTAATAAAACCATAAGCTCCCCCAAGGACTCCTCCATTCCCTGCTTATAAGTGCCTATCCTGGCCTCCACCTCTCCTTTCTCCTGCTGGTTCACTACAGTCTTGTGGACCCCTCGGCCATCTTCTGGCATATACAGTGCCTCCCCCCGTCTGACACCTTCCCTGTAGCAGGCAGTCCCCTACAGACCAATCTCAAGCAAATTGCTCTGGGGTTGTGACCATACCTGCCTATTCATGGTCCCCATGGCCTTTGTGACACCCTTCATGGCCTGAGCCATAGAGTTGTTGGATTTAAGGGTCTGTATCTTAAGGGACACAGCCTGGATGTTGGCCCGCATCATTACAAATTTGCTGACGTAGCGGCGTGTGCGTACCAGGTCACGGGCCATGATTTTTACAGCATCCTGAGGGGGTACAGTGGTGTTAGGGAGGCCCCTGGTAGGGCTGAAATTCCCATGGGTCAGCCTCCTAGCTCTTCCCCAGCCAGAACTGGGATCTTTCCCTTGTTCAGGCCCTTTAAGAACCATGACTCCACGATTCAGCTGGAGGGGTGCCCTCTATCCCCTCTCCCTCCTGGAACAGGACCTTGGGGTGCACTCCCCACCCTTTTGTGAAGCTCAGGACTGGGGGGAGGGTGGGGGACCAGTCACCATCTGGCCCTGCTTGGCCATCTTCTTGATGTCAGCAATTATTTTCTTCTCCTGGGCTTCCAGCTTCTGGCGCTCCCTGTCCAGCTCACGCATAGCCCGATTCAGGGCCCGCTGGTTCTGCCGCAGCAGCTCCTCAGGAGTTTTCCGACGCCCAAACAGTAGGTCCATGGTAGAGCTGGAGCTGCAGAAGCAAACATTAAGCACTTGATGCATGCCAACCTTTTGGGATACAGAGGGAAGGAAGTAAAAGAAAGTCCCTGTTCAGTGGAGGGAAGGTACCAGCTTTTGAGGGATTGGGAAAAGCTCCTTGCAGAAGGCGGGTAGGGTGCAGACTGGCACTCAACTCTTCCCATCAGTAGCCCCTCCTAGACCGGGAGTTCCTGGAAGGTAGCATATGTCTGTGCACTGCCAGGCATATAGTAGGCACTTGAGGCCAGAAGGACAGGAGAGTGCTCTGGGCTTGGGGAAGTCAGAAAAAATTTCCTGGAGCCAATAAAGGTTCTTGTTCCTGGTATAGCCAGAAGGCCAGTGTCACTGAAGACTGGAGGGGGGGCTTGATGAAGGACTGAGGCCAAACAGCATTTTGTATTTGTTCCCTGGACGATAGTGTCAGGAAAGAACAGGGAGCACTGGAGAGATGCAGCCAAGGTGAAATGGACCAGGGATGGGGCAGGTGAATGGGACAGGACCTGAGGCCATACTGAGTCTGGGGAGAGGCAAGGACTCCTAGGAGGGGAGCCTGAGAGACGGGGTGGATGGCGGTGCCCTCTGCAGTGACAGGGCAGGGCTGTGTGGAGGAGAGGTTTAGGGGGAAACACAAGGAGCTCAGATCTGGACCCGCCGGACATCTAGTTCAGGCTGTCTGAAAGGCCACTGGAGGTGGCAGATGGGAAGTCAGGGAAAGGTAGATCTGAGAACCCTCAGCAGAAGGGAGCCTTTAATCTGTGGGAGAGGATGAGCCCCAAGTGAAGCAGTCTGGAGGAAGAAAAGGAGGGGGCCCAGGACAGAGTCCCGAGGAACCCCCAAGGCTAGAGGGCATGACCTGGAGGAGCCAAAGAGGGGGATCAACAGGGGGTCGGGGAGTCCGAGGCCCCAGAAAGGACCCCTGGTCACTGGGGCCATCTGGGGGGAGGGGGAGCTCGGGAGCAAGAGGAGGCACTGACGGCCTTTGGCGGACCACAAAGGGCCCCTCCCAGCGTCTCTCATCCTTGGGGTCCAGGCTCCGCCCCCGACTCTGGTGGAAGCTCAGAGCACTCCCCAGTACAAGCTCACTCTCCTCACTGGGAACCTGAACCCCAAACTCTGCGGCCCTCCAACGGGAAAAGCGGGAGCACACAGCTGACCCCAAGGGCAGCAAGCTCTGGGTTCCAATTCTGCCCGCCCCGCGGGCCCAGTGTCACCGTGCTCAGGGGCTCCTCTTGGGGTGGGGCCGGGTCGCCAGGGCACCCTGGGGCGCCCGCTCCGAGATGAGGGGACCCTGGACTCGGGGCCCCTGTGTGGGGGGCTGGGGCCGCAACGCCGGCGTCCTCTGGGGTCAGCGCCTTCACTCACCCCCCCGAGTTGGAGGCACAACCGCCGCCTCCAGGAAGCCCCGCGGGTCGCGCTGGCCCCGCCGCACTCTGGGGCCCACCCACCCCGCGCTGCTGCTGCCGCCGCCGCCGCCGCCTCCAGGGGGGTCTCTGCACCCTGCTTTCTCCCAGAACCCGCCGCCGCTTCCGGAATCTGGCGCCGTGACGTCACTGTCGCGCGCCCCGCCCGACAGTGGCCAGAGCTGTTGTGCGCAGGAGCGGGATTGCCCGCCCAAGACCGCGCCTGCGCAGACGCCGGCGCTCCCACCCACCCCCCAACCCGGGCCACGGGTTCGCGTCCAACCCGGGGGAGAAGCGTGCCCATGGAGAACGGCCTGCACAGACAGACGCACGCACAGACGGACAGAAGGCCAGGAGGCAAAGGCACTGCATCAACATTCCCCTTTAATAACCTGACAGGAACTCGAGTGGGAGTGGGGGAGGGGTCCGGGGACAATCCAATTCATTTCCCTTCTCTGATCCGGACGATGGGGGCGGGGGAGGGCGGCGCCCGTTAATCACGTGGTTAAAAAAAAAAACTAAACCCCAAAAAAGAACTGGGGGCGGGGTGTGGCCGGAGACCCCTCCCCATCCCCACTCCCGCGCGAGGCCCCGGCCCCCAATAAATACGTGGCCCAGGGGCCGCGGACCCCCGCCCCCCCACCCCGACCAGGGAGGGGATCCGGAGGAAGGGGGCCGGCTCGGGGGCGGGGCTGTCCGTCCGTCTGTCCGCCCGCCCCCGCCTATTTGAGGCAGCGCTCGAAGTACGTGGAGCCGATGTAGCCACCGCGCATGGAGCGCTGCACGTTCTGCTCGAAGAGGCGCCGGTTGTTCTGGAGGACCTCGGCCGCCTCCTTGTTCAGGGGATCCTCGGGGTTGGGCTCCTGGGGGCGCAGGGTTGCTCAGGCGGGCAGGCACCCACTCCCCTCCCCCATCGGCCTGGTGGCCGGGGCAGGGACCCCGGGATCCCCGCCACCCCCTTGGGCCTCACCAAGAACAGATACTGCAGCCCGTAGATGATGGAGTTTATCGTTAGCACTGGTTTCCAGTCCTCTCTGTGGAAGGAGAAGCCCCCCACCCCACCCCGACTTAAGAAGCAGCCCCCAGCCCAAAGGGGCTCCTCACCGGGAGCCACCCTCCCCCTGCCCCTCCTCATGGCCTTTCTCATTCCAGTCAGAAAAGTGGGTACAAGCCCCACCTGTGTGCCCAGCGGGCCCCACACCCTTTTCTGCCATCTCCTCCTCAAGGCTACTGCCAAAGGCTCCAGGGGTGTGCTGGCCGCTGTACCCTCACACTGAACCTGCTTCCTTCAAAATCCACCTCAAGGGCCGGCTCCACAGCCTCTGTGTGTGTGGGGGGGGGGGGAGAGCTAGGGGTGGGCCACTCACTTACCTGAGGATGTTAAGGCAGACATTGCCCTCAAGGTCGATGTTGGGGTGATAAACCATGGTCTCACACTTCACCTTGGGTGGGTCATGGGGGTAACCCTGGCCAACCTGGGGGCAGAGGCGGAATCAGAAGCCCTTGGCCCCGCCCTCAGGGCGGTTTCTACCCCTCCTCTTCACAAGACTTACCTTAAAACTAAACACAAACTTGCCAGCCTTGTAGAAACCCTGGGAAAAGAAGCGAAAGGGAAGGAGGGGAGGTTGATTTGGGCGGCCTGCCCCACGTATCTCCCAGCACAGTGCCCAGGCCCAGGGAAGGCTGGGGAAGGGCAGATGTCAGGCGGAGGCCCAGCAGGCACCAGGGCCTCACCTCATCAGGGCAGATGACCAGCTTGAAGTTGAGGAGGTCGTCCTGATCCGAGAAGTCGATCTCGCACGTCTTGGGTAAGTTGAGCTCATTAATGTCTGTAGAGACCAGGGGCAATGATCGAGGAGCAATCACCTACCCCCTCAGGGAAGGAGCTGGACCAGGCTGGGTCAGGCCCCAGGATGGGGGGACAGGGGCAGCAGCAGTCCCTGGCCTCCCAGGGGTGGGAGCAGGGTTGTAGGTATCCAGGGTTGGAGGTGGGGCAGGGATCTGGGGGTGTCTGGGCTCCCAGGGTGGGGCAGCTGATACCCCCAGTTGGATGGGAGGTATCTTTGGGCTCCCTGGGTGGGGGGAAGGGGGCAGCAGGGGTCCCCGGCCTCTCAGGGGTGGGAGCGGGGTTGTGGGGATCCAGGGTTGGGGGCTGGACGGCTGACTCCCCCAGTTGGGTGGGGGCGGGGCGGCGGGTGCCCGGGTTGGATGGGGGATGTCTCTGGGCTCCCTGGGTGAGGGCGGGGCGGCCCTCTCCCCCTGCCTCCCTCCCCCATGGGGCACCTTTCTGGATGCGGAGCTGCGCGGCGGAGGCCTTCTTGCTGCTGCCCTTGGTGCCGCCCGCCGACTCCTCCTCCTTCTTCTGCTGCTTCAGCGAGAACAGCTTGATCATCCTGCCGCCGCCGCCGCCTCCTCGGGGCCCTGGCCGGCCGGCCGCCCCTGCCCACTGTCCGCCGCCTGCCCGCCCCAGCCCCCGCCTCCGGCCCCGGCCCGGCTCCTCCGCGTTCCGGCCCCGGCTGCTCCGCTTAGCGCCGCGCTGCGCGGCCCGTCTCGGCTCCCGTAGCTCCCTCGGTCCGCTTCGGAAGCGTTCGGCTCCCTCCGGAAAGGCTCGGCTTCGCTCGGTTGCCTTCGGAAGTGGGCTTCGGCTCCGCCCCGCCCCCCACCCGGCGGCCGCTCTCCGTCCCGCCCCCTCCTCTCCTTCTCCTCCTCCTCCTCTGCCCCAGATCGGGTTCTGGGCTGCCCCTCTCTCCCTCTCTCCCTCTCTCTCTCTCTCTTTCTCTCTCTCTCCTTCCCTGTGTCCCTCTTTCTCTCTCGCTTACAGACTACCTGTCGACTTCGGCCTGGGCCAGGCCCTCAGCCTGGGCGATCGCAGAGGGCCTCAACAACGGTCTCGGGGCGCCCCGCCGCTTCGGTGATTTCCGCTGCCGCCGCCTCCCCCGCTTCGGCTCTGGCCGCTGTCGGGCCCGCGGCGCGCATGCGCAGAAGCGGCGCGCAGCCTGGGGCCGCGCTCGACCATTTCCGGGCGGGGGCTTCAGGCGCTTCCGGAGGGGATTGACCTGCGGGCTGTCGACCTAGCTGGCTGGGGGAGGGGTGCGGAGGAAGGCTGTTGGCGGGCGGGGGCAGAGGTTCAGGGGCCAGTCGCGCCTAGGGAGGAGGGAAAAGACAGTTACTAGTCTCCAGGGAGCTCTGAGTGCACAGACCTAGGCGGCTGTCAGTTTAGGCCAGCCCCGCCAACGTGGGAGCTGCACGCGAAAGACAGTGCCCGCTCATTGGAGAAGGCCCGGAGAAACGGCACTCCGAGCCAATAGTCGTCGAGCACTGGACGCCGGGGGCGGGGCCAGAGCGCTGGCCTTCTACTAATCACCCGGAAATGCGGAGTAGGCGGGGATGGCCGAATCTTAGCAGCATCTTCCTGCCTTCCGGTCTCCATGACAACCGCAGACTAGGAGGAGGGGCAGGCGAGGCGCAGTAGGAGCGCTAGACTCCTGGAGTCGCCATGGCAACGCGCCAGCCCTTTAGTCCTCGAGAGCGCCGCGCACAGCCCCCCCGAAGCGGTTAGCCCCGGGATTGTGCCCGAAGGTGAGGGGGACGGGAGGCGGAGGAGGGTCTTCGTCCCCATGGCAACCCGGTTCCTCCTGCACCTGAGTTGAGCCGCCGAGTACTGTGGGAAAGGGCAAGGAGTTGCGCGCGGACTGCTGGGTAGTGGGTGGGGGGGGAAACACGGGATGGGCGTAAGGGGGTGGGGCGATGGAGCTTGTCCTGGGCGGGGCCTGCTTGGGTCCGACCCCCTGTGGCGTTCGGGAGTGTCCCTTCTTGTTGGGGGGATGTCGCATCTAGGAAGACTGAGACCTCCTTGGCTAGCTCTCGTGGGGGAAGGGGGAGGACCCCATCGTCCCCGTGGCATGGGGGGGACGGGGTGGCGGGTGGTCCCCTCAGTAGTGCCTCCAGGAGCTGAGCAGGGGCGCGGACAAAGGCCGGCGCTTTATCGCTTGTGTACCCCGGTGTACGCTGCCTGGCACACAATAGGTGTCTAATAGGTGCACATCTCCTGATGTACGGCCAGGCATGGGGAGGGCAGCGGGGTGCAGCTGAGCCTGAGTGCAAATCCCACCTCAGACACTTGCTAGCTGGGTGACCCTGTCTGCTTCAGTTTCTGTCAAATGAGCTGGAGGAGGAAGTGCCCGACTCCCCCAAGAGGGTGAGGACTGAAGGGACTCGGTGACAGAGATGTCCCTGCCAGTAGGGAGTGACATGTCTCCCCTCCTCCCCCTTTCCCCTGGGATAGAGGGATGAAGATGTGAGCAGAGAGGGAAGAGGAAGGAGGGCTGGAAGGCGGGCAGGCCCACCCCTCCCTCTGCCCCTGCCCCTCCCCTCCCCCCTATCCTCTGCCCACCCCTCTCCCCTAGGTGCTGAGGGCCAGGCCCAGAGGGAGCCTTGAAGGAGGCCCCCCTGGGGTGAGCTGTGGTACCCCATGCAGTTCCAGCTCCTGTGCCAGGCCGTGCCCCCAGTCCTGGGCTCCTCTTGCTGCAGGACGGCGTTCTCGTCCAGATCCAGCCTCTCCCTCTGCAAAGGGCCCCCTCCTTCTCTGCTTTCGGGGACCCCCTATTCCCTGGCTCCCAGCTCCGTCCAGTGCAGGCTGCTGCTTCTGCCCCCAGTCCCCGGGCTCCTCCCGATCCAGCAGGGCCCCAGCCCTGCGGGGGTCCCAGATCTCTCTCAGCAGTTCTCAGTTCCTTGCAGCCCCAAGCCTGCCTGCAGAAAAGCCCCAAGCCCTTTCGATACAGGGTGCTGGGCTGTCCCCGGCCCCAGAGCTGCTCCATTAGGGGGGCACCTCTTCCCTGTACCCCAAGTCCCTCCCATTCCTCCCAGAGCAGATTACACCTCCTACCTGGGGAGCCTGCCACCTCTCTCTACAGAATGTTTACTTCCCTTCAGCCCCAAGGGCACCCCCTGAAAGGGAGACCCCTTCCCTCTAGGGCCAGTTCTTCCTACTGTAGGACAGTGCCAGGATCCCTGCTGATCAAATCTCATCCTGTGCCCAAGGGAGCCCTTTCCACCAGGGCCAGCTCCTCTCTCTGCAGGCCCATGTCCCCTTCTCTCTGGATAAAAGCCCACCCCCTGAAGGGGAAACCTATCGCCTTCAGCCCCAACCCCTCTAGAGGCAAAACACCATCTTTCCTGCGGCCCAGATCCCACCCCCCAAGAGAGCCCTTGGTCCCTCAAGTCCCAAGCCTTCCAGTTCCCTGCCGTCCAGATCCCCACCTCTAAAGGCATGCTGTTTTCCCCCCCTGCCCGCTGCCTTGTCCTGCCAAAGCCCAGTTTCCCCAGCTGCTGGAGGCCTCCTTGTCCTCTGACCCCAGTCTGTCCTGCCGGGGCTTGCTCCATTCCTTGCAGCTCAGCCCCTCTAGACACAGGAGGCTGGCCTTCCCCATGGACATGGTCCTTGCCTCCCCAGAGCTCCTGTTCTCCCCCCTGGCCCAGGACTTCAGAGAGAGAACTAAATATCACCTTCCTTGCCTTGCCAGACTCTCCTCCCAGGGGACCCCTCCCAATTCCCCCACTTCTGGCTTCAGCCCCACCCCACCCCCCTGCTCTCTTTATTCTGGCCAGGATTCCCCTGTATCGCAGGATAGCCACAGCCCGACTCTGTTTCCCAGAATGATCCAGTCTGTCCCCCTGTCTGGGGTGAGCAGGGAACTTGCAGAACCCCAAGCCTTTTCAGGGGGGGATGCTGGTCGAGGATGGGACTTGGAGACAGTCGACCTGCAGCCACGATATGAAGAATGGCATCCCTCAGGGTGAGGCCCTGGGGACTTCCCACCTCCTTGGCACCCCAGGGCCCTGGGGGAGAGTGACAGAACCCCAGTGACCCCCTGCTCTTCTCTGCCCAGGCCTGGCGTCCGGCCCTGGCCCCGTGGCAGCGGCCACCAGCTGGGGCCCACCTCGGGCTTCGGCTGTCTCTTCTGGCCGTGTTCCAGTCGCGCTTCCCATGTGAGCTCTGCCTGTCCAGAAACATCTTCAGCTGTGCTCTTCCGCCATGGTCCCTAGCATCTGCAGCCTCTCCGAGGGTGAGTCCACCCAGAGGAGAAAGCTTTGGCCCCCCCTAAAGCATCAGTAAAGTGGGGGGTGCAGAAAATGAGGACTCGCTTCTAGGTTGGCACCAGGGCTGCCCTCCACAGCCTCCAGCAGGAGGGCAATAGGCAGGATGGGCTGCTTCCCAAGGGAGCTGGGGAGGCCTCTGAGCATAGTGGGGCTGCCCTCTAGGAGCTCACCTCTAGTCTCGGGGAGGATGGAGATTGGGGGGTCAGAGGGTGTTCGGGCCACAGAAGGGAAGGGGAAAGAAAGAAGGGCCAGAGGACTGAGTTTGGTTACCGTGGCAGCCAAGGATCTGACTGGGCTGCAGCAAAGGCCTTGGCCGGAGCCTGCACTGGATCTGGCAGTGGGCTCACTGGTTGGAAGTGGTATCTATCCCAGTTCTGAGCCTGAGGGACTGAGGCGGCCATGCCCAGGCAGTAATGGGAGAGGCTTGAGAGGGCTGGTAATTGTACCAGTGTGCCATGAGGTCCAACAAGGAGAAAAGAAAGCAGGAGAAGATGTTGGGTGTTTATATAGTGCCCACTGTGTGCCATGTGCCAAGGGAGGGGCTATTGTGACTCCCATTGCATAGTTGAGGAAACCAAGGCAGACCACTGAAGCAACTGGTCGTTGTTGGAGGCCACTCCAGGATTCACACTGGGCACATTGTGTGGTTGGGAGGACCATAGCATTGCATGGGGGAGGCCTAAGGCCCTGACATGCAGGCGATTGTTTTGAAGTGGGGAGGGGAAGCTGTGCAAGGTCACCAGCCTGGGCCTTCTCCGGAGCTCTCTGGGCCCAGTGGCCAATGCTGATCCAGACAAGTGCATAGAGCCCTTGGCCTTTTGAGCACGGGTCTTTCTTAGGCCTCAGTGTGACTGAGGCAGCAGCCATTCTTTGGGGGGTATGCGTTATCTAGTTAGCAAGGCTGCCTGGAGAGGTCTAGAAGGAAAGGCCCTGGAATGGGGCAATGGAGAGACCCTGGGTCTCTTTGGAGGATGCTGTTTGGGTGGAGGCCAGACTGGAGGGTTGAGGAGAGAGGAAGTGGGGCCATTGACCAGCAGCCACAAAAGGGAGGGGGGCCAGGGAGAGACCGCAGACAGGAGACTGGGGTGATCTGTGATCTGTTGGAGGAGTGGGTGGAGAGTGACCTCCTTTGTTTTCGGCCTCTGCTTTTTCTCTAAAATAGGAGGCAGGGATCTCTGCTGAGGGGGAGGTTTGGAAGGGCCTCTGAGGGCATCTCATTGTGTCCTTTGTTCCTTCAGCCCTTCTTCCTCCTTTGGTCCCCTCATCTAATTCAACAAGCCCTTTGAAGCCTCTTCCCTGCCCCATGGGATGAAGAGGTGAAAATGAAACCCTCCCATCTGCTGAGTTGTGGGGGTGAGAGGATTTTGCGAGCCCCCCCCCCCCAATCCTTGCTTTCTGGGCTGCCACAGGACGCCCCAGGGAGATAGGAGGGAAGACATGTGGCGTCTGGTAGCTCATTCAGCCTGGAGGGTGGAAGGGTCTTACCCAAGACTGCCCAACTTCCAGCAGGTCTTCATTCCCTGCAGGTCCTTCTTAGAGCCCAGTGGCCCAGGCAGGCCCTGCTGGAGCCAGCCTTGGCCCTCTGGCCCTGCCTTCGGGGTGGGGAGGGGCACAGCAACCCTGCCACAATGGGACTCTCACCAGGAAGATGCATTAGACCATTGGATGGGATGCTGAGCTTGGAGTCTGGAGTTCAGATCCTGCCACTGGTGTGTTAGAGCTGTGTGACTGAGAAGTCACTTGTCTCACCCTCAGTTTAATAATGTCACCTACCTCCCAGGGCTGTGGGGATCAGATGAGATACACTACATATAAATGCTAGCTCGGTCATGAAGGGCAACCTCCCCATTTGACAGATAAGGAAGCAGTCCAAAGCAAGGCCACACAGCAAGTGAATTATAGGGTTACAGGAAGCAGACACTTGAGAAGACATCACAATGGCAAACTTGATAGCCTGGGGGCTCCCAGCAAGGAGTGAAGCTGCTAAAGCACCTCCTATGCCCACCAGCTCAGACCCTGTGGCAGGCAGAGCCCTCTGGGCCAGCAGCTTCCAAAAGCTTCTCCCAGGGGGGTGTGGGGGTGTGGAGGGAGCACTGCTGTGCTTCTATTGGCCATCCCAGCCCCTCCCCCCGGGGACACCCTTAGGGAACATCTGGACATGGCTTTGAAAAAGAGATCTAATGTATTATATGCCAAAAGCCTTATTAAGCCCTCACTGTGTGCCCGGCTTTGTGCTAAATGTTACAAACATAAAAGGACATTCCTGCTCCCAAGGAACTCACATCCTGATGGTGAAAGCAGGACACAAAAGGGAAGGGAGTGGCTGAAGGTGCCATGAGTTGGCATTGTGGCCCAGCTGGCTAGCTGGCAGGGGCCAGGATGTTCCAGGGGGAGGAGGCTGCCCTGAAGAACTCACCAATGAAGTAAATTAATTTCTTTTTCTCTTTTTGAGGGAGGGAAGGCAAGGCAAATGGGGATAAGTGACTTGCTCAAGGTCACACAGCTAGTAAGTGTGCCAAGTGTCTCGAGGCCGGATTTAAACTCAGGTCCTCCTGACTCCGGGGCTGGTGCTGTAGTAACTGCGCCACCTAGCTGCCCCAAATTAATTTCTTTTTAAAATTAATTTTTCTAAATGCACAAAACTTCTTTCCCACTCACCCCCTTCCCCTACTGGAAAAAAAAAAAAACAGCTACTCTTGTGACACGTATGTAGTCCCAACAAAATAGATCTCTGTGCTGGCCGCTTCTTGGTCAAGAGATGGGGAGCACGTTTTACTGCAGGACCTAGGCTTAGGGCTGGCATCGCCTTGGTCAGTGTTCTTTCAGCTTTCAGAATAAATGAGTGTCCACATAGGAAGCTCCTTTTCTAACCCTTCTTCCAGCCCTCCTGCAGGCTCTTCCTCCCTGGCACTGCCAGGATGAACTGGGTCTTCTTTGCCTTCTCACTCTCCTTGGATGAAGTCTGCATCCTTACTTGACTGGCCTGCTGACCCTTTTGTGAACGGGCCACTGCAACCAAGTCTGCCAATTTTGAAGCCCACCCCAGTGTATGCAACAGGTCTGCCAGCTGTGGCCATTTAGGGGTTTCCACTGGTGGCCATGACAAAGAATGTGCCAAGAACACTTGAGAAGAAAGCTCTCCTTTTGGTTGTTTTTATGGCCCTTCTAAAGTATGTCCCCAACAATGGAAAATTGGGGTGGAGTTTCCTTTTCCTACCTGCTACTGACTCTCAACCCAGAGAACTGGGGGAGGTATACCAGCATTCTGCCTTGGCCCTTGGTAGTGGTCTGTGGTAGGTGACATAATGGGGAGGAGCCAGTTGGAGTGAGGGCTCAGGAGCCCTTATGTACCTCTCAAAATGTTAGTGTCCTGTGAGAGAGAGCCAGGTCTCCTGGTCTAGGTACATCTCTACATCAAGGGCTGATGCACCCTGCCCCAAGCATGGAGAACCCTGGGACAGTGAGAGGTGGGGCCAATGCTTAGCTGGCCCAGGACTTTTCAGGATAAGTGACAAGGGGATTCTCTCAGCAATGCATCAGTTCACCAGGAGACAGCCCAAAGTAAAGGGATAATCATCTGACCTTTTCTCAAAGATCTCCAAAGTATGGCAACTCATCTCCCCTGGTATTTCCCTCCCCTCTGGGGAAGCTCTCCTTGGTAGCTCTTGCTCTTTCTGACATCAAGTCTGAAGGGACAGTGGTGCCCTTGAAGGCAATAGGCATGTTAGGGGGAAGAGTTTAGGGAGAGAGATGATGAGTTCACTTTTGGGATGACATCCAGTATGAGGTTTCCAGTAGGCAGAGATGTGAGACCAGAGGTCAGCTGAAAGAGTTGGGCTGGACAGGTAGCCCTGGTGGTCATCATTAAGTCCTTGGGAGGCAGGGAAGAGGAGAACCTTAGTCCAGAGCCTTGAGGTATGCCTGTGGTTGAAGATCCAACTAAAGAGATTTAAGATGGGTTAGAGGAGCTGGAGGGAGGAGAGAGAGGCCACAGGGATGGGTGGATCAATGGCAGAGACATGGATGCAGAGAGCCTGGGGTTAGGGAGAAGGTAGGGTCACTTGTATAGGAAGACCTTCCTTGTCCATTAATTGGCCCATGTGACCCCTTGGATCAGGGTCCATGTTCCCAGGTCTAAAGGTACCCAGGTATTCCAGTCAGAGCTGTGACTCATCCTGAGACTCCTCAGGGAAGGCTTGCTTGAAGCAAGGCTTTCACACCTTTTGGTGCTAAGCTAGGTAGGCAGAGTCACATGGTGGGTTGTGAAGCCTGCTGACTCTGAGCTTATTATGTGGGTGATGGGAGATGAGGGCAGGAGAGGAAGCTCTCTGGGAATGGCATCCACTTGAGCTGAGAGGTAGAGGAGAGACTGGGGAGAGTGGCATAGTGAGCCAAGGAGGGTGGTGTGAAAGGTTGGCTGGCAGCAGTGAGGGAGCTGAGATGATGGGACATTGATTTGGATTGGGCCCAGGCAGCGTGGTTTCCTGATTTTCTCCTGATTGATTCAGTAGCACAGGAGTAATAATTAGGTATGGGCTGTGGGAGCCCCCTGGAGCTCTCCTTGAGCCCTTGAGATAAAGGCTTTGGGAACCCTCCCTTGAACTCCAAAGTCTCATTTGGTGAGGCATTTGCATGAGGCAATAAGCCTTACTTAGTGGGCCCAAACCTCAGTTTGGCATTCCTCTGTTACTAGACTTCCCACCTTTGAGCCTATCAAAATATCAATCCACCTTTGAACTTGCCTAGCCCCCCATTGTCTGTATTCTCCAGCAGCTTCCCATCCTTAGTCACTCATTGACCTCATTAAATCCTCCTGAAAACCACCCCTAGATTCCTCCCACAACTTTCTGTATAGAAGACCCCATCTTGTCTTCATGTGAGAGCGCCATAGAATAGTAAGAACTCCTTAGAAAGAGCTAGCACAGACTTACTCTGTGTCTAATGCAAGCGAACTTTTAAAACTACTTCACTAGGACCTGGGACAGCTCCCCCCCTCCCCCCAGGACTCCCCGCTGAGAGCATGGCCCGAGATCCCAAAGCATCCCCCCTGCCCCACAGGTTCTGGGACCCCAGACGCTCCAGCTGTCCACAGAGCCGCCTGCTCTGACGCAGCACATCTGTCGCGATGTGGATCGGAATCTGAAGTATGCCTCTCTGCATGAATATCTCGCTATCCAACAGCTTCCGATGCGATGAAGAGGGGCCCGGGTCGTCCAACCCCGGGGGCTGCCCGCGGGCCCGACTTTCATCCTTGATGGGAAGGCCTAGCGAATCGCCCCGATAGTTGGCGGACATCGAGGACAGCGTAGAAGGGAAGATATAGAGCCTCAATCAATGATCCAATGTTCAGCCTGAATCCAGTCTGAGTCCAAATGTCTGTCATTGAGGACAGACAAAAGGAGAAGATGAAGGAACAGCGTAATGGCTCGCTCTCCCATTGCCCCCACACAGCGTTTTGACAACAGACACACTTCACCTTCACTGCACCCAAACACGCTAGCGGTCGATTCTGAATCGGTATGCAGATATTTGATGCAGCAGTTCCTGGCTGCATTCCAGAAGCCTCGAAGCGGCGAGGAAAGGTCAGGTTTGGTGCTGGCCAATTGGGATGGCGTTTTTAACCCAGCTCTGACTTGTTTGTACCCGCTAATCCGCCTACTTAAATCGGGGCCCCAAATCCATCGGAAAGTGACGTAACGCATTGGGACGGCAACTCCGCCCCGCGCCAGCGTCTCCACGACAACCCCCCTCTCCCCCACCTTTGTCTCAGCTGAAGGTTCGCCCTGTGCCGGAATGGAAGAATGAAGGGGTCGCGGCTGCAGGCGCGCGCGCGCATGCGCCACCGTGCCCAGCAGCCTGGCCCGGAGGCCGCAGGTGAGGGCGGGGGAGCGCGGACCATGGCCGGGTGTCAGCGTCAGGACGGCGCTGTCCAGCTAGTTACGGGAGCGGGTTGGTGGCCGAGGAAGCCTGGGAGCGGGGAAGGCTCGGGTTCTGGGAGCCGCTCAGAACCTAACCCAAAGGACTGGGAAGGCGGGGGAGGGGGGGGCAGAGGGGGCAGGCCGCTGCTCGCGCATGCCTGCAAGGGCGGGGGTGAAGGGGGAGTGGCAATGAGCCGTGGTGCTGCGCGCGCATCCCTAGGTGGGGGTGGGGGGGGAGAGTGGGCTGGGAATTGGGCGGAGCGGGCAGGGGGCGGTGCCCCTGCTTAGGAGATCAGCCCTATGGGAGATAAGAGGGTCTTCCATTGGTGATGACAAAAGGCTGGCTGGCTGGCCTTGAATGCCATGCAGAGAGGAGAGGCGACCTCACCCCAAGTGGCCTCTTGCCCCCTCTGGGTTGCCTTTCTTGGTCCCCCCCATTAGGGAGCATCAGCCCCCCACAGGAAAGCCCAAGTCTGTGAGCTTGTGTTTGAATCCTTGCTGGCCCTGGTCCTCTCATCCCTCTCATAACGGGCTTAGGGGCCGCCATGTGTTCTGGAGGGAACCTCAGCTCCTGTAGCAGCAAGCACCCCAGCATCCCCAGGGTGGCTGCCAACATAGATTCTTAGATCTGCTTTTCTAAAGGAAAGCAACTCAAAATGGGTTAACAAGCTTACTTTAATCAATCAAACATAGATCCTTTACCTGGTTCAGGGGAAAAAGGTCAGCACCCCAAACTTCAAAGTATACAGACAGAACTTACAACACAGAGAAACAAACAGATCAAGCAGACAGGCTTCCAAACTGCCCAACCATTACATCCATACCAAATCACAGTTACCAGAGAGGGAAGCATCAACATCTGGGTTTTCAAAGCCAGGGGGGTGGGGGTGGGGGCTCTCAACAGCTGCCCAGAGTCTCATCTGGTCAAATCACATAACACTTCTCAAAGTGAGCCCCAAAGCAAAGCCTCACATCAGGGATTATATAACCTTCTCCTAGCTCAGAGTATGTAACCACCCTCTTGACCCAATCACACAGCATCTAAGTGTAGGCATTCCTGAAAACCAAGCCTCCTGCCACAGGCTCCATATGACCACATTCAGCCTATTAGGAGGCAGAGTATATTTTCAAATCAAGGAAGGTTCTCAGAGTCTCTGAAGCCTATCAAAGGGCCTAGGGGCAGGGAAGATCTTTAAGTTTGCATTTCCATTACAACTCTTTTATCTTATAATTGAGGAAACTGGAGCCTAAATGACTGGGATTTGAACTCTGGCCCTCTGAACCCAGAGAGCACTGGGCTTGGAGTCAGATCCAGACACAGACTAGCTGAGTGACCCTGGCTAAGTCATTTAATTTCTGTTTCCTCTACTGTTAAATGGGGCTGATGAGCCTCTCCCTCCCTCCCAGGGTTGTTGTGAGGACCAGATGAGATCCTGATTGTAAAGCCCTTAGCATGGTGCTCGGCACATAATAGGCACTCTAAATGCTTCTTTCCTTTCCAAGGTCTGAAGGTACCTTCAGACCAAGCTCCACACGCACCCTACACCCAATGCTCTGAGGCTACTCTGGGTCATTTAAGGAGGAGGCAGAGGTCACTTCAAATGAAAGTAAACAGGAAAGGCTTTCTGGAAAGGTCAAGATCTGAGCAAAACCATAAAGGTAGGAGGGCAGTGGGGTAAAGAAAGGTGGGCCTGGAAGCTCTTTCAGTGGTCCTGGTCAGAGAGGATGGGGTATCTGTGAGGTGGCAAACAGAGAGAAGTTTGGAAGCGGGGTCTAGTGTGAGATGGCCGTGGGATAGAGAGCAAGGGGGAAGGCAGTGTGCTGTCCAGGACTGAGGCTCAGGAGAGTGCTGTGCATCTGGGTGGGATCCCCAAGAGAGTTGGTTTTGATCTCTTTGTGCCCAAGCTGGGCACAATGGGAAGAGCCCTGCACCTGAGTACGCACTTTGCTACCTGCACTAGCCTCAGTCTCCTCTACTGGAAACTGAGGGGCCTTGAAGGGCTTTTCCATTTCTGAATGTGTGAGCTTAGGAGAGGCTTCCCCATTGAGGAGTGAGACTCCAAGGAGCCTGAAGTCCCAGAGGTCAGACATGCAGGGGGAGAACCAGGAGAACCCCAAGAAAGGAGAATGTCTAGGAGAAGAGTGGTCAGAAAGGAAGAGCAAACACAGTCACCTAGAGCTGAAGTCTAGCACTGATTGTTGAAAACGTGTTCATTCAAATAATTCTTCAAAAAATGTGTTTGCAGCAACCCCTTTTTGAATAGCTCAGCAGTCAGGGAGTAGTCAAACTCTTGATTCCAGGGTGCCCCCATCACCCAGAACTGTCCCAGTGCTCATCTAGGTTCCAGCATGCAGCAGGCTAGCAAGCATTGATTAAACACTTGCTGTTTGCTGGGCCCCATGCTAAGTGCTAGGGATACAAAGAGAGGGGAAGCTGTGTGCAGAACAGCTGTTGACAGGATAAACTGGAGATAATGAGCAGAGGGATAAGGAAAACTTTCTTGCAGAAGGCAGGAAGCCAGGAGGCCAGAGGAGGAAGAAGGGTATCTCAGCCAGGAGCTAAGAGAGATGCTGAGATGTCCCTGGGGAACTGCATGGGAGCAAGTTCAGCCTTGGGGTGGCTGTGGGAAATCAGGTGGCTTGTGGAGGAAGTAGTATTGGAATTGGGCTGGGAGGATGGGGAAAACATGGAGGATATCTGGTTCCTTTCATGCCAATTACCGTTTGTCTTTTTCACAGGGAAGGAGACCTGACAAGGCACTGGGAAAGGGAGGGGGAAGGAAAGCTGGGAGGCTCTGGGGGCCAACGGAATGGAGAAAGGGTCTGGCCCTAAGGCACCACGGAAGCAACTGCCCAGGGGCCCCAAGAGAGACCGGAAGTCCATCACCCTGCATGTCAAGCTCGAAGTACTGAGGCGTTTTGAGGAGGGTGAGAAGCTCACACAGATTGCCAAGACCTTGGGGCTGGCCACCTCCACAGTGGCCTCCATCCGGGTCAACAGAGAGAAGATCAAAGCCAACTCTCAGGCAGCCACTCCCATCAGTGCCACCCAGCTGACTCGGTGTCGAGGTGTGGTGATGGGCAACATGGAAAGGTTGCTGAGCCTGTGGATTGAAGACCAGAAGCAGCAGCAAATGCCCATCAACACCATGCTCATCCAGGAGAAAGCCAAAAGCTTGTTTGAGGCCTTGAAGCGCGAGCACGGGGAGAGCGCCCAGACAGAGACCTTTGGAGCGAGCAATGGCTGGTTTGCGAGATTCAAGGCTCGGCACAATGTCCTCCTGACAGATGAACCTGCTGTCGCAGATGCAGAAGCAGCCCGCAGATATCCGGACGTGCTGAGGAAGATTATTGAGGATGGTGGCTACACACCTCAGCAGGTTTTCAACATTGATGAGACTGGGCTGTTTTGGAAGCGTTTACCCGAAAGGACGTTTGTGTCTCTGGATGACAAAGCTGGGCCGGGGGTCAAGGCATCTAAAGACCATCTGACCCTGCTCCTCGGAGGCAATGCTGCTGGGGATTGTAAGTTGAAGCCCTTGCTCGTATACCCTTCTGAAAATCCCCGGGCTCTGAAGGGCTGCTCTAAGCCCAACCTGCCTGTAATCTGGAGATCCAATCGGAATGACTGGGTGACCATGAGCATCTTCCAGGAGTGGTTCACCAACTTCTTCTGTCCCACTGTGGAGAGGCACTGTGCCGAAAACAACCTCCCCAACAAGGCCCTGTTGATCCTGGACAGTGCCCCGTGCCATCCAGTGTACTTGGATGACCTCTCTGCCAATGTAAGGGTGGAGTTTCTGCCCAAAAACACCTCAGCCTTGATCCAGCCCATGAACCAAGGGGTGATCACCACCTTCAAGGCTTTTTACCTGAAGAGGACACTATGTCAACTCATACAAGAGACTGATGGGGAAGAGAAGCCCACCATTCGTGAATTCTGGCGAAGCTACAACATCATGACTGCTGTGGACAACATCGCTGAGGCCTGGCAGGAGCTGAAGCCATCAACCATGAATGCCGTCTGGAAGAAGATCTGGCCAGAGTGTGTGTGTGCCTCCTCTGAGGCAGAAGCCCTGCCGCAGATCCATCAGAACATAGTGACGCTGACCAGCCACAGTGGCTTTGAGGGCGTGGTAGAAGAGGATGTTGTGCATCTGCTTCAGTCTCATGGGGAAGACCTGTCGGGAGAGGGGCTGGGAACACCCTCCCCGGGAGTAGGACCGGACAACAGCCTGGCTACCTCACCAGAGCTGACCACAAAGCATTTGGCAGAAGCGCTCTCACACTTTGACCGGGGGATGCAGATCCTTACTGACAACGATCCCAATAGGGAGCGGAGCCTGAAGGTGTGTCGAGGGGTAAACAGTGTGATTAGCTGCTATCGGGAGTTGTACAAGGAGAAGAAAAGGCATGCAAAGTAAAGAAGGGAGGCCTTCCAAGCCTAGTCACTTCCTCCCACCTTCCTTGACTCCATCACTGGGCAGGTGCTTTCACCCCTTCCTGTTTTGGTAGATGGTCTTGGAGTTCCACAGTCAACCTGGGGAATGAGGCTGGTCTTCAGACACACCATCTACTCTCCAAGGCCTCCCAATATGAGAGGGCCTGCCCAGCCCATGCTCCACGGCCACAGTCTCTTTTGTGTTAGGGCATGGGCATAGAAGGAGGAAGCCAGTGTATGAAGCAGATAAATCAGGAAGAGGGGTGTAGGAAATCTGCCTACCTGAGCCCATATGGAAGAAGAGGGAAAGGAGGAATGAACATCCTCTGTGACCAGTGGATGGCAGGGGGCTGAAGGTGTCTCCAGGGGCTATGACCACCGTTCCATAAACTACTCCAGACTTTGCTCTTAAGTAAATAAACTCACGTTTGGTTGACAAATCTGACTTTTGAGACTCGACTCATCCCTTTGCTGGGTCCCAGGCCAGCTGGCTGGTAGGCAGTGCAGCAGAGAAACAGTCCTGGGGGAGTTGAGATCCTCTTTTGTTGGAGCTGGGAGGCTTCAACTTTCTGGTCCTGGACCAGGGGCAGCTAGGTACTTACCTTTTCCAGGTCTTCAGGCATCCTGGACACTGCTTGCAGTTTTCAACAATGAAGGAAAGGCAGGAGACAGACAGGGTTCAAGCAGAAGCCTTCTTTATTGATGTCTCAGGAGTGCGCTGCAGGGAAGCCATTCCAATAAGGAGTGGCCCCTCTAGCACAGAGTCTTCCAGACTTTTAAACCTGAAAACCACAAACCGCAGTTCATGCAGCCTTAGTGTACAGAGGCAGAGTCCAATCCTTAGCTCATGCATTCCTTGTGCACAGGGGCAGAGTCCATTTAGGCTCGTGGGAGAGAGTGACAGGATACATGCCTGCATTCACACAGCTCTCGGAACTCTAGGGTTATCTGTGCTTGTGCAGAAATCCATGTCGCCCTCAGCAGTTCCTCATTTCCCTAGGCTCATGAGAAACTGCCCTTTCACCCGAGCCCAGGGCCTCACACTCTTTGGCCTCTGGAGGAATTGGAAAGGGTGGGTGGCTAGTTTCCTAAAGGAGCAGGTGAAGCAGCAGCTGTGTACAAGACTCTCTACGGGCCCTGTGATACCCAGGTATATATGGCATGGGCTTTGTTCTCAGGAGCACCCAATCTAATGCCCATAAGGAGGAGGGGTGGCAAAGCCGAAGGAAAACAGGAGAGGTGAATACAGGGAGGCTTTGTGCAGGAGGTGGTGGTGCACGAAGATGGAAGTGAGAGTCCATCATAGATAAATGGTGTGGATTCAAAATGGGCAGCTCACAGGATGGGGTGGCATGGCATAGCAAAAAACTGTGGGGTTCTGGTGGCCTGTGAGCTCCATATGAGTCAAGAGTGTGATCCAGCAGCTGAGAACATCGGGTTATGGAAGTTCTTCCTTGCTTAGGTCTCTGTGGGGGTGGCTTAGTTCAGGGCATAAGGATGGCGACAGCAAATGAGAGCCAGGGTTCTTAGGGACAAAAGACCTTCCTTCCCTTTAAGGATGGACTGAAGAATCAGAGCTTCACGTGTGACAGCCATGTTCGAGATGAGGCTTGTTCTGCTCATCTCCACAGGGCATAGAGTCCAAAAGAGGAGGTCAATGTGGCTTCTGAGGTTCCTGATTCTCTTTTCCGTGAGTCCCTCTTACTTATTTTCAGTTTGGTTTTTTACATCACCATAGTTTTCTTCAGTATCAAGGGTTAATGAAAAGATGTAGGGATGAAGGGGAAAATGGCACTTCCAGCATCCATCAGAACCGTTTGGTATTGGTTAAAAAATAGAGGTAAATGAGTGGGACCAACCAGGCAAGAGATAAGTGGAAACAACATTCCACCCCTGGATTGTGGTATATAATAGGAGAATGGACTTAGATGGCCATGTACACGTAGAGTCTGCACATGTCTGTGTGTGTGTGTGTGTGTGTGTGTGTGTGTGTGTGTGTGTGTGTGTTTAGATGTGTAGGGCTTTTTGATTTGATCTCAGTTCTTTCCATCTCCTCAATTCTAATGATCTATGGATTCTACTTCCATCATTGCTGAATCATCTTGATGTCCTATTGCCATCTCAAAATCTTGACATATTCCAGACAAGATCCCTTCACTAACTCATTTCTCTAGAGGAAACCACCATCTTGTCAGTCACAGTCTTCACAAGAGCCATCCTTGATTCTTCTTCCTCTTCTGTATTTATTTCATTGCTGTCTTGTCCATTCTCCCTCCACAATATCTTTTGGCTCCAACCCTTTCTCTGGTCACATGACTCTAATTTAGGCTTTTGTCACCTCTCAGTCAGACCACTGCAGAAGCCTCCTAATTGGAGGATAGATTGGAAAAAGGAGGTAGTGGGAGAAAGAAAACTAAATTCATGCCAAATTAGTCTTCCCAGGATATACGTCTCACCATGTCATCCCCTTACCTCTCAAAATCCACAATTTGTTGTTCTTTTCAGTCGTGTCTGACTCTGTGACTCCATTTGGGGTTTTCTTGGCAAAGATACTGGAATGGTTTGCCATTTCCTTTTCTAACTCATTTTAGAATTGAGGAAACTGAGGCAAATAGGATTATGTGACTTGTTTAGTAACAGCTAGTAAGTGTCTGAAGCTGAATTTGAACTCATGAAGGTGAGTCTTCCTGATTCTAGGTGGGGGGCCCTGTGTTCTATGGCGCCCCCAGATGTCCCCACAATCCATAATACTTCTAGATTAAAATACAAACACATCTATTAGTTGTTTTTCAGGCACCCCTCTCCCTAATCCAGATCCTGATTGCTTTTCAAGATTTATTGCTTGTTTGTCTCTGAGCCAAAGTGGCCTTCCGTGTTTCTTAAATTCAGCATTCCATCCACAGGCTGTCCCTTTAGCCCAGCATTCCCTTTTCACACGTGTCCCATAAACCCTTTGAAGTACAAGTCAAGAGACACCCCTCTTCTGAGACCCTTCCCCTACAGTGGCTGGTCCTGTCTCTCTTTGGAAATAATTCAGTATTAACTTTTGTCCATATGGTATGGTTAGGGTTGGGGGCTGCTAGGTGGCACCATGGATAGAGTGCCTGGACTGAACAACAACAAAACATACAGGAGAGTTTGAGTTCATTCTGTGTTTGTGTCCCCAGTGTTTGTGCCTACCACAAGGCATGCACTATGTACAGAATGAATGTTTGTCAAATTAAATTGAATCTTACACTTGTCTTTTAAAATTGTTTTTAATCAGCAAACATAAGCCTTCTCTCCTTCCTGCCTCCTCCCCCTGAAATGGGAAAACAAGAAAAATAAGCCCTGTTATACATATACAAATTGCCACATTGGAAAAAAAATAGCCTTGCTCTGCACCGGGAGCTCTTTAGCATGTTTGTTGAGGCCTCTGGAATTGCAATTGGTCATGATGGATTCCTAAGTGTTTTTTTTTTTTTAATTTTTTATCTTTTTTACTTTTTGGAGGGGGGACGGTAGGATAATTGGGGTTAAGTGACTTGCCCAAGGTCACACAGCTAGTAAGTGTTAAGCGTCTGAGGTCAGATTTGAACTCAGGTTCTCCTGACTCCAGGGCTGTACAATCTAGCAGCCCCAATTCACTGTACAATCTAGCAGCCCCACCACTTTTAAAGCCATCTGCCTTCACAGTCTTGTCACTATATCCATTGTTCTGGGTATGCTTTGTTGGGGCTAGGGTTTGGACATTTCTGGTTGAGCTGTATGGGCTGGTCTTGAGGCTTCTTTCTTGTTGTTTGTCCTTTGTTTTCAAAGGAACCAATGGCATCATCACAGGTGATATCTCAACTCCTGCTTGAATTCACTTTAAGCAAGGCTGACTTGTGCAAAGTTGTCAGCTTCACTTTCTTTTCCTGAGCATCAAAGTGCAGTGACAGGATAAAAATAGGGAAAGCTGGCAGTGACCTGGGATGGAAGAGCGTGGCATCTTTGATGCCTGACCAAGTTCTAAGCAGCTCCTGCTTTGGCTGCCTTTATGACCATGGAATAAATTGTTCTCATCTGCCCATTCCACTTCATGTGTGTGGGGCAGACATCTCCCTAATCACTGACATGTTGGAGGTTTGTGGGTTACCTTTAACCTGGTTTAGCTCATCTGCCGAGATGGTTTACCAGGGCATGGCTGCTGAGCATGCTCGCTGCAGCTTCTTTGAGCTGCAGGTAAGAGTTGGGTGAATCAAGTGCACACAAAATGTAGATGAGCAAGCCTGAAAGGAGCTTAGCAGGCACCCACACCAGGGGTCCTAGCCTTCCTGAACACCACAGAGATGGCTCAGCCTGGAGATGTACCAGCTTCAAGTGGTCTTAAAGCTTTCTGGTATGGACAGAGTCTGATTTCTGCCCATCTTGTCTGAGTCTGCAAGTGCTGGAGCTCATTTTTGTCTGAGCGATATACCTGCGGCCTTGTGGCTGGATGGAACTCCAGGAGACTGCTGCTGGACTCTGTCCCTTCCCTATCAGCTTGGTGGGAAGCTCTGCTGGCTCTGAGTGATAGGACCAGACTTCCCTTTGGTCTGGTATTCCTGCCCCAGCCTGCAGGCTTCGGACTGGCCTGGAAGCTGGAACTGAGACCTTGCTCTGAATCTGGAGTCTGATCTTCTGAACTTGCTCCTTGCTTAGAAAACAGCCTTGAAACCATGACTGCTGCTTACCCTGGAACTGTTGTCCTAGGCACAGGCTCCCCAATTTTGTCCATGCCAGAGCTGCCATTTAGCCCCTGCTCCTAAAGCCAGGCCCCTTCTTAATGGATCTGGGATGTCTTCTTGCTATTCCTGGGGCAGACCCCATCTCTAGAGTCCACAAACTTTTTTGTCTGTCCCCCTGTGCAGACGGACCTGAACTGAAAAGAAAACCAACACTGCTTCCCCCCCGCCCCCATTCCTCTCTCAGCCTTCAGTTTCATGTGTTTTCCAGCTCTCTAGAGGTGTGCAGGGGAGCTCACTATTCTCCCTTCCACCCTGCTAACTTCTGAATCTTAGACTTGTGAAGGTGACTTTTTGAATCCAAAAGTAAGACCCTACATTTGTCTCCATTAAATTTCATTCTATTAGAATTTGCCCAGTATTGTCACCTATCAGTATCTTTTGGGATCCCAATTCTGCAATTTAACCTTAAGCAGCACAGAGTGAGGGTATCTCCCTGGAGGATTCCAATGGAGACAAGCCCTAAAACTACTCTTGGGGCCTGGCCATTGAAACCTGTTCCAAATCCACTTAATTCTGCCAAAGTTTAAGGTGACCATTAGATTTTTCCTGCCTTTTCTTCCTCTATTGAAAAACTGAAGATGGCAGAATACCGTCCCCCACCCCCAGCCCGTTTTTTATTTTGAACCCTTGCCCTCTATACCCAGTAACTTCCACCTTGGCACAAACGACAGACAAGCAGACCAAAACACGAGCCTTGTCTCACAGCACATGCCTCATCCCACCATCCCCTTGAGTTGGGCTTGGTTCTCCTGGTTCTGTTCCCTTGACATCAGTTCTGATTGCAAATCTTTCTGATTTCTCCCTATTCCTCAATTTACACATGGGTACAGTGGGCCATTACATTCATATGCCACAATTTGTTGGACCTTTGGGTGGTCACTCATTTTCAAGGTTTCCATAACTTCTCCCTCTCCTCCCCCAGCAACCTGTTCCTCCTTGTTGGTGAGAATCGTATCCAGATAAAATGTAAGACCTGTGACTCACCACACCTGTTACAAGGAAAAAAAAAGAAGAAACCCTAAAAACCAACTCCTTCCTGGCCACGGGGGACAAAGGGGGGGAAGAGAGAGGGGGAGGGAGAGAAAGATCGCCCGAGACGGGAGGGCAGAGTGGGGAGAGAGGGAGAAGAGGAGAGGCCGTGAGCCAGCCCCTGCCCTCAGGAAGCAGACGCACGTCTTTGTTCCCTGAGAGCAGGGACTGTTTTGCATGTCAGCATCTCCTCTGTGCCTAGCATATGCATGAGCAGCACCTGAATGCTTCGTCCTTCGTTCCCGCCGAGACCTCAGAGCCTATGCACACGCGTCAGCCCCTTTTAATGACTGGATGTCACCCTAGTTTTCCCGACCCTTTCACACCCTCCGTTCCCCCCACTAAGCCTGTATAAACGGAGCCTTCTGGCCCCACCAGTGACTCTTAGTGCCCGGTCCGCAGACCTCCGGCACTGTCTACAGGACACCTCCAGTCTCGTTTAACGAAAGGCCTTGGCGCCTTCAGGATCGGGCATCGCCTTGTCTGTGTCACAGGGCAGTCCCAAGTGCGGACAAAACACCTCTGTGCTGCAGTGAGCGGGAAGCTGAGCCCCCACGGAACGCTTGGAGAGAACGACAAGGTGCGGGCATGCCGGGCGTCTCCGTGTTGAGCCCGTTGCCGACTCCGAGGTCCTTAGCGCGGCGCCCGGTGTGCAGCCGGCGCTTGCCTCGGGCTTGGGCTAGGGCTGAGGCCCTGGTTTTCAGGCCTGGTTTCCAGAGGTAAAGGGCCGGCAGCCTGCCGTAGAGCGTCTCAGCTGCCAGCGGGGCCAGTGCTCACAGAGCGACCCCAGCGCCACCTCCACACCGGCTCGTCAGTCCCCGCAGAGCCGGGATTTCCAGGAGAGGCGGAAGGAAGGCTAAGCTTGAGGAGTCCTGTGCTACTGGCGGTGTCACCTTGCCCAGGCCGGGACACTTCTAAGGCTGGAGCGCGCGAGCGCCCGCTGATGGGCTTCCGCGTAGGAAGCTCCCGGCCCACGCTCGCATTCGCGTGGGTTTCCTGGCAAAGACTGTGGAGGGGCTGGCCCTTGGCTTCTCCAGCACATCTTACAAATCAGGAAACTGAGGCAAGCGCAGTGCCGTGATTCGCCCAGGGTCACCCCGCTGGCCAGTGCCTCGTCCGCGGCACGCCCCGGCTGTCCGTTATTCACGGGGGGCCAGGCGCGGGAGCCTCGGCGTAGCCGAGGCAGCCGCACAGACCCGGCCCGGCCGTCCCTACCCCCGCCGAACTACATTTCCCATCGGGCACTGGGCTCGGACCGCTGCCTGGCCTCCCCGCTTAGAAGCCCGTTGCTATAGAGACGGCTCCCGGAGGCCAGCAGCGGAGAGAACAAAAGCCCGGATGTTATGCGTCACATCCGGGCTCGGCAGTGCCGGGTCCTCTGGCCCCGGACGAGGGGTCAGTGTCTGTTCGCAGCGGAGCCTGTGTGCGACGCCTCCGGAGGTGGTGAGTCAGAGCCGGGGCCGGGGAGGCAGAGGCTTGAGGCTGGCCTTAGGGTAGGGAAGGCCAGGAGCTCAGCTCGCCTCCAAGGGGGCCACCGGGATGAGCCGGTGTTGGCTCTGACACAGGCTGGGGGGGGCGGGAAATGCTTCCTGTGCGTGTGACGTCACCTCCGGCGTCGGAGGTCTACCCTGGCCTCCCTCTCCCCCCCCCCCCCCGCGGCCTTCAGGTGGCGCCAGAGTGCAGAGCCCCTGGCCTGGAGTCAGGAAGACACTTCCTAGCCCTGTGACCCTGGGCAAGTCACTTAGCCCTGTTTGCCTCAGTTTCTCCGTTTGTCAAATGAACTGGAGAAGGAAGTGGCCAACCGCTCCAGCATCTCTGCCAGGAACATCCCTGATGGGGTCAGGAGGAGGGGGACACCACTGAAAAGTGACAGCTGGGCTGAAATGACTGGGCCAGGGTCACACGGCTGCCCAGCCTCACCTTTAGATGCTCTGTTCTTTTGAAGGCTCCTTGGGGACCCTATCTCCATCTCCACGGCGATGGCAGCCCGGCGGGATTGTGGTGGGTCAGCAGGTGTGGCTCGCATCCGGCTGGCCGCACTGTTCAGCGCACAGTAGGTGCTTTGTTGCCTTGATCCATGGCCATCACCCTGAGCTCTGGTCCTGTGTCTCTCCTGGACGTTGCCACTGTCTCCAGGAACTCCTCTTCCTGCAGATACTCTTCTTGGCCCTGGGTCCTCCTCCTCCTTGTTTGCCTTCACCTCACACAGATGGCCTTTGTCTCTGTGATGTCTCTCTTCTGACAAGGCTCCTCCTGGGCTTAGGCTCATCTGTGTCCTGTCTTCCCAAGGACCAAAGGTTTGTTTGGCATTCAAGGCCCTTCCAACCTGGCCCAATGGACCTTCCAGCCTTATTGCTGCCAAGGTGCCAGACTCATGCATAGCCTGCCATCTTCTGCTTGTATCACTTCATGCAGACTTTGTGTGTCCTTTTAAGTTTACGCAGTGTCTCATCATGGAATGTCATCTCTTCGCTCTGTATTCCCAAGATTGGCACTTAGTGGAGTTTTCTAAATGCTTGTGTTTGGACCAGGTTGGAGCTGGTCTATCTCTGATGGCCCTCTCTACTTTTCCCACTTGGAAATCCTCTGAGGACGTCCTCAAACATTCCAGGGTCTCCTGTTGGAATTGGGGCATGTAAGCCATGTTGGGCCCCTGTGAGACCCATGTCAGGGGAGCCCTGAGGAGGGAACTTGCTGCTGCTCAGTTATTTTGGGCCTGTCCCACTCTTCCTGACCTCATTGGGGGTTTACTTAGCAAAGATGCTGGTGGAATTTGCCATTTTTTTTCCAGCTCCTTTTACAGGTCAGGAACCTGAGGCACACAGGGTGTCAGGACTTGACCAGGGGGTCGCACAGCTAGTGAACACTCGTCTTCCTGTCTCCCTGCCTGGCACACTATTCACTATGGTGCTGCCTAGCTGTCTTAAGCATAGTCCTGAAGTCAGTCCATAAATGTTAAGTGCCTACCAGGGCCCCTGTCCTTGAGGAGCTAATGAGGAAGACAGTACTGCACATGAAAAGAAACCCATAGCAGCCATTAGATTTTGAACCTCTCTGGGGCAGGGATTGGTTTCCCCAGCACTTTGCACTATAGCCCATAATAGGTGCTTTAATAAACATTTATTGATTGGTTGGCAGAAAGAAGGGATCCAAAAAGGGTGGGGGTACTGCCCTGGGTTCCCAGGGAGGCCTGATGAAGACCAGGAGAGTGGCAGGGGGGAAATAATGATGTGTTTGTCCTAAGTGCCCCCTCTTACCACCAGAGGGAGGGCCCAGGACCAGGAGGACTTCATATGTGATGACCTCTAGCAGAAAGCTAAGCTTCTGAAGACCATAGTGATGTCCAGGAGTGTGGTCTGGAACCACCTATGTGGTGGTTCAGGCTGATTAAATTCAAGACACCAGTTAAGCACCTAGTGTGTGCTGGGTCCTATCTCAGTCATTCCTTCTATAAGATTAAGCGCCTACTGCGTGTAGAGTCTGTTCTTGGTACAGAATCAGTCCACATGCAAATAATTAAAATACCTCTTTTGTGCCAAATTCTACCACTCCTCTCAAGAAGCAGAGGAAAGTTAGAGAATCAGCTCAAGGGCTCCATTTGCTCTGCAGTCACCCCCAAGAAGACCCAGGTGCTCCATCGGCCAGCCCCCCCCATCCATACCTGGAACCCTCAGTCACAGCAAATGGAGAATTCTATTCTGAATGCTGTCGCTATGTTCACTTCCCTTGGCAGTGTACTTTCCAGGGATGTATACACTGGTAATGAGGTTGACAAATGCATTGCCAGAGCTAGCTCATTGTTTAGGAGGCTCTGAAGGAAAGTATGAGAGAGAAGAGGCATTAGACTGACTACAGACAGAAGGTCTACAGCCATGGTGCTGACCTCACTGTACTCCTGTGAAGCCCGGACAGTCTACCAGCACCATGCCAGGGAACTGAATTGCTTCATTTGGATTGGCTTAGGAAGATTCTGAAGGTTCCCTGGCAGGATAAGGGACCAGACTACTAAGCATTCAAACTCTGCTTCAGAGAGCACAACTCCAGTGGGCTGGCCATGTTGTTCGAATGCAAAATGTACACTTGCCAAAAACACTATTTTATGGAGAACTCACACAGGGCAAGTATTCATGTGGTGGTCAGAAGAGGCCATACAAGGACACTCTCAAGGTCTCTCTCAAGAACTCTGGAACTGATTGTGTGACATGGAGACACTGGCACAGGACCCCTCAGAATGGCGTGCCCTCATCAGAGAAGGGGCTGTTCTCTGTGAGCAAAGCAGAATCAAGTCAGCTCAGAGGAAACACAGGATGCACAGATTTGGAGAAATGGCCCCAGATGTTCACATGGACAATTTGTGTCTGATCGGTGGCAGAGCATTCTGAGCTCATATTGGTCTGATCAGCCATTAAAACTTAACACCAATATAGTGATGTCACTCCGGTCCTGACCCTGACATGATGATGTCATTTTGGTCTGACCCCAATATTGTGATGCTGTTTTCATCTTCTTTGAGAATGAAGGACAATAACCAACCTGGAGACTTGTCTCTAGCTTTGTTATCCCTGTGTTATCGGGCCTCACCAAGCAGTGCCTAGCATATAGTTGGCATCTCATAAATGCTTCTTTGTTTAATGGGAGGCCATTGGGTATAAGTATATAGAGAATAAATGCAAAGAAATACATGGGACTTGATGCTCCCTTCCTTACAGCTGAGGAGCTGGAGGCAGAGTGAGGCTCGAGGGCCCATTATTTGAACTGTGCCACAGAGTGAGGGAGGACCCTGGTACAGCACTTCTCAGACTTTCTGGTCCCAGGGTCCCTTTACACTCTTAAATAAGATTGAGGGCTGCCCCTCACAGAGAGTTTGGGTGGGTTATGTCTATCAGTAGTTGCCATATGAAAAATTTAAATGTCCTGCTACTTGTCCTTTTCAAAATAGTTTGATCTCCAGGATCTTGGAGGCCCTTATGGAACTCCCTAAGCAACACTGCACAAACCTTTTCAGGGGAGGGGATTCTGAAGGAAGAGAGGGATTCTTTGAGCTGTCATTGAGGAGGGCAAGGGGCACAACCAATACAAATGTGGAGGTGGGGGAGGGAGAGGGAGCACTCTTGGGACCAGGAGGCGCTGGGGAGTGCCTGGGGAAAGTGGGTACTTCCGGAAGATCACTTTGGCAGCTGGGTAGAGTCAGGAAGCATTTATGAAATGCCTACTGTGTATCAGGCCCTGGGCTCAGTGGGGGCTACAAGAGGGGCAAAGACAATCATTGCTTTCCAGGAGCTTCCAGGCCAGTGGGGAGGACAACCCAGCATGAAGCTTGAGGCAGGGAGACCAACCCGGAGGCCTTGGCAGTAAACACAGTGGGAGGCTACATTTGGGGCCTTACTGGGGCCTGGGGGATCAGGGGAGACCCCCTGGAGCAGAGGGAGAGGAGTGGGCAGGAGGTGGACAGGGAAGGAGCCAGAGCCTTGAAGACTAGACCAGGTCCCTCCCTCACAAAGCGTCTGACTGTGGTTTCTGCCCTCCTAGACAGAGGGGAGAGTCAGGGGATCCCTGGACCATGGCTGTGGCCCCAAACCCCCGGGATCAGGACGGGATTCTGATTGTGAAGATCGAGGAGGCCGAGGACAAGGAGTGCCTGTGGGAGCCTCGGTCCCTCACAGGGAGGGTCAGGGAGACCCCTGAACTCGTGGACCCCCGGCAGTGTTTCCGAGCCTTCTGCTATCAGGAAGCAGTGGGGCCCCGAGAGGTGCTGAGCTGGCTTTGGGAGCTCTGCCACCAGTGGCTGAGGCCAGAAGTGCGGACCAAGGAGCAGATCATGGAGCTGCTCGTTCTGGAGCAGTTCCTGAGTGTGCTGCCCCCAGACACCAGGGCCTGGGTGGAGGCCCAGGCTCCCCAGAGCACGGATGAGGCCGTTGCCTTGGAGGACCTGAGCCATGCACTTTAGCAGAGTGGTGAGTGGGCGTGTCCCCAGAAGTCCTACTGGCCACGGGCCACTGCTTAGCTGCCTCACAGCCTTGCTGGGGCCCTCTTGGCTCAGCCTTCTCATCTGGAAAATGGGCTAACAGCAGCACCAGACCCCCAGGGTGCTTATGAAGCTCAGGAGAGAGGATCTTTGACATCCTTGCTTGTTATAGTGCCTGGTGTGTAGGGGTGCACTGTCAGAGTTGGCAATTCACCCTCCCCCTGCTCCTCCTGCTTGCCTTGCTCTCCTTCTCACTCTCCTTCCCCTGCTCCTCCTCTCCTCCCCCTCCTTCACTGTGCCCCTACAGGAGTCCTTCAGCTCAGGGAAGGTATGAGAAGAGTTGGTGGGACTTAGTGCTGTGCCCTTGTGTAGTGCCAATGCAATATTTACAGCTCCTACCATCACAGTAAAGACCGTCACTATAAGTATCCTATGACATTCAATTGCAAAACATACCAAACTCTCCAGATAAAGGATAGAACTGAAGCATTTATTTAGACACCAGAAAAGCCAATCCCAAAACCAGTAAGCCGATTCCATCATAGTACCAAAGATATTCAGAAGCCATAGTAATGCTGAGAGATACAGCATCCTTCAGCCTTTCCACAAACCAATACAAGGTCAATATTTACTCACAAACCTCTCTATCTCCTTGCCTGAGCCTCTTCTCTCCCCCACCCTATGGCTAGCTCTGACCAGCTTCTTGTGGGCTCTGCTTTCCTTCAGCAAACTCCTTCCACCACAGGCTCCATGTGACCACATTCAGCCTATTAGGGGGCAGAGTTTACTTTCAAAGCAGAGGAGGTCTTCAAACTCCCCCCTAGGTCTATTAAGGGGCAGGGAAGATCTTCAAATTCCCATTCCCATCACATTTGGCCCCAAGATCTTTCATGTCCCTTACCTAGCAAAAATGCCTTAACAATAAATGAGAGTTTAGAGATAACTGGTGGAAAAACTGGTGTCAACAGAACTTTGTAACAATATGACAGGCATAATAGAAAAACTGCACATAAAACATAGCTTAGAGTGGGGGCTTGGGCACAAGCACCCCATTCTTCCCCCCTCAAAAGAATGGGGCTCAAAATCTTGGGAGTAAGGGGCAAAGGTCTCTTCTCCAAAGCTACTTCAAGCTGAAATTGGATGTAGAACTGTCCCTGCCCCAAGAGGTCCCATTTGAAAGGTCAGTTCTTTAGCTAGCATCTGGAACTCAGTTGATGCCAGGTCCAGAAGTGGCACATCACAATCATGGACAGGGGATGACATCTGGCTTAAGCAATCAGGCATCTGCAGATGGAGGGCACCAAGCCTGCAGAAAACAAATCTTGTAAGTAAGTTTAACAGACAAGCCAAAAAGAGACAAATATAGGGTTAGCCATGCTTCTGGAGTCAGTAGACTCACTATCATAACCTCATTCATGGTGGAATACATGAGTTAAGGGTACAATTTGACAATCATTTTCTCCTGAATAAACAACCACTACGGTATCATCTTTCCCATGTGCTACAATCTCTTCAGCCTTTGGAATATCTGGTTTCCACTTTACCCATACTTTAGCTCCAAGTTTTATTCTATTAGTAGAACCAAATTCTTTAGTTCCTGTAGCAGCAAGCACCCCAGCATCCCCAGGGTGGCTGCCAACATAGGTTCTTAGATCTGCTTTTCTAAAGGAAAGCAACTCAAAATGGGTTAACAAGCTCACTTTAATCAATCAAACATAGATCCTTTACCTGGTTCAGGGGAAAAAGGTCAGCACCCCGAACTTCAAAGTATACAGACAGAACTTACAACACAGAGAAACAAACAGATCAAGCAGACAGGCTTCCAAACTGCCCAACCATTACATCCATACCAAATCACAGTTACCAGAGAGGGAAGCATCAACATCTGGGTTTTCAAAGCCGGGGGGTGGGGGGCTCTCAACAGCTGCCCAGAGTCTCATCTGGTCAAATCACATAACACTTCTCAAAGTGAGCCCCAAAGCAAAGCCTCACATCAGGGATTATATAGCCTCCTGGCTCAGAGAATGTCACAGCCCTCTTGACCCACTGCCCAATCACACAGCATCAAACTGTAGGCATTCCAGAAAACCAAGCCTCCTGCCACAGGCTCCATATGACCACATTCAGCCTGTTAGGAGGCAGAGTATATTTTCAAATCAAGGAAGGTTCTCAGAGTCTCTTAAGCCTATCAAAGGGCCTAGAGGTAGGGAAGATCTTTAAATTTGCATTTCCATTACAGTTCCTCTGATAGTTATTTCAGAAGGAGGGTCAGTTTTTACAAGTGGTATTGTTTCACAAGGAATAATAATCACTTGAACTATTCTGTCATTTTTACAAAACTGGGCGGGTTCTTCACCCAAATGAGAGATGTTAATATCCTGATCTTGTGCTCACCAGTGTGTGGCCTGGACCCCGAAATGCCCAGCCATTTGGTGGACCCATTTTGCTAATACTGGATCATCAGTTGTTGTCAGGTAGGGACAGTATTACAGTATGCTACTCAATGTTGTTGAGTAGCAATCTTTGCCAGTCAATCAGCATGAGCATTGTACTCACGTTCTGTCGTGGTGAGGGCCACAGGAGTATCTACATGAAAAACTGGCATATCAGTAACCAAAGACATGTCCCATATATCTTCCCATAATTCTTTGCCCCAGACTTGTTTGCCATGAATTTCCCAGTTTTGATTTTTCCACTTGGGCATACATGTAACTAACCCATTAGCTATTGCCTATGAATCAGTGAATATGTGACACTGTCCTCCTTGTTCTGTTTTGATGGCTTGATGTACTGCCATAAGTTCAGCATACTGACTACTTCCACCTATCCCAGCACTTTCCAAAGTCCTTCTATAACCATGGGTTATAGGCTACTGCTTTCCAATGTCTTTTATGGCCCAAATATTTTGCTGTCCCATCAGTAAGCCATACATGTCTCTTTTGTTCTTCAGTTAATCCATCATATCCCTCATTTCATTTTACAGAGATTGTACCAACTGTTGTTCAGGGGATGTATCATGTCCCTTAGTATCAATGTTAGCTATAGATTCATGTAGGGCAGAAGCTCAACCTTTGCCTGTTTTAGCTCTATTTTGAATATACCACTTTGATTTAATTAAGCTGGCCTCTTGGGCATGTCCAGTTCTGTGAGAAGTGGGGTACTCGTTACCCAGGTCATAATTGGGATTCCAGGCCTTAATGTCTCTTCATGGCCCAGAGTCAGTCATTCAGTCTTTAGCAAAGCCCAATATGTAGCTAACAACAGCTTTTTGAAAGGTGTGTATTGTGCTCCAGATGAAGGAAGCTTCCTGGACCAAAATCCTAAAGGTACATTTTGCCTTTGTTGTTTCTGCCATAAATTCCAGTTTGCATAATCATCCTGTACAGTCACTTGTAATTCCACTGGACCATTCTTCATAGGCCATAAATCTAGAGCCAATTTATAGCAGCTTTGGCTTCCTCAAAATCTTTACTCTGCTCATGTCCCAATCAAATTCATATTTCTTCCTGGTAACTTTACATAAGGGTTTCAAAATCTGTCCCAAATATGAAATGTGATGTCACCAATATCCAATTAATCCTGTAAACTTTTGGGCCTCTTTCTTATATATAGTATAGGAAAAGTATATAAGGTATGGGAAAATCCCGAATCTTTTGTTGGACTTGCAGCAGAATCTCTCGAAGCCCCTTATTGCACTGTAGTCCCCGAAATTTTCCACTTTGATCTGGTCCTTGGATCTTGGCAGGGTTAACTTCCCACCCTTTGCCTTTCATATGTTCAATCAAAAGTGTCAAACTCTTCTCTACTTCTTTTACATTTTCCCCTATATCATAATATCATCAGTGTAGTGGGTTAGCTGTACACCAGGTAGCTGTAATTCATCCAAATGTTCAGCCACAATCCTATGACAAATAGTGGGGCTATGCAGATATCCTTGTGGCAAGCAGGTGAAAGTATATTGTCTGCCCTGCCAAGTGAAAGCGAACTGATCCCATTGCTTAGGATCTATTGGGATGGTGAAGAAAGCATTGGCCAAATCAATCACTGCATTCCAAGTCCCATCATATCTCTGGATCCCTTCTATTAAGGTGATGGTATCTGGGACAGCAGCATACAAGGGAGGAGTAACTTTATTCAATTGTCTGTAGTCCACCGTCACTACCCATGTCCCATCTGAATTTCTTACTGGCCAGACAGGATTATTCCACTGTGTGGTTGTAGGGACTAATACTCCTGCTGCAACATGTTCCTTTATAGTATTGGCAATTTCATCTTGCCCACCTGGCACACGATACTGCTTTAAAGCAATTATTTCAGAAGGTTCATGTAAAGTGGGTCCATTTTTATTTTTCCCACTAAAACTGTATTAATTCCTATCTTCCTTATGCAAATTGGTATCTTCCTTCAAGGAAATTCAGAGTCATGCCTCTCAATATATCTATTCCAATGAGGTATTCAGGAATGGGTACAATGACCACAATATATTCTTTCTTAGGTAACTGTCCAATTTTCTTCATTAGTTTGACTTGTCTGGCTCATATTTCAGCCCCTCCTAGTCCTGTGATGGTAATAGGAGTTCCATGTTTGAATTTATCCAGGTTCCCATAAATGAGGGAGGTCTTAACCCCAGTATCTAACAGGGCCCTGGTTACAGTATTTAACCCGTTTTTCCAATATATAGTCAGATTAATATAGGGTCTGCAATCTTATCTGTGTATTTCTTTAATCTGAGCTGGGGCTTGGCCAATTTCCTATTCTCCCTGAAGGTGTGATGAACTTGGATACAATGGTTCAGGAGTATCCATAGGTGCAGCCCTCACTTCTCTATTCCATCTGACTTTAAGTCCCTCATCACTTTACATTTTATATAGTTCATTAGTTGGAATACCATCAATTTTTCTAAAACCAACCCCTGCTCTCCATAGAGCAGTAAACAATTCTTTTCTTGGCAGTCTATTCTGACTTTGAGTCCTCTTTACTTTTCTCTCGTGAGTAAATTTATCTTTTTCCCATTCTCCCAAGTTACTTAGCTGTGAAATCTTATCCAGCACCTCTGAAAGAGGTTTCCCTATTTCACACATTAGTAGAGTCAGAAGTAGGTGCTGATAAGCAGGAGGAGCTGTCTTCACTATGATATTTCTATGAGGAACTGCTAAGGGGATTTCATACTATGTATCTGCATCTCCAACCACGGTAGCAGTTTTCATTACTTCTTTTTTCAACTTTCTCATGTAATCCAGTGAATATCTTCACTAGGCCACAGAGAATCAGCGGGATACATTTTGTTGCATCCAGCAGCAGCTAAAGCTAACAGATTGGTAGTATTGTTACCTTCTGCCAAATGAAAATCTCTAGAAGCTTGCTGGACAAAAGGATTCTGCTTAAATACTTATAAATTTCGAGCAGTTCACTCTATCTATCGCTATTCCAGCAGCTCCTTCATCACTGATTCTTACAATCCAAGACACTAAGGATTCTCTCAAACTTTGGGTGAATCTGCTGAAAATATCAGTCATCTCCTATTAAGTGAAATCCTCAAGTATCTCCTTGAAAACACTGCTTGTCCTCCCTGACTCTCCCGCCTTCTTCTCACTATGGCGGTAGCTTCTGCCCCTATAAAAGCTTTATCATGAAACAATGTAGCATTCTATAACACTGTATCACTGTTCTGTAGAACACATGGACTCTCTTGGGAGTTGCTGTCATAACAGCTAGGCTCAGACTCTACCAAAGCTGTATGAACTTTCCTCCTGTTAACTTTTTGCCTTTTTCTGAGCAATTTACAACAGCTCTCTCTTCTTCCAGACACTCTCCAGTTCTCTCTCCTTCCACCTGAGACTCAGCTTGCTCTTTTAAAGGAGGGAGCAAATGCTGACACTTAGCTAACTCTCTCTCTCTCTCTCTTTTTTTTTTAAAGCAATTGGGGTTAAGTAACTTGCTCAAGGTTACACGGCTAGTCATTATTTATGCATGGGGGCTCATTTTCTGAGGCCGGATCTGATCTCGGGTCATCCAAACTCCAAGGCCGGCGCTCTTACTCACTGCGCCACCTAGCCGCCCCTTTAGGGCAATTGGGGTTAAGTAACTTGCCCAAGGTTACACGGCTAGGTTTTTTTGTTCGTATGGATTAAGTGTCAGAGGCCGGCTCCGAACTCAGGGCCTTCTGATTCCAGGGCCGGCGCTCTATTCACTGCGCCACCTAGCTGCCCCGCCTCTCTCTTTTTTTAAAGCAATTGGGGTTAAGTAACTTGCTCGAGGTTACACGGCTAGTCATTATTTATGTGTGGGTGCTCATTTTCTGAGGCTGGATTCGATCTCGGGTCATCCCAACTCCGAGGCCGGCACTCTTACTCACTGCGCCACCTAGCCGCCCCCACTTAGCCAACTCTTATAACAGCTTGTCTCTGCTTTTACAAACAATATGGTAGCCTGTCAGCAAAATCCAGCCTCTTCTACTCACTGGCTCCACTTCTCTCCCAGGTTTTATTGGTATTCTTTGCAAACATGTTTCTAAATCTCCAGGTTCTCACTACTGCAGCCTCTGTTCCCAGTTTTCATAGAGCCCTGTACTTTTAGACCACTCCCTAGCTAGGGAGGCATAAGGCAAATCCTCCCATCCTGGGATAGCTATTTCTTCTTCTAAATCCCTTCTGCCTCCATCTAGAGTTCTGATATTTCGTGATCCCATCCTTGTTGCCAAATGTAGCGCCAGTGCAATATTTACAGCACCCATGATCACAATAAAGACCGTGACTATAAGTATTACATGATATTCAATTGAAAAATATACCAAACTCTCCAGATAAAGGATAGAACTGAAGCATTTATTTAGACACCAGAAAAGCCAATCCCAAAACCAGTAAGCCGATTCCATCATAGTACCAAAGTATTCAGAAATCATAATAATGCTGAGAGACACAGCATCCTTCAGCCTTTCCACAAACCAATACAAGGTCAATATTTACTCACAAACATCTCTATCTGAGCCTCCTCTCTCCCCCACCCTATGGCTAGCTCTGACCAGCTTCTTGTGGGCTCTGCTTTCCTTCAGCAAACTCCTCCCACCACAGGCTCCATGTGACCACATTCAGCCTATTAGGGGGCAGAGTTTATCTTCACAGCAGGGAAGCTTCCTGTGGGTTCTATTGCACCCTTTAGCAAATTTCCTCCATTACAGGCTCCATGTGATTATGTTCAGCCTTTTAGGGGGCAGAGTTTACTTTCAAAGCAGGGGAGGTCTTCAAACTCCCCCCTAGGTCTGTTAAGGGGCAGGGAAGATCTTCAAATTCCCATTCCCATTACACATGTCACAGTGCCCGGTGTGTAGGGGTGTGCAGTGTCAGAGTTAGTAATTCACCCTCCCCCTGCTCCTCCCCGTCCCCCTCCTTCAGTGTGCCCCTACAGGTGTCTTTCAGCTTAGGGAAGGTGTGAGAGAAGAGTTGGTAGGACTTAGTGCTGTATCCTTGGCAGGGAAAGGGAGGAGGACAAGCACTTATTAGATGCTTGCTGTGTGGCAGGCACTGGGCCAGGCACTTGACAAAGATGATCCCATTAGATGGAAGCTTCCAGGCTTGGCAGCCCCCTTCTCCCCAAAAAGCCTTTTTTGGACACACTTGATCCTCTTCTTAGCACCAGACCACACAGGGTGGACCTCGGACCCCAAAGTCATGCAGTAGAACCAGGCCTGCTGCTGGCTCCTCAAGCCCCTGGCCTCCTTCCCTTTCAAGACTTGTATGTTCTGGGGTGGCCTCATGTCACTGGGCCTGAAAGGCCCAGTCCAGTGCAGGGATCTGTTCAGCCACAGCCTATGTTACAACACGTGTAGGGACAGGAAACAGGGTCAGAAAGGTCTGCCTGCCTCTTTCTCCCTTCCTCCCATTTCCAAATATTCCCCATCCCTCTGAGGATGAGGAGAGAGTTGGTTTCAATCCCATGTGGCATCCACTGTATCAGAGCCTGGCTTTGTCTACTGGCAGGGCCCCTCCCTCCCCCATACTGGGGCTTGCTGTTGCCATCCACTTTTGCTTACCCGGGTCCCTGGGCTCAGAGCCTCAGCTTGTATTGGGGCAGAGGATCAGGGTATCAGTGAGCATTTATGAAGCCTCATGATAGACAGAGCCTGCACTTGGGTCTGAATGGCTGAGCCCACTTCTGCCCAAGCCTCTCCAAGGTTGAGGAGCCCACCTCCCTCTTTTCCCCCAACACTGGCCCTTGTTTGGCCCTCTGGAGTCAGGCAGGATGAGGCTAATCCTCCATCCCCTGGGTGTGACTCCACTCTTGACTCCTTCTAGCTGACTGGCTCACCCACAGCAGGGCCCTTGGGAGTTCATCCATGGTGCAGTAGGGAAGCCAGTCAGTGCTGAAGGAACTCCTCACCTGGGTGAAGAGGTCCCAAGATCTTGTCTTCTGATTCCTTGGGCCAGAGTCCCAGGGGAAGATGAATATTGGCTGTGTCTCTCCCCAAAGCTGCCCCCCATCCCTTCCAGCTTATAAGATCTGGGAAGCTTATAAGATCCCTTCCAGCTTATAAGATCTTGGTGAGCAGTGTCCCCTCTGCCCCTCACGCCTTTCCTGGAGGACCAGGCCGAGCCTGTTCACTTCCCTGAGTCTCCCTTTCTTTGTTCATGTTGTTTTTGAAGTCTTTTCCCCCTCCAGAACTACAATCTGATGTCTCCTTGGTAATGAGGGAAGCTGGGAGGGCCCTGGCTACGAAACCCTCCTTTGGCTCATCCCATCTCTTGCTCCTGAAGAATGTTCCCAAGGTGGACGACTTTGGCAGAGCTGATTCTTCTCTCGGGCCTTCCTCAATGTCCTCTGTAAACTGGAACTCCTCTGATCCCTTCCAGATGGCCAGCTCTTCTCTCTTCCTTCACTCCTTGCCTTTTAAGTAATGCCTTTCCATCCCACTCCTCTTCCAGCCTCCCCTCACTACTGGTTCCTCCCAACAGCCTATAAACACAAACATGCCTGTGTCTCCCCCATCCTCATAATGCCATTCTTGATCCTCCCATCCCTGCTATGGTCCCATGTCTCTTCTGCCCTTTGTGGCTAAACTCCTCCCAAAAGCAATCTAAATAGTGCCTGAATTTTCTCTCATCTTAGCCACTTACAGTCTGACTTCTGACCTCATCTTTCCACTCAGACTGCCCTCTCCAAAGTCACCACTGGGTCTCTTAGTGGCCAAATTCAAAAGCCTCTTCTTAATCTTCAGTCTTCTCTATCTCTGCAGCCTTGGGCACTGCCAGGCATCCTTTCTTCCTGGATACCTTTTTCCCTCTAGGGTTTGGGGACATCCTCTCTCCTGGTTCTCTTCCTCCATTAATAAATGCCCTCTAACTTTAGGTGTCCCTCAGGCCTCTGTCCTAGCCCCTTCTCTCACCATGCTACTTCACTTGGGGATCTCATCTTCTCTCTGGATTGAATAACCCTCTCTGTTCTAAGGATTCTAAGATCTACTTATCCTGCCCCAGTCTCTCAGATCTCTCTACCTAGATGTTCAGTAGACATCTAAAACTCAAAATGTCCAAAATCAAACTCATCATCTCTCCCGCAAGCCCTCCTTACCTCTCACCTTCCCTATCAGTATAGAGGGTACTCCCTTAGGCTCCCAACCTAGGAGTCACTCTGTGCTCTTTACTCTTACCCCTCTCTCCATCCAATATGGTGCCAACACCTGTCAGTTTCACCCCTGAATCATCTCTGGTCCCTTTCACCCCCTGAAGCACCTCCTGTCCATTTCACCTCTACAGCATCTCTGGTTGATTTCACCCCCTGTAGCATCTCTGATCCATTTCATCTCTGCAGCATCTCTCCAGTAAGGCCCCTCCTCTCCTCTGACCCTGTCTCAACCCTGGCACAAACCTTTATCTCCTCAGGCCTGGACTATGGCAACAGCCTGTGCATGAGTCTGCGTGCCTTGGTCTCTTCCCACTCTACCCCATCCTCCATTCAGCCACCAAAGGGGGTGTTACCTAAAGCACAGGCATGACCATGTCAGTCTCAATAACTTCTAGTGGTTCCCTGTCACCTGCATGAGTAAAGACAAAATATTCTGTTTGGCCCTCAGGGCCCTTCATCACCTGCCCCCTCCCACATTTCCAGGCTTCTGACATCTGTCTCCTTTCCACATCCTTTTCCATCCAGAGCCACTGGCCTCCTGACTGTCCCATTAACAAGACCCTCCACCTCTCTGGCTGTTGTACGCCAGGCCCAGAATACTCTCCCTTCTCCTCTCTGACCACTGACCTCTCTGGCTTCCTTCAAGTCCCACCTAAAATCCCATCTCCCACAGGATACTTTCCCCATCGCTCTTCAGTTCAGGGCTTTCCCTGATCATTATTTCCTATTTTTCCTGTTTATAGTTTATTTATACATGTTATCAATATACTGTTGATTCCTTGAGAGCACAGACTTTTTGCCTTTCTTTGTATCTTCAATGCTTAGCACCGTGCCTGGCATACAGTGCTTATTGACTTGACTTCTGTGATGTTGGCTGCTTCAGTTACTCCTGTCACATGAGGGGCGCACATTTGATGTCTTTTCAGATCCCAGTGATCTTGGGAGCCTAAGCCCAGTTCTGATCAGTAACCATTTATTTGGCCATTGCTAGGTGCTTGCTCATTCTTTGATCTCATCTGATCTGTGTTGTGCACAGTGTGCATGGAGAGACAACAAGTCCTGTCTGTGGGCAGTGGGCCTCTGGGCCAGCCCCTTCCCCTCTCCAGCCTGGAGGGGACTCTCTGAGACCCTTGATTAAATGTTTCTTGGCTCGACCTTGGGGTAAGGTGAGGATTCTGATGAGGGAGGGCATGCCAAGCAGGGGGGGACAGCCCAGGCAAAGTCCTGGATACAGGAGATGGAATGTCCAGGAGCCAAGAGTGTATGAAAGGGGTGATGTGAAATGGCCCCAGGATTGGAGAGGGGAGGGAGGCCCAGTAGGGGCAGAGGGCCTGGGCTGGGGAGAAGGGCATGGAGACCAGTGGGCAGCACTGGAATGGTACTGGGCCATGGGGAGGAGGCTCCTCAGTGGTGAATCTGGGAATATAGAAGTGGGGCAGCAGGGTCTAGGAAGGAAATAGATATTAGAGAAGGGGCAGGTTCCCCAGAAGAGCCCTCCTGGCTCTTGGCCCTTCCCTCCAAACTGGGAGTCACCAGGGCCCCTGAGGGTGATGAAGAGGGAGGGTTGGCAACCACATGGGAGAAGGAGGTGGAACAGGTGCCCCACCCCCGCCCCCAGAGACCTCGGAGATCAGGTTGTACCTGATGGGGAAACTGAGGCTGGCTTGCTGGGGCTCCCCACCACAGGTCACACTTGACAGTCAAAATAAGCCCTCGCCAATCCACTGGGCTAGAGGGGGAGTGCTCTTCTCTTCTCTGAGCCTCCATCAACTCTAAAGCAGGGACAGGTCCTAAGAAGGGCTAGGATTGGTAAGGCTCACCCTTCCTTGTTCCAGGACACCTCTGCAGCAGGTGCTGCCAACAGCTCAGTGCTCCTCTTCCCTCTCCCCCACTCCTCTCTGCCCCCTTCCTCCCCACTCCTGTCTCTGCCCCCTTCCTCCCCCTTCCTCCCCCCTCCAGCCCTCCCCTCTCTCCCCTGCTCTCTCTGCCTCCTTCCTCTCCCCTCCCCCTTCTCTCCCTTCTCCCTCCTCTTCCCTGTAACTGCAAGCACCCTAGCATACCCAAGATGGCTGCTTGCACGGGTTCTTTGATCTGCTTTTCTAAAAGAAAGCAACTCAAAAGGGGTTAACAATCTTACTTTAATCAAACATATATCATTTACCTAGTTCAGGGGGAAAAGTCAGCACCCCAAACTTCAGAAAATACAAACAGAAGTTACAAGCAGACAAAAAATATAGACAGAGAAAATAACACAGTTCAACAGACAGGGCTTCTAGCTATCTGACCATCACATACATACAGTTAGTTACCAGAGAGAGAAACGCCAACATCTGGGTTTTCAAAGTCAGGGGGCTCAACAGCTGCCCAGAGTCTCATCTAGCCAAATCATACTGCTCTTCCCATAAGCAAGCCCCAAAGTCAAACATTACCTCTGAGTATATATACTCTTGTCCTGGGTCAGAGAACATCACAATCCTAGTGACACAGTTAATTACAAAGTAACAAAAGTTGTGCCTTTCTGAAAAACAAGCCTCCCTCAAGCAAGCTTCTGGCGTGTACTCTGCCCCACCCTTCGGCAAACTCCCCCCACCACTCCTCCTGACCACATTCAGCCTGTTAGGGGGCAGAGTATATTTTCAAATCAGGGAAGGTCCTCAAATTCCCTTAGGCTTATTAAGGGGCAGGGAAGATCTTCAAATTCCCATTCCCATTATACCCTCTCGAGGCTTTCTCTCTCCTCTTCCTTTCTCCCCCATCCCCTTTTCTTCCCTCTCCCTGCTTCTCTCCCCACTCCTCTCCTTCCCCCTTCTCCCACCCCAGACAGACCTGGCACAGGCCTGAGCACAGGAGGCCTGGTTTTGTGACCAGTATAGGAAGTTGATGCCAAGGTGCTAGCCTCTCACAGAACCCAGGTCTTTGAATTGCATGCTGGTGTGTATTTGAGGCAAGGAGGACAGAATTGAAGCCCAGAGGGAGATGAAAGAATGAAAGACAAGACAGTGCCAGCCCCTGGGGACCAACAGAACCCAGGAAGGCTATTTGGGCCCTTAGGGTTAGAGGAGGGCAGAGGTGGGGAGGGGTACATGGGAAGCAGGGAAAGTGGCTAGTGGCCTGGGAGGTGGTGGCTTGGCCACTTTGAGTGGTTCACATGCAAGGCACAATTCCCTGGTGGGGAGAAAGGGCTGTGGCCCCGGCATCCAGGCACACTCAGCTTCTAATTCTGAGACTGGCCCCCGAATTGCAGCTCAGTCTTGGCTCCCAGATTCTTTGATGGCCCATTCCGCACACCTGCCTCAAGTGGGGGTATTAGGGGAGCTAAAGGGTTTACCTTCAGCAGGTCTCCTGAAGCTCCCATCTCCTCCCCCACCTTCCCTCAGCTCTGCCTCTAGCCCAGGTTCCCGTCCATTCTGCAGATCTGGGGAGTCTCAGAGACCAGGAAACCAGGCTCTCTGACAAATGCCAGGTGAGTGGCTTCCCTCCCACTGTGCTGGCATGCCCCGCCTCAGCTCCATTTTTCTCTCTGCTCTCCAGTTCTATCTGATCACTAATAGACTGCCCCCCTTTGATTCAATGTCAGATTCTGAAAAGCCAGAGATGAAGCCCGGAGGGTCACACTGATGGATGCAGCATTCCTCAGATGGAGGGAGAGCACATGAGGCTCCTCAGACAGGGGAGGGGCCCTGAGGTCAGTACTTCTAGGACCAGGATGAGGACTAGCCACACTAGGTGCCTGTCCCCTTGAGCAAAGGCTATGAAGTGTAGGCCCCATGTCCAGTGGAGATGAGGCACTCCACAGGCTCAGACCCAGGGCAACAGGGAAACCTTGGAAGCCCCTTTCCCTTCCTCTCCCTGGATCTGCCCAGGGTTCCCTCCTCTCCCAAGTCATTGGTACAGATTGTCTCTCTCTGTGTGTGTAGGGCCCTGAGGAGCTTCCAGCAGGGGCTAGTGTGTGCCCAGCTCAGTGTGTGGTGACCAATAATGTCTGTGGAATGAATGAATGAATGAGTATGGGAGTGTCTAGTCCAGCTTACACCTGAACAAAAATCCAGCCTGTGTGGGAGGGCCCTTTTCTTGAAGATGTCTGTTGTCTTGGCCCCCTTACATTCACTCTTCTCCAGGGTAACCCACTTTCTTCTTCTCTGTGCACTCCACTTGTTCTGTGTCCTTTCTAAAATGTACTAGAACCTCACCTCATCCTCCAGATGAGGCCAGAAGACTTCTATAGGATGTCACCTTGTTCTTCCAGGGAGCCTGAGGCCAGATGAGCCCCTTTAGCTGCTGTCCAGCTTGGGTTCCACTTACAACCTCAGATCTTTGTCAGGCAAAGTGCTGTCTGCCTGGTTTGTACCTGCAGACGTGACTTTTGGAGACTGTGTAAGATTTTAAATCCAGTCAAGTCCACGCCAAATTTTTTTAAGGCAGACCAGACATTTTGTTTTTCTCTGATGGGTCCAGGAATGTTGAGTTCAGGAATGTAGCTCTTTCTGTGGGCTGTTGGCGGGGGGCGGGGGGGAGGCTGGGGGCAGCACCTTTGGGTTGGAAGCAAGGTGGGGATGTCTGTGGATGGCCCAGGTCACACAGTGATGTAGTTTCACATACAGTTTGGGCAACACATAAGAGTCTAAGACACTGGCCTAGGAGAGGTCCCTGATGGCAGTGGCGCCCACGGTGTCGAGGATGATGAACTTCTGGGTGGCCTTGTCCTTGTGCATGAAGCGGGTGCGCTTGGTGTAGTGGATGGGCTGCACGTGGCCAAGGCCAAGAATGGCATGCCCATTGAGCCTCCTCTTCTTGGTCTTTGTGGAAGCCAGGCAAGCAAATGTTGAAGCTCCTGCTGTGTTCCAGGCACTATGCTGAGCCCTGGGGCAGGCCTGGGAGGGATCAGTTTATGGGGACAAAGGGAAGTCATTTGGAGACAGCCTGGAGAGTTTTATGTTTTAGTCTGGACTTAAAAAACTCTCCCCTAAATGAGCATTTCTTTTTTTTTATTATTTATTTTTAGCTTTCAAAATTCACTTCCATAAGATTCTGATTTTTAAATTTTCTCCCCCTCCCCAAGACAGCATGCAATCTGATGTAGGCTCTATTTATAGATTCATATTAAATGTATTTTCACATTAGACATGTTATAAAGCAAAATTTAGAACCAATGGGAAGAACCATGTGAAAGAAGAAACAGAACAACAAAAAGAGAAAATAGTCTGCTTTGACCTGCGTTCAGACTCCATAGTTCTTTCCTTGGAGGTGGATAGCATTTTCCATCATGAGTCTTGGAGCTTTTTGCATTGCTGAGAAGAGCTAAGTCTATCGAAGTCAGTCATGGCAGAATGTGACTGTTACTGTGTACACTGTTCTCCTGGTTCTGCTCGGCTCCCTCAGCATCAGTTCATAGAAGTCTTTCCAGGTTTTCCTAAAGTCTTCCTGCTCATCATTTCTTGTGGAACAATAGTATTCCATTACATTCATGTACCACAACTTGTTCAGCTGTTATCCAATTGATGGACAGTGTGATAGCTGGCCTTCCCCAAGCATGCCTTTATTCAAGTCTTTGATAAAAATAAAAGTTGTCCCAAATGAAAGGGGTTGTTCTGTGAGGTAGTGAGCTCCCCATCTCCAGAAGTCTTCAAGGGGATGCTCAGTGGCCACTTGTTGGGGATCCTGCAGGGAGGATTCTTGTCTGAACTGTGACTAAACTAGAGATCCTTGAGGTTCTTTCTACCTCTGGAATTATGGGGTTTAGCCTGGTATGGGTCTGGAAGGTCTGGAATTTTTTGAAAGGCAGATGTTACTGTTGGATAGCAGTGCCCCAGATGGCCAGCCACACACAACTCCATGTCCACTGTTTCCTGCCTTGACCTCCCTAGAAGGATGGAGCCATTCCCCAGGCTTTCTCACCAAAACTCCTTCCCCCAGCCATGTATGCTCTTCAGCCCACATCCTGGACAAAGCCCTGGTGGGAGTTCGGACACCTGCCCTTGCAGGCCAGCTCCACACCAGCCTACCAGTGATCCTTCATGGATAGTTGGGTATCCCTCCTCTTGTTGCTGAGTGCCCTTCCAGGCATCTCCCTTAACCTGCCTCCATTATGCCTGAGCATGGCTGCTTGAAGGCTGCTCTGATATTTCTGGGCTGAGGGGGCCAGGGAGTTGGGTCTAGCCTAGGCCTTTTAGACTGAAAGCCTCATCAGACCCAGATATGCCTTTTTTTTTTTTTTTTGCTGCCCTGGTCTCCTGTTCTCCAGCTGACTCTCATTATGAAGGTTGGAAAGTACCCCAGCCTTAGAGTCTGATGACCTGGAGTTGTTGCTGGAACCCTCATTGTTCCCCTTTCCTGAGCTCAGAGATAGTCCTCCTCCTGCTGCTTCCTTCTTTGGGCTGTGGCAGAGACAGCACCACAGGGGACCCCGTTGGCCATTCCAGCTGCACTGCCTCGAGAGCCTTGGGCCACATCATTTGGTCTCCTGTGGTTTGCTCAGGGCCAAACATGTGCCCCATTCTCTGCTGACAACCATTGGTCTTGCAGGGGTTTGCCTTTCACTGAGGATGGGGGTGTAGTATCCCAGTGCAGGGACTCAGGCACTCCAAGGACCCTTCAAGGAACATGAGAGCCATCTACAGAGATGGAGGAGGGATGAGCCTTGTCCTTTTTGGAGAGACATTGTCAAGAGACCAGTCTGCATTTAGGGGAAATGTCCTTGCTTTGGCACTTTCCCACCAGAGAATGGGTTTGCTGTACTGAGTAGTCTTCACACAGAGGCTGGATGACCCCTGGTCAGGGATGTTTGAGGAGGGATTCCTTCAGTGTGGGGTTGGACCAGATGCTCATGCACACCCAGCTTTGAGAGTTGGTGATGCCCTGTTTATAGTAGGTCTTTAACAGGCAAAGAACTGATTTAGAGTCGTCTGGCTTTGCCAAGTACAAGCTGTGTGCCCTTGGCCTGTTTCCTTACTTGTAAGATGGGGGCGGGGGAAGAAGCAGGATCCCTGAGGTCCCTTCTGGCTCATTTCTAGAGTCATATGATCTATGAATAAGTATTTCCTGAATGAATGACTTGGGAGACCCAAACCAAAAGGAATGCATTAATTGGGCATGGTTCCTGAGTGAGTGCAATTTCTAATGTCATTATTTTTAAAAAATTCTTTATGAAGCCATTTTGTATTCCTCAACATAATTGGACTCTTATTCAGGCCTGCCTTGTCTTGTCCTATCCTTGGAGAGGATCCCATAGGGAGTCCAGTCCTCTGTTCCCCCACCCCAGACTTCAGCACAGGTTTGAAGGAAAAGTCCCACTCCCCATCCTGTTTGGTATACCACGTTCCAATAGGTTTGCTGCATTCTGACCTGTGATTTCTATCTCACACAAGAAGGCCCTAGGAAACTAAAACTCAGTAGAAATTTGCTTAAGGCCATTTGTAGAAATAGGCCTATTACATCATCCTACTTAAAAGATTTTTCTACCAAGCCCATCAAAACTTGAGGTCAATAAATGCTTATCTCCCAATTTTGCAGGGGGTCAGAGAGGGGGCAGCCATGGGAAAAGGGAGGGGAAAGAGCTATTCAGTTGAGTCACCAAGAGATGTTGGCACCGACCAGGCCACCCTGCCTTCTATGTTGGGCCCAAGGATCTCAGCCAAGAGGCACCTGAGTGAGAGCGCCAGCCCCAGCGCAAAGAGAGACCGCAAAGCCATTAACTTGCATGTCAAGCTGGAAGTGCTGAGGAGGTTTGCAGCTGGTGAGAAGCTCAGCCACATTGCCAAGGCCTTGGGGCTTTCCACCTCCACAGTGGCCACCATCCGAGACAACAAGGAAAAGATCAGAACAAGCTCTCAGGCAGCCACGCCCCAGGTGGCCGCCAAGCTGACCCGGAGCAGGATCTTGGTGATGGAGAACATGGAACGACTGCTGAGTGTCTGGATTGAGGACCAGAATCAGCGCGGCGTGCCTGTCAATGTCTCGACCATCCAGGAGAAGGCCAAGAGCCTGTTCCAGGATCTGAAACAAGAGCAGGGGCCGAGCGCAGAGGCTGAGACATTCGGGGCCAGCCGGGGCTGGTTCACCAGGTTCAAAGTCCGCCACAGCCTACCCCACCTCGGAGTAAGCAGTCAGCACCGACACGGAAGCTGCAGCTAAGTACCCAAAGATACTGAGGAGGGTCATTGAGGAGGGCGGCTACACGCCGCAGCAGGTGTTCAATGTGGACGAGACAGCGCTCTTCTGGAAACGCCTGCCAGACAGGACCTTCTTTTTGGCGGAGGAGAAAACAGCGTCTGGGTTTAAGGCAGAGAGAGACCTTCTGACCCTCCTCCTGGGGGGTAATGCCGCCGGCGACTTCAACCTCAAGCCATTGCTGGTCTACCATTCAGAGAGCCCGAGGGCTCTCAAAGGCTTCTCCAAGCCCAATCTGCCAGTGATTTGGCGTTCCCACAAGAAGGCATGGGTGACCATGAGCCTTTTCCGGGAATGGTTCGTTCACTTTTTTTGCCCGGCCATTGAGAAATACTGTGCCCAAAACAACCTCCCCAACAAGGCCCTGCTCGTCGTGTACAGCGCTCCGGGCCACCCGGGAAATTTAGATGACCTGGCTGACAATGTGCGCGTAGAGTACCTCCCCAAGAACACCACAGCCCTGATCCAGCCCATGAACCAAGGGGTGATAGCCACCTTCAAGGCTTGCTGTCTGCGGAGAGTCTTTCATTTGCTCCTGCAAAGAGCCAACAGGGACGACAAAGGCACGATCCGGGAATTCTGGCGGAACTATAATATCCTCAACGCCGTGTACAACATCAAGGAGTCATGGGAGGAGCTCGAGGCAGCCACCTTGAACTCTGGGTGGACGAAGCTGTGGCCTGAGTGCGTCTCCACCGGCCATGGGACTCTGCCGGTGAAGGCCATTGGGCAGATCAAGCAAGAGATAGTGAATCTGGCCCACAAGCTGGGCTTCGGGGACATCACAGAAGCTGATGTGGTCCAGCTGCTGCAGAGCCACGGGGCCGACCTGTCCAAGGAGGAGCTGATGCAGCTGGAGCAGGAGTGAGCTGCCGGGGAGGAGAGCAAGGGCGAGCCACCTGCCTCTCGCCAGCTGACGGTCAGGCATCTGGCCAAAGCGCTCTCCCATTTTGATGCGGGGCTTCAGATCCTCACTGACAATGACCCCAGTCTGGAGCGTAGCCTGAAAGTGTCCAGAGGTGTCCACAGTCTCATCAGCTGCTACTGGGACATGTACATGGAGAAGAAGCAAGGACCCGGGTAGGGGCCCCGCCCTCCCAGAGTCGCTGCCCTTCCCTGCGCTGGCCATGTTTTTACTCTGCAGTTTTCTCGGAGGCTTTTTATCAAATGTTTACTTTTTAAAAATACATGCTTTTTGAAAGTTTGCTGCCTTCTCGAGTGTGGTTTTATTGCATTCCCAGAGAAAAAGTACCTGTCTGCTTTGTTTAGTGGAAGTCCCTGGTGCAGAAGACTCATCAGGCATTGTCGCTGTACACAGCTCAGGGATCGCGGAGGTGTTGGGCCTGAGCAGCCCTGGGCAGAATGAGAGATTCCCAAGGATGTAATGATGGGGGGCCGTCAGGCTGGATTGGGGATGGGGCCTGAAAGCAATTTTCATCCTTATCCCTGCTAGCTCCGTGAAGGAGGCTCCCTTGGAGGCCTTCTTCCAGCTGACCCTTCAGACAGAAACCTCCCTGGCATCCACCCTCCACTAGAGAAGAGAGGAAGGGGCTCTTGCCAGGAAAATGAGGGAGAGGCCCTCTTACAGGACCTTCCAGTCTTCATTCCTGCCCTGACTGGAAAGGAGAATGGAAATGGTCTATTTTGTGTCACAGGCCAGTAGAAGGAAAGTAAGGGGGGAAAAAACCCACCTTGATCCCATTGCATGTGTGTGCCATGTGTATGCATTTGAGTGCTCATAACCTCTAGTCTCAGCCAGGAGTCTGGGTCCACCTTCACCACTGGTGGGGTCCAGGATGCACTGCTAACCCTCTCTCCTCTTCTCTCTCTTCTTCCTCCTCCCCACCCCCTCTGTCTGCTTTGCATGTGCCCTCCCTCACTACCCTATCTAAATTTCCTCTTCCCATGGAGATGGGCTCCTTCCAGGCAGCTGTGGTATTTGGAGACTTGGCCTTGGACTTCTTCCGGGAGGATGGGTGCCTCTGATGTCCCTCAGAAGGCGTTCTCCAGGGAACATGGGCCCTCTGGGTAAGGACTTGGGCTCCTAGGCAGCTGGGTTGGCCTCTCTTTCCCTCCTCCACAGGGGCCCCAGGTGCCTCACAGCCCCTGGCCATGCACACAGGAAGACCACCTACACTGTGTGCCTTCCCCAGAGGCAGGGAACAGGAGCCAGGCTCATCCCAGCCCCTCCCTACCTTTTTCTCCCATCCCTGGGTCTCCCCTTCTTTCTGGACTGAGGTTGTATACTCCTTTCCTCACTAGGACAAGGTGTAAGGTCCCCACATGCCACCCTCACAAGTCAGTCTTTGGGTCCAGGACATGCTGGGGACCTTGAGCCAGGGGCTTCACAGTCTGTGCAGCACATAGCATGGGTATGTGCACATTCGAGAGGCTCCTGAGCCTGTATGCGGCTCAGCTGAGCTAGCCCTCAGCCAGGGGTCCTGCTGAATTCCAGGCTCTGGGTCCTCATCACTTCACTGCCCCTGCCTTCCAGGTCCTTCCAGCAGTGGCCAGCAAAGGGATGGCCACTGGGATGCCAAGCAGTGGTTTTATCACTGCTTCCCCAGTGGAGCAGGTGAAGGCAGCTATTCTGGTGGCAGCCCAGTCCTGCTTCTGACATCACCTATGCTGGGAAGGAGGAAATGTTCCTTGTCTGCCATCTGCATGGGCTTCAGCAGCAGGAAGCATGAGCTATGACCTCAGGACAGCTGGGGGTTCATCCTTGTACCTGGGGCTGTGTGGGCCCTGATGGATGGGCAGCTTCTGAGGCCACTGGCCACCAGGCATGCAGAGGGCACTGGGTGTCTCTCTTCTGTGTGTCCTCAAGGCTGGCAGTTGGCCGGAGAGCTGAAGAGTAGGTGACCTGGCCCCATGCTAGGGAATGGGAATGGGACATCTTCCTCCCTCTCCACCCAGTGAGGCTGTTGGCCAGCTGGAAAGAGGAAGATGTGGAGGAGCCGTTTCCAAGGGTATCACAGTGAGGAGGTCTCTGGATGGGCCATCGAGAAGCTTGTGTGTGTGAGCAGGGCAGGGCAGTCTGCACTAGGGAACGCTTCTTGCTTCTAGGGAAGATAAAACTGGACCCCAGTAAAACCTTGCCAGGGCCTCCAAGGGGCTCCACAGCTAGAGTCCCCCTGCCACATGGCAGTGGAGGGAGGCTGGTCCTAAGCATGTCCTCTATGTGATTCTATTCCAGAGTGGGGACCCTCCCCAGTTGTTCATGAGAAGCTACTTCAGGGTCTGTTCAGAGCCACCATTGCCCCTCAAGAGGATCCACTCAATGAAATGACTCTCACTTTGCCTCTTTCCAGGGGCCCAGGCAAACATGCCTGAAACCAAATGTGGGAGCCACAAGTGGCCTTGCTGGGCCTCAGAACTCTTTGTAATTCTAAGGGCCATTTAAGCATATTCTGCTGTAACAAGTGAAGGGCTAACAAGAAAGGTGGGAGCCCCCCCCCCCCCCCCCGCAGGAAGCCCCCTGGCTTAGACAACTGTGAAGCCTTCAAATAAAACACTGCTTTTGTTCATTTGCACTGATTTATTCAGGGTGGGTGATGCCAGTGTGGGGAGGGATCTCCAAGGTAGTCTAGTAATAATCTGTAGAGTGCTTCAAGGTTGGCTAATCGATTTACCTATGTTGTCTCGTGTGATTCTCACAACAAGCAGGAGGTAGGTGCTGTTATCCCCATTCTACAGCTGAGGAAACTGAGGCAGACTGAGGGGAAGAGATGTGTCTGGGATCACATGGCTAGGAAGTATCTGAGGCTGGATTTGACCACATCTAATCCTGTGCCAACTAACTGCCTAGATAGCTTCAGAGGAGGTCCTGAGTGGACCCAGCATCCAGCAACAGAGGAATGGTGGGATGGGAGACAGGATGGAGACAAGAATTCTGCCCCCTGCCCAGAACCCTCTCCTCTTGGGCACCCTGTTGCCTGGCCAAGAGTCAGTGTGATGCACTCATTCTGCCAAATAGGGGCTGTGATGTTTGCACTGTCAGCTGTATAGTGCTGCATCCAGTCACTTGCTGGGGGCCACTCTGGCCCTTTGGGGCCATGCCATGACTTCTTTTATGTGTACTCATTGTTCTGGGAGGCTGACCCTCTGGGGGATGACAGGGAACTTCTGGCAATGCCTGATTGCATCCCTGGCAGATTGGAGAAACAAATACCACCATGACTGAGGGGGTGGAGTTGGAGGACCAGCTGTGTGAGCCCAATCAGTGTTTAATTAGGAGATGCAAGACACTGAGGGAGTCCCTGCCCTCCCTAGGCTTCCTTTGTAAAATGAGAAGGCTGGCCTGCATAACCTTCCAGCTTCTGCTTTCTAGCTCTTGCAGGACAGACACAAATCTCTGCCACACATGGCTATACAGTAGTTGGTCACAGGTAGGCCTTTCCTTTGACCCCAGGGGAGGAATCCTCATAGCCCTGCTGTTCCTTCCTATCTCCTAATCTCTTCATAACCCATTGGTGGGCCCTCATATTCTCTACTCACTCTCTATGGGAAAGGCAGAAATCTAGTTGGAAAGAGGAAGCACTGTTTACTATCATAGCATGAAACTCCCTCATTTGGTAGAAGAAAAAACTGAGGTACAGAGAGGATCCCAGAATTTGAATTGGAAAGGACCTCCATAGCCACCTAGTCCACTCCACACCTGAACAGGAATCTCCATAAGAACAGGCCTGAGAAACATTCTCTTGAGCTCTTCTTGGAGGTCTCTCAGGAAGGGCAGCCTCAGCTACTTTGGGCCAGTGTTCTCTCTCTGATGGTTGGGCAACAAGCTCACACAGCTAGTGAGGAGCAGAGCAGGGAGGGAGGGGTATGGCAGCTAGGTGGTGCAGTGAATAGAGCACTGTCCCTGGAGTCAGGAAGACCTGAGTTCAAATTTGGTCTCTGACACTTGACACACTTACTAGCTGTGTGACTCTGGGCAAGTCACTTAACCCCAATTGCCCTCCAAAAAGAAAAAAGAAAAGAAAGGTAGGAGCAGAGTGGGGATCTGAACCTAGATTCTCCAGCTCCTTTTTCTGCCCCTTTAGTTTGGGGTATTCTTTTTTATTTATTTATTTTTTGCTTTTTTTTTTGGAGGGCATTTGGGGTTAAGTGACTTGCCCAAGGTCACATGGCTAGTTTTTATGTTGTGTCTGAGGCCGGATTTGAACTCAGGTTCTCCTGACTCCAGGGCTGGTGCTCTATTCACTGATCCACCTAGCCACTCCCATTTGGGGTATTCTTTACTGGTTAGTCAGTAAGTTTCGCCTGCAATTTGGGCAAGTCAAATTGACTAGAGAGATCACTACCACCCAAGGTTAAAGGCAAGGCCTTGGGTTTGAGACTTGAACCCACTCCGGGTGCTGCCTGAGGGCAGGGGAGAAAGATTCCTGTGGTCCTGACAGCTGCTTTCAAGTGAGCAGAGAGAAGTTGCTATAGTATATCTGGCTTTGCTTCCAGCTCCAACTATAGGCAACATTTAAAAGCCTATTATCACCAGGGGAGCCAAGGGTCCAGCTCTCCAAACTCCACCCCAAGTCTCAGCTTCTCAGAATGCCTTTAGGGACTATTTCTATGTCAAAGAGATTTATCTTGACATCTCCTATAATACTTTGTCTTGAATAACAAGGTTGATGATAGGAAGTATGGAGGCCTGCTAGGAAAATCACCTTGGTGGTTGAATGGAGTTTGGATTGGAATGGGGAGAGACTTGAGTCAAGGAGACCTACCCTATTGCAGTTATCAAGAGGTGTGGTGATGGTCTGCATCAGGATGGGGATAGCATCTGAGGAGAGAAGAGTATTTCAGAGATGTTTCAAAGGTGAAATCAACAAGATATTATAGAGGTGAGAGCAGAGATGCTGCAGAGGTGAAATCCACCAGAGATGCTGCAGAGGTGAAATCCACCAGAGATCTTGCAGAGGTGAAATCCACCAGAGATGCTGCAGAGGTGAAATCCACCAGAGATCTTGCAGAGGTGAAATCCACCAGAGATGCTGCAAAGGTAAAATCCACCAGAGATCTTGCAGAGGTAAAAATCGACAGGCCTTGGTACTATATTAGATAGGGGAGGCGGGGAGGCAGGGTGAGAGGGAAATCCATTGTTGTTGCTAACAGTTCTTTTTTGACAATCTTTCCTGTATAATCCTCCATGAATGTCCTCCCTTAGAGGCAGCTAGATGGTACAGTGGGTAGAGCACTAGACCTGGAGTAAAAACCTGGGTTAAAATTCAGTTCAGATACTTACTAGCTGTGTGAACCTGGGGAAGTCACTTAATCTCTACCTCAATTTCCTCAACTCTAAAATGAGGATAATAATACCTCCTTCCTTCCCTCCCAAGGTTGTAGTGAGGTTCAAATGAGATATTTGTAAAACACCTAACCAAGTACCTGGCACAGAGTAGGTGCCTAATAAACGTTTATTTCCATACCCCTTCTCCTTTGTCATGGTCATGGCAGTGGTCTTACTATCTTGAGGTCTATTATGATTCTGGAAGATTCTGCTGAGATAGAGAAATTCCAAGTCTAGTCCTGGAGATAGACTGTTGTGATCTAAGAACTTGCCTTCCCAAGAATGGTAAGGTTCATTACCAGAAGACTGGACCTTAGGTGATGAAGATTTTGGTCATGATGGCCCATGAAACAGATAGAAATACTAAGGAGCCTTTGGTTCTGTGTGCCCCTTCCCTTTCCCTTCCTCCAGAACAATGGCAAAGGTGTGGTAAAGGGCTAAGAATCGGATGGTTTTAAATTGTCTAAATTAACTTCTATAAATGTACATTTCAGTGTTGATACTTTGTGGAATCTCTGTCCATTGATCAAACAGGTGAGAAACAAAATCACACAAGCACAGATAATGCTGGTGACATAAAGAAGTTGCAGTGAGGACTCCCAAGTTTTCCTCAGGGAGAGGAAGGAATAACTTAATGGAATCCATTTATTTCATTTAATGGCAAAAGGAAACATAACCCCATGGGAACTTTGGTCACCTGGGCTTGCATGATCACAGTAAGCTTATCATAGGTGGTACTTTTAAAAATTATTTATTAATTTATTTTTAGTTTTCAACATTCACTTCCATAAGATTTTGAGTCCTAAATTTTCCCTCTCCTCCTCTCTCCCCGAGACTAAGTGCAATCTAATCTAGGCTCTGCATATACATTCATATTAAACATGTTCACATTAGTCATAATGTAAAAAAGAATTAGAACCAATGGGAGAAACCATGAGAAAGAAGAAACAAACAAAAAAAAAAGAGAGCAAATAGTCTGCTTCGCTCTGCATTTGGACTCCATGGTTCTTTCTCTCAATGTGGATAGCATCATGAGCTTTTTGGAGTTGTCTTAGATCCTTGCATTGCTGAGAAGAGCCAAGTCTATCAAAATCAGTCATTACCAGGTGGTATTTTTTGTACAAAAATAATGGCACCAACTAACAGAACACCAGTAGCTGCTGAACCATAGTCTAGTTTTGTCATCTCTCTAACATCTCTTTGACAGATCAATCATTTAGTCCAACCCTCCCCACCCTCATGTTTACATGAGGAAACAGGCAGGCTCTAAACCTATGATCTCTGGCTCCATCATGAATGGAATCCTCTTTCATCACTCAAGAGTGCACTATTTCAAAGAATTGCTACCCCTAGGTAGTCAGCACCTGGATCAAACTCAGGGTCTTTCAAACTTGTGTGGAACTCTAGCCTTTGACCTCTGGTCAGAAAAGAAAGGGAGGGAGGGGAAGAGAGACAGACAGACAGACAGACAGAGAGACACACACACACACAAAGAGACAGAGACAGAGAGATGGAGAGAGACAGAGAAGAAAGAGAGAAAATGGGAATAACTGAAGAGAGAGCAAGAGAAGAGAAGAGGTTGGGGGGAGAGAGAAGAGAGAGAGAAGGAAGGTCCTGTGAGGCACCTACTTTGTGTCAAGCACTGTGTTGAGCACTTTATAAATACTTGTTCTCTCATTGAATCCTCACAACAGTGCTGGGAAGTAGGTGATATATTTTACAGTTTGACTTATGCAGGGTAACCCAGTTAGGCAGCATCTAAGGCTAGATTTGAATTTGGGTCTTCCTGACAGGCCCACTTTATCCATGGCATCCCTAGCTGCAGAGAGGCAGAAGATGGCGGCCACTCCAGGTAGGGGAAGGAAGAGAGAGAAATCCCATCTTCTCCTGGCTGCACTCCAGTCAGGACATCTCAGGAGAATGGAAGGGCCCAACCACTTCCCAGCTCAGTTGTACAGACTCTGGGGTCAAGAGACTTAACACCAAGGAACACTTGTTGGGGTGTTGGGAGCAGCTTACCTCCCCCTACTTCCTTTTTAAAAATTTTTAAACATTTGATTTTAAAACTTTGAATTCCAGATTCTTTCCCTCCTCCCTCTTCATCCACCCTTACTGGGAAGATAAGCAACTCAATATAGGTTGTACATGTGTACCTATGCAAAACATTTCCAAAGTGAATATATTGTGAAAGACTGACTATATTTCCCTCCATCCTATCCCACCCCCATTTGTTCTATTCTCTACTTTGATCCTGTCTCTTTTCAAAAGTGGGTGCTTCCAACTTCCCTCCCCCCTAGCCTGCCCTACTTTCCATCATCCCCCTTCTCATCCCCTTCCCCACTACTCTTCTGTAGGGTGAGATACCCTATTTAGTGTGTATGTCATTCTCTCCCTAAGCCAAATCCAATGAGAATAAGGTTGACTCATTCCCTTTTACCTTCCTCTTCTTCCCCTCCATTGTAACAGTTTTCCCTTGCCTCTTCCTGCCGGCCTGCTGGACTGTCTTCAGTGGGAGTTTAGCTTCTCTCTGTCATTTTGTGGGTTCTGTAGCTCCAAAGTTTGTTTAGAATCATTTTTACATGAATTGGAGGAGGTGGAAGCCCGAGCCATGTGGAAGTCCTGTTTCTACCACCTCCCCCTACTTCCATTGATGGTCCCTTAAATGGTACTGAAACCATCCTCCAGATTGAGTTGACATAGGGAGTGTTGACATCACATCCTGATCCGTTCTCTAATGCTTGGCTGGCAGAGCATGATGGGCAACTGGGAGGCAGGGATGCTGAGCTCAGCTGAGGCAGCCAAGGAGTCCTTGTTACAAATCCTGCCTCTGGTTTGGCTAAGAATGTCTCTTTTTCCATTGATCAATAAGCCTTTACTTGTGTGGCTCTCAGGGTGCTAGGCATCGATGAACATGCCCAGAGCCCCCACTTTCCCTCCCACCAGAACCTTAGCCTTGGCTCTGCCTGGAATCAGGCCAAGAAGACACTTTCTGACTGTGTCTTCACCACTGTCATCCTCTTTTCTTCCTCTTTTCTATTCTCTTTTATGTGCTGTCTTCCTCCATTGGAATAGAAGCCCTCTGAGGGTAGGAACTGTTACTTGTTTTTGTATCTTTGATATATAGCAAGGGCTTAATAAAATGCTCAACCTATCTTATTCCTCTCTCTCTCTCTCTCTCTCTCTCTCTCTCTCTCTCTCTCTCACACACACACACACACACACACACACACACACACACACACCTTGGTAGAGCAGTAGATAAAGTTCTGGGCCTGGAATCAGGAAACCTAAATTCAACTCTGGCCTCACACACTAGCTGTAGCACTAGCTGTAGCTCCAGCACCTACGGTGGCATAATTCTGGATTTTTCAAAAGCAGACTGGGAAGCCACAATCACATAACTGACTAAAAACTTTAAAGGATGTGAAGTTCCATTGTGTTGATTTGTTGGTCATTTGACCTAGTAACATAAAATCCAGCTTCTAGAAGTCTCCCTCCCCCTGTGAGGAAGTGTCTTCCTTGTAAGTGGTTAGATCATGGAAAAGTCCAGGATAGATGTGCACCAGGCACAGCCAAATGAGTCTCATTTTCATCCTTGATAGGATAACCAGGCTGGCAGTAGTGGGTGGGGATGCCTGGAATTAAGTATTATTTGTTCTTTGTTTTAGAAGATGACCCTGACATCAGAGAAGTGATTCATGACATGCAAGTGGATTGGATTTAGGTGAGGGAGGTCAGTGCAAAGTCATCAGCCTCACTTTCTCCTCCAGAGCTATCCCTTTGTAGCCATCTGGATCCAGTGGCAGGATGTAGATCAAGATGACTGGAGATGGCCCAGGATATAGAGGGAGATGTTGGCCTTTGAAGTGCTCTGTCAAGCCCACCATTCTATCTTTGTGGAAAAGACAGAGATATGGCTCTGCTTGAGCAGGGAAAGAGACCACTCTATGGGCGCCATATTTTTGTCACTGACTTGGATGAAGGGATCTTATGAATCCTCACTTGTAGCTGAGAGAACTCATCTGCAGGGATGCTCCATTTGGGTGTGAACTAGGAGGGACAAATGCTATGTAGAACTTGGGCCAAGTCTGACTACAACCTCCCAGGGATGAAGCCCTGTACTAAGTGCTTTATAAGCATTATCTCATCTGATCTTCACAATATCTCTGGGAGGTCAGTGCTGTTATTATCCCCATTTTAAAGAGGAAACAGAGATGAACGAGGTTAAGTGATTTGCCCAGATTCATCTGGCTTGTAAATGTCTGAGACCGAGTTTGACTTCAAGTCTAGCACTACCTGATTAGTGGATATAAGGTAGAGTTGTGTCGAAAATGTTTATGTTTCTGGTCTTGCCATAACTTAGAAGTAAATATCCCTTTGTAGAAGCTAATAGATGTCAGTTGGCCAAATGAAATCAGGGTGATAGTCACTGGCAACTAGGCTGGGTGGGTCAATGGAAATCCCAGAGTGGCTAGCTTCAGCTGCACCTTTGCTGTCTGGCATCTTTCTCTAGGATCTTGTCCCACTTTGGATGGACATTGCCATGTGGTATTAGGAGCCTGATGGCCCTGGTCCAGGCTTTCAAGGGAAGAGAATTTCTTGGGATTTGTGGAGTGAGTCCTGACCTGTTCTCCTTGGAAGACAGCCCCCGTTGGGCTTTGGGGGCCCCCTTCCCACCCCCACCCTGCGGCTGCTGGCTGGAGATCCTAGCAGCTTTGAATGGCTGTGCCTCATGTGGGTGGCCAGTTTGCCAGGGTAGCTGGCCTGATTTCCGTTCCTCTGACTCCCCCAGGACTCCAGCTGTCCCCTCAGCCCACCCCATGTTTCCCACATATCTGTGACTAAGCCATGAAAGTGGGCACTTCCTGCCTTTTTGCAATTGTCAACACTGTTACTGGTTTTAACAAATAAAAATTAAGTTTTCTTAAAATTTCCTCCCAAATAAAGAAAAGCTCTCCACAAATTGGCTCCATCCTTCTTTTCAAACTCACTACACATAACTTCCCTTCACACACAATTATGGTTCAGTCAACCAGCCTTTTTGCTATTCCTCCACCTCCCCTCTCTCATCTGCAGTTCCTCCTCCCCCTGCCTTCTTCAGTTCTCAGCTCAAACTCTGGGACTTCTCTCTCCAATCCTAGGCTCAGGTTGCCACTGAGTAGCTCTCCGTGGTGCTGACTGGTTGTAACTATGGCCCTCTCCGTTGTGCTGACCGCACATGCTTCCAATAGAGTCTGCCAGCTTCTTGAGGTTTGGGGGAGCAATGCAGTGCCCTGAAGATCCCTCTGCAAAGAGGGGGTTAAGAAAACTTCATAGTAAATCGGGGTGGAATTACAGAGAACCGGCAATCCTCAAGTGGAGAAAGGCTGAATAGACCGGGACACCCAGGAAACAGACAGGACTGCTCCAAGAGACAAAGCAGGAGATCCTATTGACACAATGCCTACAGCACCTAAAGGAGCTGCATGAAAGTGCAAGGTGAGCTGAGAGAAAGCCCCTCCCTCCCACTTCTTCAGAGGGGGCCCCTACACATACGTGCAGGCTGCCTTCACGTAGCCCACAGCATGATTCAGATGTCTTCCCATGAGACAAGGCTTGATGGGTGAGGAAGAGTGTGTGTGTGTGGGGGGGTGGGGGGGTGGGGGTGGTGATGGATTAAGAAATCACACTGTTTTTAAAAAAGGCAACAACAATTTATTTTTTATTTTTGCTTTTTGGAGGGCAATCGGGGTCAAGTGACTTGCCCAAAGTCACATGGCTAGTAAGTGTGTCAAGTGTCTGAGGCCAGATTTGAACTCAGGCCCTCTTGACTCCAGGGCCAGTGCTCTATTCACTGCGACACCTAGCCGCCCCAACAACAACAATTTAATATATATAAAACTCTGGGCAGACATCAGCAGTCAAATTCAAACAAACGGCCTCAGCTTTTCGTAAGCAAGGCACCAGGTACTGCAGGCTTCCTTTCTCCCCAACTTCCTGGTAAGCCCTTGATACAAAATATGGAAGATTCAGGGGAGGGAGAGATGCCCCTCTCTGTCCTGGGCAAACCGTGAAGGGGATACCAGATACCATGGTTGGGCATACCAGAGCTTATCCTCACTAAGCCTCATTCTGTACCGTTAAAACCACCTTTTGGGGAGGCAGCCTAGAACATCAGGCAGCAGGCCTGGGGAGACTCCAGAGGTAATAACAACACACTATGGGTCAGGCCCTGTGCTAAGCCCTTTATGTACCTTTTCTCAGCTAGTTTTCATAACTGCTCTGTAAGGCAGGTGTTGTTATTACTCCCACTTTACAAATGGGGAAACTGAGGCAGAAAGCAGTTAAGGATTTGTCCAAGGTCTCCCAGCTAGTAAATGTCTGAGGCTGGGTTTGAACTCAGGTCTTTGCTAACTCCAGGCCCAGTGCTCTGTGTAGTGGCCAGACAGTAAGTGCTATGCAAACCTTAAGCCACCATTACTGTGTCAAGGCAATGGATACTATCATATTTAGAGAAAAGTGAAAGAAAGACCCTGGAAGGTGAGGGAAGATAGGCCACAGACTGAAGGAAGGTGGGTGTCTCCATTCCCCAGAAAGGGAAGGCGGGTTCCACAAATGCCTCACCCTTTGCCCCACTTGAGATGGAGGGGGAAGTACTCAAGGCTGTGGCCAATGGACACTTCAGGAGTGAGCCAGCGGCCTGGCCCCACTTCCCCAAGGACAAAGGCTCCCTGCTAGGTCCATGCTGCCTTCAGTCTGATGCCCAGGCCCAGGGAGGGCAGGGACCCACTGGGCCAGATGTGCCCAGGTCAGATCTCCCTATTTGGAGCCCTGGGTGCACTCCCCCCATATCTGAGAGAGAATGGGCCAGAGGCTGAGCTGATGAAGGAAGAGGCTAGAGAACGTGACATACAAGTCTTGGTCAAACCCAGAAAAAAGAATTCTAGGCAGTGGGGGGATATCATGGCAGTCTTCCCTAAGGTGAAAGACTGTTATATGGATGATAGAGGCTGGAGCAAGAGAGGGGAAACCTGGGACAACTGGGGGGGGGGGCCTGTGGAGGAGGTGAGTTCTCCCCCCACCGATGTACTCAAACACATTGGGGCTGAAGCTGAGGTGAATGGAGAGAGCTGGTCATCTCCATCACCAAAGGCTGGATTACTGGATTCTGAGTTCCCATCTGAGAACCTGTGACTTCCCAGGGTCACCAGAAGGTGGCTCTTCTGGCCAAGGCCAAGCTCTTATCAGGCCCAGGAGATCCCATTCTACCTCTTGGCCCCCATCATCCCCATCATTCCCCAGCAGTTGCACTACAAGAAACCCATGTCTCCACAAAGCCCTGGTCCATTCATCTTCCCCTCCTTTCCTCTTCTCCAGGGAGACCTGGGGTAAGGATCTCCCCCTCGATGCCTGTAAAAGGAGGGAGCTGATTCCCATCCCTTGGTGCTATGAAGGCATCATCAGGGCACTGACTTCATAAGATGTCTCTGGGTCATGTGGCTTTTCCTGTGGGCACAGAGCCCCAAAAGATGGCTGAAGTTCTTCCCACACTGGATACAGATATAGGGTTTCTCCTCTGTGTGTCACTTCTGGTGGATAGCCAGGTGAGTGCTATGCCAAAAGCCCTTTCCACAAAAGAAGCACTTGTAGGGTCTCTCCCCACTATGAATTCTCTAGTGTCTCTTCAGACTGGAGTTCTGACTGAAGCCCTTCCCACAGAAGGCATAGCCATATGGCTTATCCCCAGTGTGGGTGACTGCCCATGTGGGAGCTACAGTGGAAGCCCTTCCCACAACTGGGACACTGGTAGCCTTTCTCCCCTGGGGGCACCATGGTGCTGGACTTCTTGTCCTCAAGGCTACCCCCTGGGGACCCTAGAGGGACAAGAAAAGCTACCTGGCATGGGTTTGCATCCCTCCCCTTGGCTTCCCCTTCACGGTTTGCCCAGGACGGAGAGGGGCATCTCTCCCTCCCCTGAATCTTCCCTTGACTCCTCTTCTAAGGTGCATCAGGAGCCTTAATTCTCAGGCCTGTCTTTGGAGGGTTCTTTTTCAAACTCTCACTCCCATCTCCTGGAATAAGAAGACCCCAAGTGAGAGGGGTGGACAGGAGGACCCTGAGCTTGGTCTTGGCCTTCCCTCACTCTACAGTCTCTGCTCTCTTGAGCAGAGAGCAGTCTTGAGCAGTCTCTGGGGTCCTACAGACTCCAAAGTGTGGAGAATCCTGAGTTTCCATGAGGAGGCCACTGGAGGGAAGCATTACCAAGGTACTTAACTGTGGACAAGTCACTCCTGGTCAGAAGCCTCTCCTCAAAAACAGGGTGAACAACACTGTGTTCCCTTGGGTGGTATATTCAGCTTCTGGAGAAAGTATTAGGAGTCTGAGCCCAATATTCTAGTCCAGTCCCCCAGCGCTAAGGCCTTCCTTGGTCACTGCCAGGGAAGTGAGGGTTATGGGAGGAGGGAGTATCTCCCAGGCCCCCACTCCTGCACCGTGGGGAATCTGGCCAAAAGTCGCTGGGCACTGGACGGAGGGAGCACCTGGTCTGGCATGGAGCGATGGGCTCCTCATCTTGGCAGACTCCTTCCAGGGTCTCTGGTCCCTAAAGCTCTGCCTCTGCTCCATCAGGGCCATCAGCTCAGGTTCTGGAAGAATTCCTACCAAGCAGAGGGAAAGAAGGGATGAGGTCCACCTCCCTGGCCCCCAGCCCCAGCCTGGGTCCCACCCCCTCCCCAGTGCCCTGAGCAGGGCACAAAGGCCCTCTCCCAGCCAGGACCCCCAAGTCCTGACCCAGGGAGATTGTCCCCACAGTTCTCCCACATGATGTCCCAGTAGTGTTCCTTCTTTGCGGGAGCCAGATGTCCCCATTACTCCTAGAAGATGAACACAGAAGCCTTCACCTGCTGCTTTCTTGGCGGGGGGAGGGGTTGGAGGGATTGGCCTCCACCCCAGGCCTCACACCAGATACAAACACCTGGTAGTATGCCTTCTTTGTTCTCAGCACTACTTAAACTGTAAGATTCAGACCCCAAATTGGAATCTCACCCATGGAGAGGATGCTCTGCCTGGGGCCCTCCAGGCAGGACCCTGATGGCTGTACTGGGATTCCCCAGCTTGTGTGGTCAGGTGTTGGTGCTTCCCCACAATGGTGATGCTTGTAAATATGTAAATATATATATATATGTGTATATATATATATGTATATATATATATATATATATATATCTCCACTGTTAATCAGAATTGCTCTTATTCTGCTATCTTTAAGCCTCTTATTCCGTTATCTCCAGTTTCTTTCTCACTTGCCTATATATACATCTATTCTGAATAAATATTCTAAAGAAATTGCCTTGGATCTTTCTTGGAGTGCCGAGCATTCTGTTTATACAAATTCTGAACCTCCTTAATTGGACACACCCTAAACCAGATGGACCTCAGCCATGGTCTGCCCCTAGTTGAAAGCAGAGGACAAAGGCAACAACCAACCTCTCTCAGTGTGGGCTACACTGGAATCTTGTCGGCCATAAACCAGTGCGGGTATCCTGCTGGCTGCTTTATGCCCATGCCAACTCTGGCATTGCACTGGCTGCCACATTTATGCCCATGCCAGCTCTGGCACCACACTGGCCACCACATTTTTGCCCACATCAGCTCTGGCATTGCACTGGCCACTGAATTTATACCCAGGCCAGCTCTGGCATTGCACTTGCTGCTGAGTTTATGCCCATGCCAGCTCTGGCACTGCCCTGGCCACCACATTTATGCCTGTGCCAGCTCTGGCATCATTGTGCTGGCCACCATGGCTGTTTGTACTAAAGACTCAGGTCATGAAACTCTCAGGAACTTTTTCACAAAAATGCCACCCTTCTGCCCAGCTCCACTGCTGCTCAGCTGGGGCTTAGCCCCCCCTTCTCCCTGTACTGAGCCCAGGCTGCTCATCGCTGCCCACAGGAGGGAAGAGAAAAATGTGAGAGAACACAGAGGGGCTCACGTCTAGGAGGAAGGAGAAGGCTGTTCTATTCTGCCCCAAGCTGGAGTCCTTCCCCTGGGGCCATGGGTGTCTCTCTTTCGATAGGATACCTGGGACTTGGCAGAAAGAAGGAGCGTAGCAGCCACCCCCCCCCCCCCAGCATGCCCTGAACCCTGGGGTTCCCCTCCTCAGGATGGGCCAGGATCCCTTAGAAGGGGGAGAGGTGAATTAGCCCCTGGGTCCATAAATCTGTGCAGCTCCCAGGCCTCTAGCCCTCACTGCTCTCCTGGGGGCCTTTGGGCTCCTCTCTGATGCTGTGATTCAGTGATTCTTGGGCTACCGCAGGCTGTGGTCCCTGGGGCTGGGCTTGGAGGACTGGGTCTCTATTTTCTCTACCAGTGCCTGCAGAGTGACCTGGACACTGTAGCAGCAAGCACCCCAACATCCCCAGGGTGGCTGCCAACACAGGTTCTTAGATCTACTGTTGTAAAGGAAAGCAACTCAAAGTCGGTTAACAAGCTTACTTTAATCAAACATATATTACCTAGTTCAGGGGAAAAAGGTCAGCACCCCGAACTTCAGAGTATACAGACAGATCAGATAGACAGGCTTCCAAACTGTCCAACCATTACATCAATACCAAATCACAGTTACCAGAGAGGGAAGGGTCAACATCTGGGTTTTCAAAGCCAGGGGTGGGGGTGGGGGGCTCTCAACAGCTGCCCAGAGTCTCATCTGGTCAAATCACACAACACTTCTCAAAGTGAGCCCCAAAGCAAAGCCTCAAATCAGGGATTATATAGTCTTCTCCTAGCTCAGAGAATGTAACCACCCTCTTGACCCACTGCCCAATCACACAGCATCAAGGTGTGGTCATTCCTGAAAACCAAGCCTCCTGCCATAGGCTCCATGTGACCACATTCAGCCTATTAGGGGGCAGAATATATTTTCAAATTAAAGAAGGTTCTCAGAGTCTCTTAAGCCAATCAAAGGGCCTAGGGGCAGGGAAGATCTTCAAATCTGCATTTCCATTGTAGACACCAAGCCCAGTTTTGTCAATATATGGTCCAGGCAGTGCCAAAAGCTTCCCTGGGTTGCCCTTTTCCCTCCCCTCCCCCATCTCATCTCATTTGTGTCTCTGGGTCTCGAGGCAGGGCCTCCACCAGACTCACAGCCTCTTCACTGGTTTCAGAACACTGCTCTCCCACCCAGGCCTGGATATTGACAGGCAGGACGCTCAGGACCTGCTCCAGAACCAGCAGCTCCAACATCTGCTCCTTGAGGGGCCATTCTGGGGGCAGCCACTGCCAGCACAGTTCAAGGAGCCAGCCCAAGGCCTCAGGTGGGGAAGCACTGGCAGGGGTTTTCAGGGTGCTGGCTCTTTTTGCTTAGGACAGAATCTTTCCATCTTGCCCACAGAAGGACCTTCCTGCTCTGGTGTTTGGGGGATCCAAAGGGCTGGGGGCATAATCTGGCCCTGGGCTGCTTCACCGTGAGAGTGAGAGGGAGTCCTGTTTCAAGAAATGCTCTGAGATGGAAGAGCCCTTCTGAGCACCCTCCCCTTGCATATCCCTAGACAGGCAGCCCAGGAGTATATGTTATAATACACAATTAATTAAATTCTTAAGGTCTATATGTAGCACCCAAAAATGTTCAAAGGTATGCTCCTTTTCAGTATTTAGGATTTCAGGTTAATGATGATAAAATAATTTTGAAACCCCCCCCCAAGGTAAAATTACAAAATTTAAAGACATTGAATGGCTTTCAGAAAATTATAGGAGATATTCAATGGCTCAGATCTCATGTTGACATTCCTACCCATGAATTACAACCACTATATGATATTTTGAAGGGAGATTCTGATTCTTCTCCCAGAATTTTAACTATAGAAGCATAGAAATCTTTAAAAAACATTGTCCATAAGACACATTATGCCTACATTGGCCGTTATGAGACCAAACCTCTCCAGATCTCGGGTTCCTCCAGCAGTTTTACACCCTTTACATGAGATTTCTTCTTAGAGTGGGGTTACCTGCCCTCTCCATCCAAAAGTACTTTCCTCTTACACTGCTTCCATGGGAGAAGTGATACATAAAAGCCCTCTCGGCACTATACAACTGATAGGTCAACATCCTGCTAATGCACACCTCCCTTTACCCATCAACAAAGATCAGCTCATATCACAAGCTGCTCGATCTCAAGCTTTTACACATGGCTCACCTTTAATTTTATCAAAGATTTACAACATTTGGCCTTGGATTTTCCCCCGAATTCCGTCTTCTGAGCCTGTAGAGGGCCTCAGTGTTTTTACAGATGCTACAAAAGACCACCACGCATCATTGTGGTGCCCGTCACAGTACATGTTACAGGTATATAACACTTCTCTAAATTCCACACAACAGAATGAACTCTTCACTGTGTTACAAGCTTTCCAACAATTTAAGCAACCAAAAACATCATTACTGATAGTCAATATGTACAAGGTATTGTGTCCAGGATAGAGACTTCATTGTTACAGTACACATCCTTAAATATTTATCAATTATTAACTGACTTACAGAATATGATTAGGAAACACACTGAACCATTCTATTGTTTACATGTTAGCTTACATACAAAAGCATCTGGCCCCATTTTCTGGGGCAATGAGATAGCAGATAAGGCATTGTCACTGCCTTAGAAGCTATTCATGCACATGATAAAGTCCCTATGTCTGCTAGGTCACTGAGACCATTCTATGGTATCTCTAGAACGCAAGCCTGAGATACAGTGAAAAGATGCCTAAGTTGTGCTCCTTTTCCACCCAAACCACCTGTTCATTCCCATAATCCTCGAGGATTGGCTCCTGGCTCACTGTGGCAGATGAATGTTACCCATGTTTCATCCTTTGGAAGACACAAATACGTTCATGTAATGGTGGCCACATGTTCTGGGTTTGTGATGGCCACATCTCAAACAGGAGAAGCTTTTCATCACGTACATAATCACTTACTACATTGCCAGTTAAGGAGGTTCAGAATTCGCATAAACAGAATGCTCGGCACTCCAAGACCCAAGGCAATTTCTTTAGAATATTTACTCAGAATAGATGTATATGTAGGCAAGTGAGAAAGAAACCAGAGATAACAGAGTAAGAGGCTTAAAGATAGCAGAATAGGAGCAACTCTGATTAATAGTGGAGATATATATATTTACATATTTATATATATATATATATATATATATATATATATATATATATATATATTTACATATTTACAAGCATCACCGTTGTGGGGAAGCATCAACACCTGACCACACAAGCTGGGGAATCCCGGGTACAGCCATCAAGGTCCTGCATGGAGGGTCCCAGGCAGTGTCCTCTTCATGGGTGAGATTCCAATTTGGGGTCTGAATCTTACAGTTTAAGTAGTGCTGAGAACAAAGAAGGCATACTGCCAGGTGTTTTTTAGCAAGCATCAGTATCTTGTGTGAGGCCAGGGAGGGAGGCCCCCCTGCCCCCAAGAGCGATGTTTCCTTGGCATGGCTAGTTCCAGGAGTTGGGCAGTTATCATATCTCTTCTCAAGGACCTGGCCAGGGTCCCAGGAGAGGAGCGGCCCTCAAGTTCTCAGGATCCCTGTTCCCAAACAACTCAGGGTAACAGAAAGGTCATATTGAGTTGGGGCCTTGGTTTGTATAATCTTATTCCTCACAGAGGGGCTTACCTTGCCCCTACACACCACACGAAAATTATGTGGAAAAAAGTAAATGGGAACTGGAAGGGACCAGGGAAATTACTAACCTGGGGACAAGGGTTTGCTCTTATTTCTACAGATGAAGGTGACGTCTAGGTGTCTGCCAGACATGTCTGTTCTATCAGTCAATGAGATGGAGAAGATGGAGAATTTCAAGAAGAAGTGATGTCCATCCAAAAGGAAGAGAACCAAGAAAGGACATCGTCGTGGCAGGGCTTGAAGAATAGCACTAATTGTATTGTTCTAGTCAAGCCACCACCTTCGTGGCATGTTTATGAAGGACTTAAGATGAAAGACTTGCATCCCTTTTTTATACTGTCTTGTAATAATTCTACTAGTTGAGCTAATCATGTGCTTTCCTTACTCAATGCCTCTAATGCTAACTCTGTTTGTGCCCCCACTGGATATGTTTTTATATGTGGAAGATCTACTGAACCACTTGTGATTTGAGAAAAGTATAATACTATTTGGGATGCTATTTCTACATTTAATGCATTTTCTTGCCTTAGCACTTATACATATTATGGTCAATGTACTTTGGGTATTATTAACCTTGGTGTTCAGGGCCTACATAGAACTAAAAGGGGATCATGGGATGATTCCTTATGGCGGGTCAGAAAGACTACTGCTTTTCTCCTACCTTGGGTTGGTTATGTAGATCATGAGATTGTTTTGAGCAATATTACCCTCGCTGTTGAACACGTCAGTTACTAACACAGCTGCTGAAGGACTACAGAATCTACGAGAGTCATCGGACTCCTTGGCACAAGAAGTGGTAGAGCATTGTCTTGCCTTGGAGGAGGAGTATGTACCATGGTAAGCACTTCTTGTTGTGTATACATAACAATTCTCAGAAGGTCCATGAGGCCGCCCACTGGATGAAGGACACCCGGAACAACTTTTTTTGCCCACTCCTTTATTTGGAAATCTTAATTTGGTTCTTCATGGCTGGAACATTTCTTTCCTTTTTGTTCATTTGCACACATTTGTGTGTGCTTCCATCAATGTTAAGATGCATTCTTCACCACTTTAAAGCTTTGTCTTCTGAAGCGCATGAATTACACTTATGTGCAGTATAGTCTGTCCCATTGTGATACATTAAAACAGAAGGGGGGAATTGTTGGAGTTGGTCGAGGGACAGCAGGGATGGTCGAAAAGCCTTCTTGCCTGTTGCCTCTATGGCCATAATGTCCACATTGGCTCTCCAAACTATGCTCCGCCCCATTTCCTGGTAACATGCATGTTAGTCATGTTCTCATTCTTACTTGCTTGTGTGTTCTGCATGAGTACAGCATGGAAACAGCACAGCCTGCTACATCTTCACATAGGATGGTAGAGTATAAAAGAGCTTGCTTTACGTAGAACAAACGGAGTCTTTCACTGTCTCTGTGTCTGGCCTCATCACTGTATTCGAGATATTGGGTGGCCTGAGCAGGTCTCAGCCACCCTCCATGAGCCGGCAGTAACAAACCCCCAAGGCAGCAGGAATCATGGAGGGAGCCCTGGGTCTGCAGTCAGGAAGATCCAGTCTGAGACCCTCTTTACCTTTGTGACCCTAGCCAAGTCACTACATGTGCACATGCCTGCCTCAGTTTTTCCATATATAAAATGATATAGTTTTATTTTGGTGGTCTCCAAGGACCCTTACAGCTCAAAGTCAAGGAGCCAGTGGCTGACTGCTCCAGGCCTCCTAGGGCTCCAAGCCTTTAGAACTGCCCCACCATGGCTCAGGTCAGAAAGCCCTGGTAGAGTAGATCAGGGGACCTTTTTTTTGCTCCTGGTTTTTCAATCCGAGCAGGGTTGGAGTTCCACTTTCTTTATCTATAGCCATCTCCTTGATTTGCAAGAGGCAGGATTCAGAGTACCCCGGAGCCTACTGAGGGTGGCTCTAACGTCTCCTGGCCAACTGGCTCACGAAGAGGGGGCCAAAGCAGGCCCTTCGACAGACTTCCCGGGACAACCCTCAGAGGGGAGGGAGGTGGAGAGAATACCTACTATGGAGCGAGGGCCAGAAAGGCCAGGAGAAAAGCCACTTGTCCTCTCTCAACATGGGCCTGTTGGGGGAGCAGGAGCACAAGTGCTCTGGCTGTGGGAAAATCCCCCTGGCTTGGCATGAGAGGACCCACCCTGTCAAGAAGCTTTACACATGCAGTGAGTATAGCAAGAACTTTGGCCAGAAATCCAAGCTTGTCCTTCATGGGAGAATTCACATTGGAGAGAGCCCCGCCAGTGTCCTACTGGGAGAAGCTTTCTGTCCCAGAGAGTTCACATGGTCAAGAAGGCCTGGAAGTGTCCCAGCTGTGGGAGGGCCTTCAACCACACCTCTAACCTCTGTCCCGCCCCCCCCACCCCCCACACAACCCACCCAGGATTTCAGTCCTGATTCAGGAGGGCCCCATCAAAGCAGGCAGGCTACTGAAACTCCCTGAGGATAAAGCAATTGCTACTCTCCTTCAATGGTCATCATGTCTCTGTCCAGTCATCACCCTCCCAGCCCCCTGCCCTTCTCAAAGGGGTGTATGTTTAGTCATAGAGAATGTCTGCCCAGTGAATCCTGATGAAGCTCGTGGCACCTACACTGGCCTCTGGGCCAAGCAGAACAAGGTAGCTCCACCCCACCCCAGGCTTCAGGGCCCTTCCCCACCCTAGCTGCCCTCCACGGAACCTTCTTTAACCTATTCTTCCTGATGTTTGACCAGAGTCCAGGACAGTACCTCAGGCCTCATCCTTGTGTGCCAGCCTCTCCCATGAATCTGGGGCCTCTTCCCACATTCCCCATCTCTAGGGTTACTTATTTTTCTATGAATATTTCTAACCTCACCTAGCTATGAGACATGGAGACCATGAGCTGAACTGAGGCCTGTTCCCATGGCCTGGAGGAAACCCATCCTTGGGCAATGACTGTGGTGTTTGTGTTCCTGAGGCCACTGCCCAGCCCTGGGACTCTCAGCTTCTCTGTTAGCCTTGCCTGCCCTCCTGGACCTACCAGAGTGAACAGCATCAAAGGTCGTCTGGGTCTCCATCTGCAGTCACTGCTATTCTCCCTTCCTTAGAGAGAAAGGGGCCAGGGCTGCTTACCTGTGGCAGGCTCCCCTCTGGAGTGGAGGGGCTGGGGAGTCAGCTAGTCCAACCTCATGTCTCCCCCTTCTCTCCCCATCGAGCTATGCCATGTTAGCCAAGCTCATCCCAACAGTCAAAGGGACAGTCTGTTCCCCATTCCCCATTCTTCTTACCTGGTGCCCAGGCCACGTTTGGTCATTTTAATCACACAGCATTATGTTTGCTTCATTTACACTGCTGTGGGTTCTGTTTGCTTTAACTCATGTATGTCTTCTCATACCCCCTTGTGGACTTCATGCTGATCATTTCTTCTAGCATAGCTATATTACGTTATGTTCATGGACCACCATTCTTCCAGCCTGTTCACCCTGTCCACTGGTGTCTATTTTCTAATCTCATTTCATAGGTACAGAAACTGAGGCAATCTAGACAGTCAGGTGACCTGTTCAGGTCAGAGGGCTTCACTGAGCTCTTCCTGGCAATCATTTGGGTCTTCAGAAATTAGACCAGAATTTATTTTTTAATGGTCTACTGTAAACAGTTTGGATATCAAGATAAAACCTGCTTTGCAACTATTGCATTTAAGTGAATGAGAGCAAACCCATAGAAAGTCATTCCAAGAGACCTGACGCCTTGCACTAAGTGTCCCATTATGCTGGCAGGATCCCAGGCCTTGGAAATGGAGGAAACCTTAGAGATCACTGACTCCACCCCTTTCCTGTGGAGGAGGAATCAGCAAGGAAGGAGCCAAATAGAAGTGTGAATCCAGGAACGAAGGTGCAGGGTGACAAGCCATCCTGGAGGAAGGAATGGCCCCAGCCAGAGATCTGGTCCTGTGCTGCTCCCCCACTCTCTCCCTGCCAGATCAGGGCGGATGAGGAGAGAGCTGGCTCTCGTGGGGAATCTCCTCCTGCCATGAATTGGGCTTGAGGCTGCTGAGATCCCACGAATCTTCTGGGGAACCATGGATATCCCTGAATCTCCAAGCTGAGGGGACCTCAGAGGCCCCCCAGCCCAGCCCACACAGCCACAAGGTGCTCCATGATAAACCCACCCAATGATGGGGCAGCTGGCCTCTGCCCTTCCCTTTGGGGATGGCCATCTGGGTTAGGAAGTTTTTCCCAAATGGAGACTCTGTGGGTCTCACTGTACCTTCCCCCCAAGGCTGCTCTTCTGTCCTCCGGGTTTAAGCAGAACAAGGCTGATCCCTCCAATCAGTGAACACGGTTCTGTTGTTGCCCCAGAGTCTTCTCTAGGCAAAATCTGCCCGTTCCCTTCAAGAACGTGGTGGGTGACTTGCTCCAAATCACCCAGTTCATTGGTGGCAAGGCCCCCACCTGCTGACTCCTGCTCCCTTGTGACTGCAGCCCCTCTAATGGGCAGCAAACCTTCGGGAGAGATGACTCTTCCTAGTCACGTGGATATAGGGCAGGGGAGGAAATGGAAGAGGTCGAGAGAGGGAAACAAAGTCGTTTCCCAGAGAAGCCTTTGGACCTGAAAGTCAGGGTCCTGATAAGCTTGCCCTGCCCCAGCACCACGCCTCTTTCCTCCAGTCCAATGGATGTGTGGGCCAGGCCTCCAGTGTCAAAGGTGGGGTGCTGGCCTGGCGGATCCCTCCATCTCTTTTTCAGGACCAGCTTGGACTGCTCTGTCCAGCCAGGTTCCCTAGCAGGATCACCACATCCCATAGCTACTTCAGGGCCAAGCCCTGGCTGGTCTTGAAGACCATCTCAGAGTGTAGCCCCTTGTGGTAGAGAGGAAGAAAAAGTGGAGGAAGCCCCCAGAGTGTCACAGGGTGTAGAGTGGGGACCAAAAACATGCATTAAGCCCTTGCTGAGTGTACAGCAAGGATTCCAGGGAGTGGGAATAAACAAATGAAAGGTCCCTGCTCTCAAGGTTCCATTCTGTTCTACTGTAGAAGCCACACGGACATCTGTGAAGCAGATACATGGCAGACACAGAGGAACTGCAGAAGGGGAAATCAAGAAAGGCTTCATGGAGGGGGCAGTGGTCAGCTCGGATATGAGGGAGGGAGAGTGTGCCAAGGCACAGACATGGGAGATGGGGTGGGTGGCGAGAAAAGAAGAGGAAGGCCAGTCTGGCTGGACCACAGAATGCATCAAGGGAATGGATGTACAATGGGAAAGGAGGAGGGGGCCAGGCTATGATGAGCTTAAAATATCAGAGCATTTTGTATTTGCTCCTGGAGGCCACAGGGAGCCACTGGAGTTTGTTGAGTAGGGTGTGTGTGTGTGTGTGTGTGTGTGTGTGTGTGTGTGTGTGTGTGTGATGATTGGACTTGAGTTTTAGGAAAATCACTTTGGTGACTGGAGGATGGATAGAACTGGGGAGAGACAGAACACCCCCCCCACCCCCCAGCAATTATTTCGATGATCCAGGTGTGAAATGATGAGGGCCAGCACCAAGGGAGGGGTTAGGTCAGAGGAGAAAAATGTACATTAGGAAAAATGCTGTGGAGGTGGGGATGACGGGATCTGGTAACTGACTGGACGTGAAGGGTTCCAGGGGTAGGAGTGGGAGATGACAATGAGGCTGCAGTAACAGGAGAGGGAGGTTAGGCGAAGATTTGGAGGAAGACATGAGTGGGGCAGTCTTAGACACGCTCGCTTGGAGATTCCTCCAGGACATCCACGAGGCAGCTGCACTTGGGGACTTCACTAGCGACCCCACCAGCTCCTGGGCTTTAATGACCATTTCTGTGTTGATGATTTTCCAACCCTTCCTACATCAGTTCCTCTGCTAACCTCTAATCTCACATCTCCAAATGCCTTTCAGACATCTCAAACGGGAGGTCCAGCAGACACATGCCAGACTGAACTCATTATCCTTTCCTCCTAAACCCTCCACTCTCCTTCCCTTCCCTGTGGCTGCAGAGGGCACCCCCATCCTCCTAGTCCCTCAGGCTCCCAATGTAGGAGGCATCCTGGACTCTTCTCTCTCTCATCCTCAGATCCAACATGATGCCAAGGCCTTTCAAGGTCACCTCTGCAGCATCTCTCCCACCCCACTACCCCTACCCAAAGCCCAGGTCTGACTGTGCCGCCTCCACTCAATAAATGCCTTCAGGACCAAATACAAAATGCTTGGCTTTTAAAAGACGAGCCAGGTAGCACAGGAGATGAGTGCTGGCCTGGAGTCAGGAGGACCTAGGTTCAAAACTGACCTCTGACACTTACTGATAGTGTGACCCTGGGCAAGTCACTTAACCTCTGTCTCAGTTTCTTCAACTACAAAAAAAGGATAATAATAGCACTTACCTCGATATCTGTAACATCCTTAGCACAGTGCCTGGCATAGAGTAGGTGCTTAAAAAATGCTTATTTCCTTCTATAACCTGCTTCCCTCCCCATAGGGAGGATAAGGGCCTGCACCAAGGTCAGGGGAGTGTCAGAGCAGAGGAAGAGAGGAAATCAACCAGAAATGTTGCAGAGGTAAAACTGACCAGAGATGCAATTGACAGGCCTTGGTACCATGTTGGATCTGGGAAGGGACTGGGGTTGGGATCCTGAGTGACTGAGGGATGGTGATACTTTCCACAGTAACAGGGAAGGCAGGGAGGTGGGGAGAGATTTAGGGGGAAAGATGATGAGCTCATTTGAGGACAGAGTGAGTTTAAGCTCTTGGCTGGACATCCAGTTGGAGATGTCTGAAAAGCAGTTGGAGATTAGAAGATGGAGGTCAGCAAAGTGACAGAGGCAGGAAAGGTAGATTTGAGAATCATCAGCACAGAGATTTAATCCAGGGGCTGCTGAGATCACCAAATGAAGTAGGATAGAAGGAGAAAAGGGCCCAGGACAGAAGCCTGAGGGATTGATGACAGAGGAGGAATGGTCAGAGAGTTAAAAGGAGAATCGGGAGAAAGAAGTGAGGGGTGTCCTGAAAATCTAGAGAAGAGGGGATCAAGGAAAGGATAATCACTAGTGTCCAAGGCAGCAGAGAGGTCAAGGAGATTGAGGACTGAGAAAAGACCATTGAATTTGACCACTAAGATAAGAGATCACTGGTCACTTTGGAGAGAACAGTGTCAGTGGAATGATGTGGGAGCTGGATTAGAGTTTAAAAGAAAGTGAGAGAAGAGAAAGCAGAGGCACCAACACTTTTTGAGGAGTTTGGCTGGGAAAATAATAGCTTGAAGGGATGGTAGGGCTAGTGAAGTTTTTCAGTATGAAGTATTGTCTCTGTAAGGCCTCTTAGTTAAGGCTCTCTCCTTCCACTTTCAACCCAGGAAGGCCCCGTTAATAGGCCTGGACTGAACCCCCTAAATCAGCGCAGTGAAATGTGCTGTAGGGATGCTGGCGAGAACCCCAAGGTGGACTGTTTCTCAGCCTAAGGACAAAAGACTTGCCAGCCCAGTGTGACCTCTTAGGTCTGTGCTAAGGGGTAGTTCAGTGGAGCTCCCCCTGGAATGGGGCTACTTCCCAAGGACGGAGGTGGCCTTTCCTGAGGCTTCCTCTCTTCCACCTTCTGGTCCTTCAGCTGAGGCTCTGTTCACTCCTCCAGGAAGTCCAGGCCCTTTCCCTCTTTCTGCCCAATGCTGTGTTTATATAGCTAGCCCTTACGTAGATATCGTCCCATTAACCCTGGGAGGCGGGGTGTTGTTATGCCCGTTCTACAGATGAGGAAACAGGCAGGCAGGGGTGCAGTAAGTTACTTGCCTTGGTATCTGAAGCTGGATTCGAAGTGCATGTCCCAAGCTCTCTCTAGGGCACCATGTGGAGGGGAGGTATTGGTTTTCCCCAACGAGATGTAAGTTCCTTGAGGGCAGTGCCTTCCCGACTTCTGTCTGTATTAGGGCACCGAAGGGTTGCTAAAGGAGTGTAAAGGGGCAGCAGATTCCAGGCATAGAGGGGAAGGCTGTGCAAAGGTTCGGAGGTGGGAGATGGGAACGGAAGCAGGAAGGGCCGAACTATAGGGGTCCTCCCCACCCAGACTGTGGGCCTCCCTCGGGACAGTCCTGAGAGGTCCTTTAAGCAGGGGGTTGGGGGGGGGATCGGCCCCACTGCACAAAGAAACAAACTAAAGCTGGGAGACGGAACGTAACGTGCGCGCCCGAAGGACAGCAACTGGATCTCGCTCTACGGCTCCGCAGGTGGGACCCAGTAGGGAGCCGGGCGCAGGCTGCGTGTGCCTGCCTAAGCGTCCCGGTCGCTCTGCAACACCATTTCCCAGAAGGCGCCGCCGGGGACGCTCGTGCTGTAGTCAAGGCGACGCCATGGGCGGGGAGGACGCGCCAACGGTTTCCATGGAGCCGTACCGGACCGAGGCTGCTGGAGGAGGAGGAGCTCGGGCTCTAATTGGCCGATAACCTGCGTTTATCCCGCCCACTCCTCGGCCAAGAGAGACGCCCCGCCGTTCCGTGTGTGCGCGTGCGCAGTGTGGGCTCGTTCCATCAAGGCCGGAGGCAACTGGTAAGCGCGGACTGTCTCCTGAGTCCTCGGAGTACGGCTGGGGGGAACAGGAAGCTGCCCTCCGGCCTGGCCGGTGCCTTTGTGGCCTGTGCCCTCGGCCCGGCCCTCTGAGGGTCGACGGCGGCGGAACGCTTCCTCCAAGGCCTAAAGCAAACGGCGGCTGCGCGGGGGGGGGGGGGGGGGTGTTTGCAGCGCGGTACCTTCTGGGAAACGTAGTTTATGGGCCTCCCTGGGAATGGCGGCGTCTCAGGCTGCGCAGGCGCGGGAGGAAGAGGTTGCGCGCGCAGCATCGTTCGCCTTTCGGGAAGTGTAGGCTGGGCGCTGGCGCGGAGGGCGGTGAGTGAGGACAGGCATGAGCGGGTGGGAGGGGGGGAAGAGCGGATGGGGTGGGGGGGGGCAGGGAGTCTGTGGGAGACCCGGGAGAAGCTAGAGCCCTGAGAGCGCACGCGGCCTAAAGGCGTGTGAGGGCGGGGTGAGAGAGGAAAGCGGAGGGGGGAGGAGCTGGTGGGCGTGCGGGTGAAGCCCCCAGGCTGGGAGAAGCCTGAGCCAGTCTCCGTCCTCAGGTGGCTTCCAGGCTCCAGGGAGCTGGCCTCTGTCCGTTCCGGGGACCCTTGTCTAGGCTGACTGCCCCTTCTTCGGCTCCTGCGCGGCTCCGGTGCCAATCAAGCACCGCCCTGCCCCCCAGACTAGGACCCCAGGGGCCAGAAGCGGGGGGTCCTCGCCGCAGCACCGCCTCTTTGACGCGGGAGGAGTCTGAGGCCGTAGATAGCTGCGTCCGGCACACCCCATGTCTCTGGGAGCCCCCCCCAGAGGCCCCCCGCGGGCTCCTGCCCCCGGGGAGCGGGCTGAGAGCGCGGTGAGTGCCAGCAGCCTGTGGGCTCCCTCCCCTTCAGCTGCCTTTAGGGTGGAAACTGGGGGGCACCTGTGTAGAAATGCCCTCCGGGCAGACCAGCTTATAAGCCCGTGGCCCAGTGCTTGGCATGTGGTTGGGGCTTACTCAGTGCCCAGGCTCTGTGTCCCAGAAGACCTCCTTTGGTTGTACCTAGTGTGAATGGACAGACGGCCTGAGGGGCGGGGACCCCAGGAGGAGGGGTGGTGGGACCCCAAGAGGAGGAGGAGGGGTGGTGGGACCCCAGGAGAGGCCCCGTTCCTGGTGGCTCCAGCACCCTGTTCTCCCGGCCTCCTGGCCGTGCCTCAGTGGGGCAGGGGCCCATTCAGGGTGCCCAGGGAAGGCCGTGCCCTGGGCTTAATCTTTCCCGGTGCAGCTGGCTTCTCCAGGACCTTGGACAGCTCACCCTTTCCCTCTGGCTTTCCCGGGGCAGCCCGATTCTCCCTGCCTTGTCTTCTGCCCCTGAGCTGGCCCGGGGTTCCTGGTGGCCTGAATCCCCTCCAGAATGCTCCTTGCCAGGGGCTGGTGCCTTCCATGCTGGGTCCTCTCGTCTCCTCCAGGGGCCTGTTACCTGCTGGTGCCTTCCATGCTGGGTCCTCTCGTCTCCTCCAGGGGCCTGTTACCTGCAACTCACCCACCGCCTGCCAATGTGCCCAGCCCCCCCATGCTTTCTGCCTTCTCTGTCCCCTACAAAAAGCCTTCTACAAAACGCCTGTTATTGGCGCCTCCTCCTCTCCCAGCCTCCCCTTAGCCCCCTCAGCAGCCCTTGGCGAATCTTACTTTTCTGATTCTCCTGCTTCTCATCCAGGGCAGGCATATTCCCCAGGGCTCTGGGACCAGCATCCCCACCCCGGGCTCTCCCTTCTCTCACTGCTGGCCCATCGGCCGTCTGTCCAGAGGCACAGCTTGTCACCTCCTATTTCTTGGAGGGCACCCTGGCCATTTCCTTCACCTCACCTCAGTCACTTCTTCCCTTTCTGCTTCTGCAGCGAGCCCCTGGGGTCCCCCCTGTACCCGGCTGCTTGGGGGAAGGTCTTCTGCCCCCAGCCCTCAGCCTGTCCTTCTGGGCACCATTCCCTGCTGCGGCCTGGCTCACTGTGCTCGGCCCACTCGCCATCTCTTCCTGCCCCCTTGGACCCTGAGCTCCCTGCAGACCCTGGCACCACTGGGGGCTTCCTCCCTGTGAGGCCCCTCTGGTTCTCTCTGATAACTGAATGCAGGGTGAGGACTCCCTGAGAACTGAGGAGGGTACCCCCAAAGGCAAAGGGGATGGTGCAGGGGGATGTGAGAGGCTCTCTGAGAAGGGAGGCCAGAGCCAAGGCTGGGCCAGGCCCCTCCTCCACCGCTCTGTTGTCTTCACATTTCCTCCTTCAGCATCCTTGGGAGGAGCTGCCCCAGACCCCACGGGAGAGAGAAGCCGGGGGCCCAACATTCAGAGGTCCCTGCAGAGCAGAGCCTGGTGACAGCCTGACGATGCCGGTCACCCTGGGATCTGTGGGCCTCCGGCAGGACGAGAAGGTGGCCTGGGACCCTGAGGCCTCTCGCCAGCGATTCCGGAGGTTCCGCTACCAGGAGGTGGCTGGGCCCCGGGAGGCCCTGAGCCGGCTCCGGGAGCTCTGTGTCCTCTGGCTCCAACCAGAGGTCAGCCCCAAAGAGCGGATCCTGGAGCTGTTGGTGCTCGAGCAGTTCCTGAACATCCTCCCGATGGAGATCCAGACCTGGGTGCGGATGCAGGGGCCACAGAGTGCTGAAGAGGCAGTGGCCCTTGTAGAAGGCCTGCAGAGGAACCCCATGAGGCTGATGCAGTGGGTGAGGCTGGAGGCAAGGCTGGGGGGCAGATGAGACTGGGGGTAAGGCTGGGGGGATAGATGAGGCAGAGGCTGAGGCTGAGGGGGCAGGGGAGCCTGGGGGGACAGGGGAGGCTGGAGGGGGGCAGGTGGAGGCTGGGGGGGGGACAGGTGAAGCCAGGTGAGGCTGGGGGAAACAGGAGGACCTCCACTCTCAGTGCCCAGAATCTGGGCTGGTCACTGCCTTGGGTTTCTTCTTTTGAGGACTTCTTGCTCCAGCAGACCCAGGCCTCCTCTCACCTCCTCCTATGCCATCCCCCTTGGTAGGGCTGCAGCTTGTCCCAAGCTCTGCAGGCGCTGACTTCAAGTCCTAGGACTTCTGTGGCTGTCAGCCCACCCACTCACCCCATTAGGGCCAGGGAAGCTCTACCCTAAGGTGGGGCTACTGAGTCTCATGGTCAGGGCATGGCCCTTCTCCCATTTTCTCAGATCATGGGTCGTATTCTGAGACAAGAAGGACTCTCTGCAAAGACAGATTCCCTGGGTGTCCAGCTGGCAGCCAAAGGCCTTCAGAGCAAAGGCCAGAAGGAGAAGGAGCTACCTGTAAGGCCTCAGCCAGATGCTCAAGAGGAGGCAGGCCAAGATGTCAAAGAAGAACCCAGCGGGCCTCAGGAAAAAGGTGTGTGACACAGCGGGGTGGTGCCTGTGCAGGGGGCAGCAAGGCTGTGGTGGGTGGGGCAAAGAGGGACCAGGGAGCTGCCCTTGGGGGCCCTAGAGGAGGGGAAGGTCTGGGGGTAAGGGGGGCCTGGGAAGGAAAAGAAACAGGGAGAGAGACAGAGAGACAGGGAGAAAGATAGAGAGAGGAGAGAGCAGAGGAGAAAGAGAGAGAGAGAGAGAGAGAGAGAGAGAGACAAAGAGAGACACAGAGAGACAGAGAAGGAGGCAGGCAGAGTCAGAACAGAGAGAGACACACAGAGAGGGAGAGGGGAATGAGACCCAGAGAGAGAAGAAAGGAGGAGGGCCCAGAGGGGCCACTCCTGTCCTCCCCGTGGGCCTTTCGGGGGGCAGCCTGTAGGGAGCAGGAGGAAGGGTCCTTGGATTCCAGGCAGAGTGCTCTTCTTCCTGGACCACACCCTTGGGAGAGGGTGGACAAGATGGGCTGGGCCCTGCCTGCCAGCTGCATGGGTGGAGGTGTGCCCAGGGCAGGGCAGAGGGGAGAGGCCTCAGGCTGTGGCCTTGAACCTGCCCTGTCTCCTCCTTAGCTCCACCCACTCCCCAGATCTCTGCCCACCCTCAGGAGGGGAACGGCCACCACCCAGAGACAGCAGCCTCCTTCCTGCCTTCAGGATGCCAGGTGAGCTGTGCCACGGGAAGCTGACCCTGCTGGTGGGCAGGGTCCTGGGCATAGCCCTTCTCTTCCTCTCTCTTCTCTCTCTCATTCTCTTTTCCTCCCCTCTCCTCCCCCAATCTTGACTCCATTGCTCCTGCCACCCCTTGATAATTGAGGCCTTTGGGGGGTCCTGAAATAGTTGACCTAAAGAAGTCAGGCAGCAGGCTTGAGGGAAGCCAGGCCCTTTCTCTGCCATTGGGAGGAGCCATCAGATGTTGATGTGCATCTAGGCACCCCCCCTCCCCCCCGCCTTTGGAGAGTCAGGCACGCTCACCCAGATCCACCTCATCCCCATTTCCGAGCTGGGTGACACTGGCCAGTCCAGTGCTTCAGTTTGTTGGGGAGGGGAGGGGCATGTCTGAGAATCCTACCTGCCCTGTGCATTTTTAGGAGCCCAGCCAGACAGCTCTGCCACGATGGGCCAGCAAGGGGGCACTTTGAGGAAGGCGGGGAGGTCAGTATTGGAGCAGAGGAGGGAGAGTGTTCCAGGCCCAGGGACGGCTGGTGGGAATGCCCAGAGTCAGGAGATGGAGGGTCTTGTTTTTGGAACAGCCAGGAACATCTGGTAGGGAGGGAGAGGGAAGGAAGGAGGGGGTGGGTGAGAATAGGTAGCTTATTTGCTCCTGGAGGTAGTGGGGAGTCACGGGAGGTTACTGAATTGAGGAGTGACAGGGCCAGACTTGTGTTTCAGGAGCATTGCTTTTGTGGCTGAGGATGGATTGGAGCAGAGAGGTCTGAGGCAGGTAGGCCCTTCTGCAGCTGTTCCATAGTCCAGGTGGGGAGTGACTAGGCTCCACTCCAGGGTGGGGGCAAGGTCGGAGGGGAGGTGGCTGATTTATGGGACAGATGCTGCAGAAGTGAGATGGACAGGCCTTGGCACTATATTGAATCTGCGGAGAGAGAGGCAAGGACTCCTAGGAGGGGAGCCTGAGAGATGGGGTGGATGGCGGTGCCCTCTCCAGTGACAGGGCAGGGCTGTGTGGAGGAGAGGTTTAGGGGGAAACACAAGGAGCTCAGATCTGGACCTGCTGGACATCTAGTTCAAGCTGTCTGAAAGGCCACTGGAGGTGGCAGATGGGAAGTCAGGGAAAGGTAGATCTGAGAATCCTCAGCACAGAGGGGAGCCTTTAATCTGTGGGAGAGGATGAGAGCCCCAAGTGAAGCAGTCTGGAGGAAGAAAAGGAGGGGGCCCAGGACAGAGTCCCGAGGAACCCCCAAGGCTAGAGGGCGTGACCTGGAGGAGCCAAAGAGGGTGATCAACAGGGGGGTCGGGGAGACTGAGGCCCCAGAAAGGACCACTGGTCACTGGGTGGGATGATGAGGTGGGAAGTCAGGCTGTCCAGGGTCGGGGGGAGCTCGGGAGAAAGAGGAGGCACTGACGGCCTTTTCAGGGAGTTTAGCCACAGAGGGCAGAAGAGACGTGGAAAGATCGTGGAGACTGGAAGGTCCACAGAGGTCTTTTACAGGATGGAGAAATGGCATGTCTGTAGGCCGGGAGAGAGGGAGAGATGAAAGATAAATGGGGGGTGGCTGAGGGGGTGTCTGCTGGAGGAGACAGGATGGAAGAGGGTCACTTGGGCCGTTGGAGGGGTCAGCCTTGGTCAGGGGGCAGCCCCACCTCCTTGTGGGAGACTGGGGGAGGAGGAGAGAGAGGCAGAAAGCCCCTGAGGAGGGAGGGGGAGCAGGATTGCCTGGCAGCAGGGAGGGCCCAGTGGGGGGTGTCATTCACCATCATGTGTATGTGTGAAGGAGGTGAATGGTGGGGTGAGCCTAGGCTGAGGCTTGGGGGCAGGGGGGATATGACGAGAGGTTGAGGGATTCAGGGGAGGCCACAGTGGAGAACAGAGCTGGTTCACCAAAGGGTGGGGAGAAGAGGAGGGAGCGGCTGGTGCAGGGAAGGCTGAGGGACCAGAGAGGGGAGGGTTACTTAAGGGGAGCCAGAGGGAGAAGGGAAAAGACCATGGAGGTCCTACGTTTGTGGGTGATGCCAAGATCTGGGGTGTGGAGATGAGCAGGGGGAGGAGCTGAGAGGAGAGAAGACTGGGAGCTATGCTGCGCTTGTGGAGGGAGGAGGGGCAGGAGGGGCCATCCCCAGAGGTCTCCAAGCCACGGAGAAAGGGGGAGAAGCCAGAGACAGCAGGATGAGTGTGGGAGGGGCCCAGGAAGGCCAGGGAGTGAGCCGAGGCAGCAATGAGGAGCCAGGTTTCTGTGAGGATGAGAAGGTGGAAAAGGTCATTCTGTTTGGAGCAGGTGTGTGAAGGATGACTGCCAGGGCTCCCGAGGCACTGACCCGGCATGGGGAGGGAGGCTTTGTGCACGGTCCTCTTGTTATGGAGAGCCGACAGTCTGGGGGACCTCCTGGACAGAAAGCTGTCCTTGTGTCCAGAAAGACCTGGGCTGAGCCCTGCCTCTGATATAACTGTCATTGCCCTTGGCTCTGTGACCCTGGGCCAGTTACTGCCTCTTTTGATGCTGTGGACAATGATGGTCAGGGACGAGGACGGGGCTGGGACGTCCTGACCTCTGCCCGTGTCTCCAGAATCTTTTCCCTGGAGGTCATTGAGAGTAATGGCGGGGTGGGCCCCCGTGGATGCTGTAGAGGTCCCTGCAGATAAAGGCCCCTGGCTGTGCCTGGGAGGGCCAGGGGAGGCTGCAGCTACGTCGGCATGTGTTATGAGTTCAGATTTGGCTATACAGTTGGTGTGGTGTGATGAGTCCATCATTATGGATAGGGGAGACTTGGGTTCAGATCTTGCCTCAGAGGCTGAGAGAGCCCAGTGACTCTGGATAAATCCTTTCACTTCATGGAGCCTCAGTTTCCTTGTAGTTTCTCAGATTCTGAGTTGTAGGGATCCGTCTGTCCTGGGATCTGTCTGTCCCAGGATCTGTCTGTCCCTGAAGGCATCTCTCCAGGATCCATCTGCCCTGGGAGGTGTCTTGTCTGGGATCCATCTGTCCAGGATCTGTCTAGGATCTGTCTGTCCAGGATCCATCTGTCTAGGATCCATTTGTCCTGGGATCCATCTGTCCAGGACCTCTGTCCCAGGATCTGTCTGTCCCTGAAGGCATCTCTCCAGGATCTGTCTGTACCGGGAGGTGTCTTGTCCAGGATCTGTCTGTCCAGGATCTGTCTGTCCTCAAAGGTATCTCTCCAGGATCTGTCTGTCCTAGGATCCATCTGTCCTGGCAGGCGTCTGTTCCCGAAGGCATCTCTCCAGCACCTCTCTGTCCTAGGATCTGTCTGTCCTGACAGGCATCTGTCCCTGAAGGCATCTCTCCAGGATCTGTCTGTTCCGGGAGGCATCTTATCCAGGATCTGTCTGTCCCAGGTATCTTGTCTGGGATCTGTCTGTCCCAGGTTTTCTCTGTCTGGGACCCGTTGTCCAGATTTCCAGCAGACCAGGGCTCAAGAGAGAGCCAGGGGCTGGAGTGTGGCTGTTGTAGGGGCCGGCTTGGCTTGCAGGTTCTCCAGATCAGGCGCAGGATTTTAATATAGGTCTTTCCTACCTCTAGGCATAGTGTTCTCTGCTGCATCTTCTGTCTTCCTTGTGTGTACCCTCAGACTGTGTCCTCCGTCTTCTGTGAGCTCTGGAAGCACCCCCAGCCCCCATCTTGTCTGTGCCTGTGCGGTCAGGCCATGTTCAGAAACGAGCCAGACCCTCCATATGGGACCTGATGGGAGAGTGTTGCAGCAGCCATCGAAGGCCTCAAAGCTGACAGGATTACTGTGGGAGAAGAAAAGGCAATGGGGGAGCCCCTAGGGACTGCCCTGGTGAGGCAGCGGGCCGTGCAGGCAGGGGCTGAGTGGGTGCCATAGAATGCCAGGCAGGTGTGGGCCAGGGGAGGGGTGAGCCTTGTGTCCGTTAGGGTCTTGTGTGTGAGGTCATCATGCTCGGTTTGAGCTGAGCATCCATGAGAGCAGAGGAAAGAAAGGGCTGTCTTCTTGGGAAGGCGTGAAGCTTGGCCCATGAGGGTGTTGGTGGTGGCTGGCACTGTGGAGTGCCTATGAAAAATGGGTCATGGTCCTTGGGAAAGAGAGGAGTCAGAGGAGCCTTGGAATTCGAGTCCAAGAAGGAGGGGGAGGAGGAAGAAGGGGAGGGGGAGAGGTCTGAGGTTGCAGGGGTGATTGGGCCGATGTTCTCAGCCACCTTGATGTCTACCACAGAGAGGTCACTGCCCTTTTCCAGCTGGGGACGTCATCTGCCAGAGTAACTGATGGAAACGTCAGGCCCTGGCAAGAAAATCTAGAAGACCTAGGGGTAGGTTCATCTTTCCCTTTGGAAAGTTGGGGAATCAGGAGAGAGGCAGATTTGGGAAGTGCCTAGTTACCTAGAGAGAGGGTGGGTTTTAGATGGGCATCCTGATGATGGAGAGGGGATAGAACCCAGCAGCTCCTGGGAGAAGCAGGCCCAGCTGAAGAAGAGGGTTTGAGGGGTGGAACCTGGCAGCCAGTGTAAGTCCCTAGGCTCAGGTGTGTGTTGCGAGATTGTTTGGAGCACAACGGGGCACGTTTGGAGGCCAGACGGATCAGGACTCCTAACTGGAAGGGTTTCGAAAGAGCAGCCTGTGTCTAGATAAAGGTTGAGGGTCTGTGGTTTTGTCTGTTAAGAAATCAGATACCTGTAAAGAAAACCAGATGGGAGTTGGCTACCAATAGAGGCAGTTCTAGAAGGGATGTTCTCTTGGGTTGGGCAAGGAGGAGGATGGGGAGTGAGGGGGAGGTCCTCTGGAAAGTGATGGGAACTTTAGAGAGGGAGACCACTCCTCCACCAGTGATGTAACGGTAAGGAAGGAGAGAATCCAGTACTGTCTCTGGCTCCTGTGGGCTGACCCCCATCATCTACACATCCAGCCCCAGTCTCTCTCCTGAGCATCAGCCCTAAATCCCCCATTGCCTATTGGACATTTCCAGCTGGAAGACATCTCCACTTCTCAACTGGTCCAAAGCGAACACCCTGATTTTGCTACCTGGACCCTCCTGTCCTCCAGGTTGCTAACCCTACACACCACCCTATAATCTGCTTTGTGTCTGGGCACTGGCTTAGAATGCCTGTACTTAGAATGCCCTCCATCCCATCCCCTGCTCTTCCCACCCTACCTGTCACTAAACCACCTTGTGTTTACATTTATCCATTTATGTTTAGGCTGTCTCTACTTGTGTGGATTAGAATGTGAGCTCCTTCTGAGTAAGAATTGTTTCATTCTCATACATGGTGCCTGGTACAAAATAGGCACATGAGAAATGCTTGTTTATTGGTTAATTGGTAAGTGGAATTTATGGGCGAAGAACATTAGGAAGGCCATTTTTTCCCCAGGATTTCAGTGCAAGAGGGGATGTAGTGTCCAGTGAGGCTGGAACGATAAATTGGAGCTGGGTTGTATGGGGCTTTAAAAGCTAAACAGAGGAAGCCATTGGCTTTGGTTGAGGAGGGGAATCACAGGGTAAGATCTGAATTTAAGGAAAATCCAAAAGGGGGCGGAGCCAAGATGGCAGAGTAAAAGCAGGGCCTTGCTTGAGCTCACCCCCAAGCCCCTCCAAATACCTGTGAAAAATGACTAAACAAATTCTAGGGCTGCAGAACCCACAAAATGGCAGAATAAAACACATGGACAGCCCAGACAGGAAGGCTGTGTCACAGTGGACTGGGAGCAGAGCACAGTCCGGTGTGGGCTGTGCTGGGTGCAGACGGGACCAGAGCAGGCTTCAAGACTGAATCGCTGGCAGCTGTGGCAGTATCCAGACTTCCCAAACCACCACCCTGAGAACAGTGAGGAAGGTTAGCAGCGGAGCTCTTTGGGATCTGGGTGAAAGAAGAGCGTGATCAGGCCACAGCCCCAGGATGGCAGAGGTGGCAGCAGTGGCAGTGGCAACAGTGGCTGCTTCCAGAGCCCTGGGCCCCCAGATGGTGGGGAAATCCAGCAGCTGATACAAGACACCTGAAGCCTGGGACAGTCCGCCCATCCCCACCCCCACCCCCACTGGAAGCAGTCCTGCCTTGACAGGGAGTAGCAAACAGCATCAAAGAGTCAGACTATAGAATCTGACTCTGGGGACAAAGATGATCAGAACATAGAACCAGAAGAAGACAGCAAAGTCAGAGCTCCTGCATCAAAAGCCTCCAAGAAAAATGAACTGGTCACAGGCTGTGGAGGAGCTCTGGAAGGATTCTGAAAATCAAGTAAGAGAAGTAGAGGAAAAATTGAGAAGAGAAATGAGAGGGATGCAAGAAAATCATGAAAAACAAGTCAACAGCCTGCTAAAGGAGATCCCAAAAACACTGAAGAAAATAACACCTTAAAAAATAGACTGGGGCGGCTAGGTGGCGCAGTGAATAGAGCGCCGGCCCTGGAATCAGAAGGCCCTGAGTTCGGAGCCGGCCTCTGACACTTAATCCATACGAACAAAAAAAAAAAACCTAGCCGTGTAACCTTGGGTAAGTTACTTAACCCCAATTGCCCTAAAGGGGCGGCTAGGTGGCGCAGTGAGTAAGAGCGCCGGCCTCGGAGTTTGGATGACCCGAGATCAGATCCGGCCTCAGAAAATGAGCACCCACGCATCAATAATGACTAGCCGTGTAACCTTGAGCAAGTTACTTAACCCCAATTGCTTTAAAAAAAAAAAAATAGACTAACCCTGGGGCAGCTAGGTGGCGCAGTGAATAGACCGCCGTCTGGGAGGCAGGAGGACCTGAGTTGAAATCCAGCTTCAGACACTTGATGTACTTTCTAGCTGTGTGACCTTGGGCGAGTCACTTAACCCTAATTACCTTGCCTTCCCCCTCAAAAAAAAAAAAAAGAGTAACCCAAATGTCAAAGGAAGTCCAAAAAGTCAATGAGGAGAAGAAAGTCTTAATCTAGGCAAGAGGTGATGAGGGCTTGGACTAAGGTGGTTGCTGTGGGAGTGGAGAGAAGGAGTTGGATACCAGAGATACGGGAGTAGAAATGGCAAGATTTGGTAGCTGATAGTGTGTGGGATGACAAGAGAGGTGTGTAGGACATTGCTAAATTTGGGACAGCAGTGCCTTCAGCAGGGGTGTGTGTGTGTGTGTGTGTGTGTGTGTGTGTGTGTGTGTGTAATCTGGGCGTTGTCGGCATGACAGTGAGACTCAATAAGTCCCCTGGAGCAAGTGGAGAAGAGGACCCAGGACACCCTTGCCAGACACCCACATTTAGGACTATGATGTTAGTGATAAGTCAGCAAAAGAAATGGAGAAGGAGCAGTATCCACGGCTGTGCCATATGCCTGGCACACAGTAGGTGTTTAATGAGTGCTTGTTGAATGAATGAATGAGTGAGCAAATGCTTGATCAAATTTGACTTGGCATAGGAGCAGGAGAATATGAGTTTGAATGCTATCTTTGACGCTTCTTATCTGTGTTACCTTGGGAAGGTTACCTTACCTCCCTAGGCCTCAGTATCTTTCTTTTTAACAGCAGGGGCTTGGAGCAAATGGCCTCTGAGGCCTCTTCCACCTCTGGAGTGAGGATCCCATGATCCTTTGCCCTGTATTCCTCCTTCCCCACTTTCTCAGCTCAGCCAGTTCCAGTATGCTGTATTGCCCCTCCAACATGGACATTCATTTGACTGAGAAATCCAGCACCTTGAAACAAACCTTTCTTCTGTGGTAGGATTTTAGAAACAGTGCAGGTAGTGAACAAGAGAGGTTCCTCCTAGTCACAGCATCTCTCATGTAATTCATTCAGCAATCCTTGACACCATGCCTGCTGTCTTCCAGGCACTGCGCTTGGGTTGGGGGGAATCTGGTTCCTTTTCCCTGCCCATTCTGCACCCCTTCCCCCAGGTCCCCTGTGCTAGGAAGCTTCTGATCCAGGGATGTTTCCCCAGGAGGAGTGGGGCCTGCTGGACCCCTCCCAGAAGGAGCTGTACTGGGACGTCATGCTGGAGAAGTATGGCAGTGTGGTCTCCATGGGTAAGGACTGGTCTTACTCTTTGGGCTGTATGTAGATGGATCATCTGGAGGGTAGGAGGTGTAGGAGCAGATTATCTGGAGGCTGGGAGGTGTGGGAGTGGATTATCTGGAGGCTGGGAGGTGTGGGAGCTGATTGGTTGGAGGTTGTAGGATATGAGGACACAAGGCACAGGGGAATCAGAAGTAAAGACCTTGGGCAGACTCTGTGATGGGGCCAGGAGGGGAGGGCTGCAGCAGAATTTTCAGTGAGAATCACAAACTTGTGTCATGGTGAGGCCAGGGGTTATTGGAGCTTATCTAGTCTGTGGCAGCCACAGTGGGGCTCAAACTTAGGTCTCAGGATTCCCAGACTTTGAACCACCATGCGATGTCCGAATCTCTTTGAAGGCTGAGCCAAGAGGAGGCTGGTCACTTGGTGACTACTTGACTTCTCCAGTTCCCAGTTTTCTTGTCTGTAGTAGTCACATGGGTCAGTGTGGGAACCCTCTTCTAGTTGGAGACAGTCTCTCCTGGAGAGGTGGCCATCTGTGGGGTGGACGTAGGCTCAGAGAGGGAGGGGCTGGATGACCCCTGCCACTGAAGACACCTTGGACATACTGATTCGGGGGTGACTGGTTGAGTGGCATCCAAGATTGACTCGGACTCCTGCTCAGCTCTGCCCTGCCTGTGGGCAAGGTTAGTCTTGACCTTTCCAAGGGGCTGTGAGGGTCATAGCATCATCTGCAGACCTTGCTGCCTAGAGGGATTTGACCCTTCCATCTGCACTTCCCATGAGAGCAGTGAGCCCCTTGGCCTGGCAGAAATCTCCCTGCTTTGTGCCTTGCCTCCTTTGGACTGAGACCCTTGTAGGGCCTAGGAGACCACTCGCTTGAGGAACATCTCTGGCCAGTGCAGATGAGGAGCAGTTTCTTGTGTCCTCTGACCCCTTTGGGTCAGTTGGTGTGTCTGGCGCAGTGGCTGCTGCCACCCTTTTTCCATCTCACCTTTCTCAAAGACAGCATTGATCTAGCATCAGTCCTACCTGTGAAGGGCCAATAGAAATGAAGGCTGATGTCTCCCCTGTTGCCTCCCTGTGACTTTCCTCCATATTTTCTGACATTCGGTATTCCCGTGCTTATCAAGTTGGTTTGCCTTCAATGGGGTGGTCTGGGTTTCTTACTCTTCCTTGTGGTGGGTATCTTGGGAAACCCAGGCCCTTGGGCACCATGCCAGTGGGTGGACAGCAGGAAGCTGTGGCCTTGGTCATGTGTATTGCCCCACGGACTTGCCTCACTTAGTAGAAGGGGGCTCAGTCCCACCAGGCTGGCCTAGAGAAGAGGTGATTATGGGAGACATGATGACCACGACAAGTGCTGTTTTCAAGGCTCTTGCAGGGCTGTCATTTGGAAGCAGGATCATTTTGTTCTGCATGGCCATAGAGGGCAGAGCCAGGGACAGCAATGGGGGAAGATGCCAGGAGGATTCCTTCATGGTGACAGCTGTCCCAGAGCAGAAGAGGCTCCAGCATCTTTAGGACCCCTTGGTGCCCCTCTTAACCACCTTAGAGAGTGTCTGACGGTAGGGATGAGGAGAGGTCAAAGGCACATCAGAATTAGGTGGGACTTCCGTGTCCTTGACCCCAAGTGCCACAGCAAAATCTACCTCTATTGGAAGGTTCTTGGGAGGGTCTGAGCCTTGCCTCCCTAAATGTGCTCCATGGGGTCACCTTGGTTCCTTGGTCACCAAACTACACTGTCATGGTGGCTGAGCCATGGCTGCCTTGGTCTTGGACTTCCATCATATCATTAACCAGGAGAATGATGAAAATAAGTGACCTTGGCATCCATTATCTCACAGGAGGCAGGATTTCTGACTCCCTTTTTCATCCTCTCCCCCTATTTCTGTGGGAGTGCTTATGAACAGAATCCTTATCTGTTCCCCTATCCCTTTCTCACCTTTTTTTTTCCTTTTGGAGGGCAATTGGTGTTAAGTAACTTGCCCAAGGTCACACGGCTAGGTTTTTTTTTTGTTTGAGTGTGTGTTAAGTGTCTGAGGCTGGAATTGAACTCAGGTCCTCCTGACTCCCGGGCCAGTGCTCTACTCACTGTGCCACCTAGCTGCCCCTCTTTCTCGTTTTTTGAAGAGGTCAGCTTGGGGCTGCATCCTCTCCTCTCCATTATTTGTCTCTCATTCTGATTTGGTGTCAATTTTTACCTTTCCCTGCCACCCCCCCCCCCAAGAGTGTATGCTTCTTGAGGGCAGCAAGCACCATTTTTAACCCTTTCTTTGCATCCCTGGCACTTAGTGCACATCCTTACACAGAACAATTAATGTTTGTCAATTGCCTAACTGGTCAGATCTCCCCTCCTCTAGAGATGATTCTGAAACAACTTTGATCTCACTACAAAGGTTTTCTCGTCAGTCAGATGCAGTGCATTTTATTTTTCGTGGTGTCTGGTCCTCACTCTTTCCAGTGTCCTGTGCCTCAGCTCTCCTGAAGAAAGCACACAAGGTATCTGGGCAGGTGGCTCCCAGGAAGCCTCTTTTTTCCCCTTGCCAGCCCAATGTGTCTATTTCCAGGGCCTCACCCTCCTGTGCCCTCAGGGTGCTCCCAGATGTGCCTAGCTGGATGTTACACTGGCATCTGGGGCACCTCCATCCGCCTTCACTGCTTGGGGAACTTGGCTCCATTCTCCCTTTGGCTCCTGGTTTTACTTGTACAGAGAAAGTCAGGATTGCCATGTAGCCAATCCTTCAGTCCTCTTCTCACTTTAGAAAAGGAGTGCTCAGCTAAATCACTGTTTATTGGAAACCTTGAATACTCAATTCCTAGCACCCTCAGGCCCCCTTTAGAAAAATATTATGTACTGGCAAAGCACCAAGCACTAAGGGATCCCAACATTTCCCTCCACGAAAGGGGAACACCACCAGCTACAGAAGAGATTGAATGGGAAACCATGAATTGATTATGTTAAACTCATTAAAAAATAATAGATGTTAAACTTAACATGGTAGTACAGACATTAGCTGCTAGGCTGTGTCCCTGTCAAAGATTCTGTTTTTAAATGCTTCATTGACCCTTGGTTCTCCCTTTTTTCCTTCCCTACTGCCATCTTGACTCATGGCCCAGGTGATCTCTGGACAGGGCCCTTCCCTGCTGGTTATACTCTGCTCCCCACTAGTTTCTGGCCTGGAGTGTTGTCTCTCTGTACCCCTTAATGGGACGGCCCCTCAGTGTTCTGTCCTGGATCTTCCCCTTGTCTCTGAGACATATAGGAGTGGTTCCCATGTCAGTGCATCTGGCCAGTCTTAGAGTAGCCCTCAGCCCCTTGGCTTCTGCCCTTCACCTCTCATGGTCCCTGTTCTCATTGAGGTCAGTACCTGGTCTGTCCATTCACCCAACTGCCCAGAAATCACCCACCACTGGCTCCCTGTCACCTCTCGGCCCGCAGGTGGCTGGCTCTTCCCCTGCTTTCCAGTCTTATTCCCTGTCACCCCCACACCTCCTCTCTGGGCCATCCAATCATTTCCCCAGTGCTTGCCTGTAAGTCCTGCTCCTTTCTCTACCTGGCCTTTGTACAGATGTGCCTCACAGCCGGCATGCCCTCCTCCCTCCCTTCTTATTGACTTATCTGCTGGGTAGAGGGCAGAGGAGTCTTCCCTCTCGTCTTTGTCTTCTCTGCACTGAGCATATAGTAAGTGTTCCATAAATGTTGACTGGAATTGCTTTTGAATAGCGTACTCCTGAACTCAGCTGGTGTGATGGGGGGCCCAGAAAAGGTGAGTTGGGGTTTGCAGACTGTATGGTGGTCTGGTGGGACTGAGACAGAGATCAGGCAGCCACCAGCTTACAAAGGATGGAGGAGTGGATAGAACATGTATCGGTAACATGGTGACCCCTGGGATGGGGCGCTGTGCCCTGAGGACAGGAAGACCAGAGTTTCCTAGTCTGTAAAACAGGGATAATAACAGCCCCTGTGTCCCAGGGCTGTTGGGGATCAAGTGAGGTCATATTTGCAAAGTGTTGAGCATGGTGTGTCCTTTATTAAAGGCTCCTTATATGCCAGGCACTATACAAAGTCCCTGCCTAGAGGGTAGGGGGGACACAACAATCCAACAATTAATGTACAAACCAGCTGTAGACAAGGTGAGTGGAAAATAATCAGCCAAGGGAAGGTACTTGCTGATCAAGAAAGGCTTTTCACAGAAGATGGAGGTTTGGCTGGGCCTCCAAGGAAGCCACAGGAGATGGGGAAGGCCTGGGGGATGGACAGCCAGAGAGAATGCCTGGAATCTGGGGAGACTCAGGCTGGCTTGTAGTTAGTAGGAAGGAGCCAGGAGAGGGAGAGACCAAAGACCAGTGAGAAATGGGATGACAGGGTAGGAGGGGCCCTTGCTTTGAGCACGTGGTCTCAGTCCATAACATTTACTAAGTGCCTGCTGTGAGCCAGGGGCCGTGTTAAGCCTTGGGAATGCAGAAAGAGGCTCTCAGTTTGGGTGCTGGGCTGGGGGGAGATGATTCTCACCCCTTGCCCAGGGCCCATGACTCTACCACCACCCTGCCCCGGGGCTCTGCTGTGCCTTCAGTTCTTTCTCATCACCCCCTTTGAACTTGGGCCGCAAGAACCCCACCCTGCCTTTGGGTGTCCTGGCCCTACCTAGAAGACTGAATCCTTCCCTATATCCTAGAGCGGCCCTTCTTGCTGGCTGCAACCCCATTCTCCAGCTGGGCTCCCACCATGCATCAGACCAGGTGCTAGGTCCTCTTGGCTTTTTCATCCGTTTGCTGCATCACAGCTTGTCCCTGGGCCCCTTTACTACAAATCAGGGCTGGTCCCTTGTCCACTTGGCCCTGGAGCTATGGGAGCTCCCTAAGGGATGAACTCCCTAAGGGATGAACTATCCTTTGGACTGAGTGCTCCCTGCATGCAGACGGGGTTCCATGATGCAGGAGTGCTTTCGACACTGAATTCTGACCGCCCCTCACCCCAAACCTAGAGAAGACTGGGCGTGGGGTGGGCGGAAGTGCCGGAGTCAGTGAGGTGGAGGGGATTGGTAACCAGAAGCCACATTGGCAGGATAGGCACTTCGCTCCGGGAGCCCCGCCCCCGCCCCCGTTATAGCACATGACATCTTGGCCGAGCGAGGCCCAGTCTTGGACCCTGGAAGCCCTGGGTCCGAGCCCTGTCTTACTAGCTGCGCGGTCGCTTACCAGCCAGTCCCTTGGCCTTTCCATGGTTCAGGCAGAGCCTACATGCCTCTGGGGCAAAGCTCCGGTTATCCGAATGCCCCAGTGGCCATTGCCTTCTATGACTGCTGGGTATGTGTGGACTGCTTCTCTGTGACAGGTATCCCTGCCCCCAAACCGGACACCAAAGCCCTGATGGAGCGCGGGGAGGAGCTGTGGGGACCAAGTCTGTGCACAGCAGCAGAGGATAAGGCGAGGCCCAGAGGTGTCGGCCCGCCAGGTGTGTCCCCCGAGAAAGGGCTCTCCTCCACTGTCCCGCTTGCCTGTCTTGGGGGTGGCCCCCAGTTCCCTGTGCCCATGCACTGGCTCTAAGGGAAAGGAAACATCTAGGCTTGACCAGTTATGGGTGGGTTTGGGTGGACGACACTGCAGCAGTGGACCCTCCTTCCAGGAGCCTACCCCTCCCCCAGCCGGTATTCTTCTCTGCCCCTTCCCTGGGTTTCCCGAATTTTCCAGAGGATGAGAAGAAGTTCTGCAGGCAGCATTTCCAGGGTTTCCACTTCGATGCCTACATTCCCACTTCCCTTTCGTTGGGGACTGGGGCAGGATTGTCCTCTCCCTACACACCACCAATGGGCAAAGACGGGAGCCACCCCCCCCTGTGTCGGTCCCTAAAGCCTTTCTCTCTTTAGGTGGCAGGAGCCAGAACCACAAGGACTGCCCTTCCAGGGATGGTGTGAGGCCCCAGGCGTCTCAGCAGCCGCCTCCCCGCCAAGCCCAGGGAGATGGGCCGTGTCCAGGTTCCGAGAGAGGCCTTTGGACCACCACAGAGCCAGGAAGTCCCGGGAGGAAAAGAAAGGCCCTCTCGGTGGCCTGGGAAAGCCCTCCGGGCAGAGCCGCCCGAGGAGGTCTCCTCCCTGGGGGAGTGGCTCAGCAGGTTCCCGGCGAGCCGGCTTCCCCGTGGCTGGAGAGGGACAAAGGCTACTTTCCACAAGGCGCGCTGAGCTCCCTCCCAGCCGCGAGAGAGAAACCCTACGTTTGTGATGAATGTGGCAAAGGCTTTGACTGGAAGTCAGTGTTTGTCATTCACCAGAGATCCCACACAGGCCCGGCCGCCAGTCCGCTCGAGGAGAGGAGGGAGTCCCAGGACCCCCGAGACCCCCGGGACCCGAGGGCCAAGCCGCGGGCGCCCCCGGGAGAGAAGCCCTATCGCTGTAGCGCGTGTGGGAAGGGTTTCCGGGAGCTGTCCACGCTGCGCAATCACCGCCGAAGCCACACAGGCGACAAGAACTACCAGTGCCAAGAGTGTGGCAAGTCCTTTAACTGGAAATCCCAGCTGGTCATTCATAGGAAGGCCCACGCGGGCGAGAAACAGCACACGTGTGTGGAGTGTGGGGAGAGCTTTGACTGGAAATCCCAGCTGGTCATTCATAAGAAGGCCCACCGCAGGGAAGTTCTGTAGGCAGAGCGCCCACGAGTGCACCTCACTCTTACGTGGGCCCCTCCTCTGGACTGCCCGTAGCCAACTGGGACAGGGGACCTCCTTGTCTGCTCTGCTGTAGTGCCCTAGGCGGGGAGGGGGCCCTGAGGCCTCTCCCCCAGAGACACTCATCTAGGTAATAAACTCCCTTAGCGCCTCTAGGAGCACTCGGCCGCTATTTCTCTTGTCTTCTTCCGCTTCCCTTCCGCACCCCCTCCGCACCCCCAAGCTCCCTACTTGCAGAGTAAGGACAGATTGGGCCTAGGCATAATCAAGTCAGTCAACATCATGCAGAGAAGGCTGAGGGAGCCTGCTGGGGGAACAGGTCCAGGAAGATAAGGGAAAGGAAGGGGGCGGGCCCAACTCCACAGCCCTCCTCGGCAGGGCTGGGCCCTGCAGAGGGCGGGGCAGTCCCCACAGCCCCAGCAAGGTCCCGGGCACCGTCTACACACCCTAATTCCTGTCACGTTCAGGAACACCAACTGTTCACTATATCAAATGTCAACAGACACATCAAGGGCCAGAGGAGGAAATCGCAGCTCAGCGCGGTGTTTTCTAAGGCACAGTTGACAAGTCTCAAAGCTGTCCTGTGTATCTCCCTCCAAACTTCTGTCCTCTGGTGCCTTTAAAAAGACTTCTATGCTTCTTTCCTCTTTCTTTTCCCCTCTCTCCTTTCCTTTTTCCCCTTCTTTGCTTTCTTAAATTTTCCTTTTCTCCTTTCCCTTTTTCTTTGCTTTCTTTCCTCTTCCTCTATTTTCTTTCCTTTCCCCCTCTATTTTCTTTTCCTCTCTTTTCCCCCCTTTTCTTTCTTTTCTTTTCTTTCACTTTCCTTTCCCTTCTTTTCACATCACTATCAGTAGCCCAATTTCCCTCCGATTCTCACACACATCAAGACAAATTTAAATTGAGGAACATCATCTGTTGACAAATACCTGGCTGTGCCTAAAGTGCTCACATCCTCTGGACCTCCACTCCATTCCTTCCCTGTCAGCCACAGGGTAGTGTGTTCCATCCTCAGGCCAAGTCAGGGTTGGTCACCGAGTTGTTGTGAGGTTTGTGGTTGCATGCAGACTATCGCCCCCACTCTGTTCACATCACTCCTGCCTTCTCTTTTGTCAGGATATCACCACCCGAAGACCCGTTGTCCTGACCCATGTCTGACCACTGGACCCCAGTGACTCTGGAGGAGAAAGTGAGGCTGATGGCTTTGCACAGCCCTGCCCCACTTAAATCCAGCTCACTTGCAAGTCAAGACATCCCCCTCCTCATGTCATTGGTCCTCTTCAAGAATGAAGGACAAACAGCAAACACCCAGAGACAGATGCTTTGTGTTATGCCTTTATTCTCTGTGTTTCATAGAGATACTCTGTGGGCACTGAAAGTACCACATCTAAATTCACAGAGAATACTCTGCATGTCAGCCATTCTCTTCCTTCTGTGAACCTTCCTCTCTGTGTAGCACCCCAACATTTTCTATGAATCATCTCCATAGCCTTGGTCCTAGCTTCCTAAGGGGTTGCCTTCATTCAATCTCCCCTCTCCAGGTGACCCACCACATAGCAAACAGATTCCTAAAACAAATGACACTATCACTATGTTATTCAAAAATATTCAGTAGCTACCTATTACCCCTTGAGTTTTATTTCATTTGGTAAAGACAAAGATCGAAGATTAGTGTTAAAGTGGTGATGATAGTTGGGGTGGGGGAGGGATAGTCTGGAGAAGATGAAACATGATGGGATAAAAGGTGGAGATGGAGCGGTCAGCCTTGGTCAGGAGTCAGGCCACCTCATCATGGAAGAGGGGGGAAGGAGGAGAGGGGCAGAAGGCACCTGAGTGATGGGAGGTTAGGAAGAGGGGAGGAGAGGGAGCTCTTGGCGAGTGGCCTGATTTTTTTCTGTAAAATAGGAGGCAAGATCTCAGCTGAGAGAGTGGGGGGAGGGGGAGAGGGATTTGATGAGGGGGGTGTAGCAGGGAGGGCCCAGTGGGGATGTGTCACATAAACTTGTAGTGGACCCAGTAAAGCATGATTTTCTCCACCTCTTTTTGGCAGGTTGTAGACAACAGCTAGAATCTTGATTGGGTGGCAAATATAAATTGAGTGAAGAGAAGTTCAGGCTAGATGTGGGCATGGGGAACAAGGAGAATTCCAGCTCCTCCAATCGGGCCAGTGACTGTGGGGAGGGAGAGACAGGATGAGGGGAACTATGGAGAGCCCAAATAGAAGGAAGAGGTTTCAGATGAAACCAAATTTGTTACAGAACAGTCACCAAGCATGTATTAAGTATTGCTCCCCACCGGCCACCGCTGGGCACACAAAGAAAGGCCAAAGACAGTCCCTGCCCTCAAGGATCTCACAGTCTAAAGGGGAAGGCAACATGCCAAGATGGGATAAACTGGAGACCGTCAGTGAAGGGAAGGAATTAGCATTGAGAGGAGTCAGGAAAGGCTTCCTGTGGGAGGTGGAATTTTACCTGGGACTTGAGAAAAGTGGAGAGGCAGAGACGAGCAGGCAAGGGGCGTTGTCAATGGAAAAACTCTGGAGTGGGGAGGTGGATTGTCTTGTGTCCAGATACTAGTAGGAGACACCCCCCTTTTTTTTTAATGATCCATTCTGCTTTAATGAGAGCATACAGCCAATCAGAGTTCTCTTTAACAAACAATATTTAGGATTAAGGTTAGAATGGGTCCTTATTGAGCCTCTCTGTGCTCCCACTTAGAGGAACTAACCACAATCATCTATTCGTCTTGGTGTGTTTGTGTTTCTAACATGGCATTTTCTAAGAATGATGTCTCTAGGGCAGAATGTGATAGGAAGGAAGAAACTGATTCTTCCAGGGCTACTCCCAGGCTCCTGAGGGTCCCCAACTTTGCTCCATGGTGATTGTTTTCAATATAAAAGTTCATATGATAAGAAGCCACAAAGGAGCTCCTCAAGCCTGGCTTGAGGAAGAAAAGAAAGATCTTGTTTCTTTCAGAATCTCCACCCAAGAGTTTAGTGGTGCAGGATAACTCCTAGGTTGGAAGCCTGGAGGTTTAGAAGAGTGGAGTTTCCCTCTCCAGTAATAGGGAAGGTGGTGATGGAGGGGCTTAGGGGCAAAGAGAATGAGTTCTGTTTTGGCCGTGTTGAAGTTAAGATATCTGCTGGACATTCAATTTAAGATGTCTAACAGGTAATTGGATATATGAGACTGGAGGCCAGGAGAGAGAGTAGAGCTGGATAAATAGATAGAAGAATACTCAGCATAGAATGGTAATTAAATCCATGGGAGCTGATGTTCCTTGTCACTCACTTGTCCTCCTGTTCCCATCACAGAACACTGGTTCTGTGTCCCACAGGGTGGCCATGACCACCAAGACAATGACTGTTCCCACGGGACCCAAGAACACTTGTACTGTCCCAAGAAATGTTAACCATGAGAACTATCTCGAGATCTAAGAAAGATTGTGTTGTGGCCACTCCTTTCATGTATATAAGTGGCTCCAGCCTTAGCGACTTTAAGCCTTCCTTCTTAGGAGGGGGGCTTCTGCGTGCAAACACATTTTCCTCACTCTGAAATTGATTAAACTTCAGTTTGCATCCGGACTCTCCTGTCTGTAGTCTGCTCTGTTTGGCTCTGGCCACCTGCAGGTTAGAGGTGGGTTCCAGTCCAATTGATGTGGCCCCCAATGGGTGGGGCACCTACTTCACAGAATCACCTTTCAGCACCATGGACAGGACAGTTTTATCCAGACTGTTGTCGCTCTAAATTCATTTTCCCTTCCAGTCAGGTCTTCTTAACACCTACTTGCTGCTGCTACTGCTTCAGGCTTCCTTCAGCCTGAGCCTTCCATCTCTTCCTGGCCAAGTGAACTCCATCAGGGCAGGGACCATCTCTCTCTAACCTTAGTACAGTCCCTGGCACATAGGAAGGTTGTAATAAATACATTTCATTTTTTTCATTCATACTATCAGGCAGTCAAGTTGGAACATAACCAAAACTCAGAGTAATGAATGTTCACAATAGTATGCATTACACCTCCTCCTATGGGGGTGAGGGGGCAGCTCCCTAGGGACAACCCTAGGATGCTGTGGAGAGGATCTTTCTCTGGAATGGCTGAGAGCCTTCAGAGCCTGTGATGCTGCATGGGCATACAGGAGGGAGAGGTGACTTTAGTTTATTGGAAGACACTCCAGGGAAGGACTTCAAGAGTGGGTCAGGAGAGGTAAGCATGAGTCTTTGATTTATATTCTAGAGCAATCCCCAGAGGCACAGATAGGAGGTGAGGCTAGCCCCCAACACGGGCTTTGATTCCAGCACCAAGAACCTTAGGGACCTCGTCCCTGAGGGAGAGTGTTCTCTCTCTCTGATTGAGTGGACATTTTGTCTCACTCCCAGCTGAGTATTCTTCAGTCTCTTCTGAATTCTCTTGATTGAGTCCATTGATAAGAGGTTGGCTAGCTGTTCATGACTGCCTTTTGTGTAAGTAACATTGGGTGGCAAGAAGCTAAAGGTTACCCTCCCCTTAAGAGTGACCAAGGAAAGCCACTTTTACTCTGAACCCCTGACTGCTTCTAGACTATAGATACTGGATGCCTCAGTGGTAGATGAATATATTTCTAGCCCAACATTCCTCTTGGTGACAGGAAGAAGAGGCCACTCAGCCACAGCCTAGGCACCTTGCTCTTGACTCCTACCTGCTCTCCTACTCCTGCCCCACCTTGTGGGGGAGTTGCTAGTGAAATAAGCTATTCTCCTACTCTGCCATCTGAAATGTTAATGAGATATAAGATCTTCTCCACCTGGTAATAGGCTTCACATGGAGCCCATTAAGGGAAGCTTGCTTAGGGGAGGCTTGCTTGTGAGAAGGCTTTCACACCTTTCATTAATTTCTAATTAGGCACCCAGTCACAAGGGTTGTGGTGCCCTCAGGCTCTAAAAAGGGTATCTATACTCTGAGGTTAGCATTTTGCTTTGGGACTCACTCATTGGAAGAGTGTTCTTGTGATTTCACCAGATGGGACTCTGGGTAGCCATTAAGGAGCATCCCTCCCCTCCCCCCCCCCACCACCTACCTGGCTTTGAAAAACCCAGATACTGGTGCTTCTCTCTCTGGTGACTATGTATGTATTGCCTTGGCCAGACAGTTGGATCTGTCTGTTGATCTGTGCTAATTTCTCAGACAGAAGCCCTGTCTGCTGGCCTCTACTTCTCTGCTTATATTTTCTCCATTTTCTTGGTTTGGATTTTCTCTGAAGTTCAGGGTGCTGTTTTCCCCCTGAACTAATGAATGTAATTTAAAAAGATTGTTGATGCCTTGAACAGCTATTTTTCCTAGTAAAGCAGATCCAAGAACCTGTGCTAGCAGCCATCCTGGGTATGCCAGTGTGGTTGCTGCTATACCATCCTTGGTAACATGGCATTAGGCTAGCTGAAGCAGTGGAGAGAGTGCCAAGTCGAAAGTAAGGAACAGGTCTAAAGTAAAGAGTTCACAGTCAGATTGAGACACTTGCTAGCTGTGTGATCCTGGAAGTCACTTAATCCTGTTTGCCTCTGTTTCTCATCTATAAAATGAGCTGGAGAAGGAAATGTCAAACCACTCCAGTATCTCTGCCAAGAAAACCCCAAATGGGGTGACAATGAATTGGACACAAGCAAAAATCAGCTAAACAGCAACACCTGATCCTAGTTCTCAGAAGGCCAGCCTCAACTTACAGAGGGTCCAGGATCCAGGGCTCTGTGTCTGTATGTTGGGGGTCCCTACAGCTGAAGTTCTAAAGGGAAAAAAGACCTTGCCTCTGGGCTTAGTCCTCTCCTCCATTGGAGCTGGGTGTTGGGTTCTAGGACACCAAGTCTTCTTCACTTGAAGCATCTCCTGAGACATGGTCCGAGTAGGGTAGTCACTGCACAGCTGTGCAGGGGCTCTCTATTGGTCAGTCTGTAGAGGTATGGGAGTCCATTGGTCTTTCTACCTGCTCTTCCACAAGCACAACCAACTCACCCCTTGGTAATAAGTGGTTGCAAATTAATTGTCCTTAGTAGCTGGCAGGGCCTGAAATTGGTGTGCCCCGTGAACATTGAGCCTGCTCAGCAAAAATCCCTTCTTGTTGAACGTCTCAACATCAACTCAGGGGTCTTCATTGATTTTCTCTGAACTAGAGTTAGGGGTTAGGTGGTTACCTTCTCTCTGTTTATCAACTTTGAGAGCTACTAGGTGTGAGTCTCTCCAACTCTTCATTCTCAGAAGCTCCAAAGCACAAATCAGTAGGGAAGGCATGGCATCTCTCTCAAACACACGGGACAGCTACTTATTTCCTTTATGCACAAAAAGACGCCCAACACAAAACAAACTGGGGAAGTGATTACACATGCAGTTAGGTGGCAATGCTAATGCTTACGTGTGTGTCTTGTATGTGTGGGTCCAGAGTCCCAACCACATTAGAGAAAGAGGGAAAGTTACTGTAGATATTATAAAATATTTGGGAATCTACCTGCCAAAACAAACCCAGAACCTATACTGCCGGGGGCCTTATCTACGGCACCGGCGGCGGGTTGATCTGTAACTATTATATCCCCGTCCTCTCTACTCACCTATCCCCATGGCGAGTCTTCGGTCATCACCGGCCTCCGAAGAGGAATTAACCCAGACAGAGCACCCGAGGTTTCAGGAGTTGTTTATTCACGGCTGGTCACATCCCGAGAGAGAGATGCTTCCGGGTACAGCATCTTATATACATTAAACCACGCCCTCGCCCCAAACTATGGCCCAATAACAACATCAAATAAAACCTATACCTTATATGGAAATTAGCACAGCAAAAGCAAAGTCTATCCCCGCCCCCAACACTATACGACCACAACTACAAAACACTTCTCACAAAAATAAAGTCAGATCTAACTAACTGGAAAAATATCAATTGGAAATTTCAAACAATGTGAAAGGGAGCTCCGAACAACTTCTGGAGCCCCAGCACCCACAGAACGGCACAGAGAAGCTAACCTCCTGCTGAGGACAGCCCAGCAGCCCTGCAGGGAGCGGCCAGCGCAGCGCTCTGAGAGCAGGCAGCACAGCCTGCTGGGAACTGACAGCGCAGCCCGCAGAGGCGAGCCCAGGTCCGAGGTTTTAGCCCCAGGGCGGCCGGGCCTTCAGCTGGCTGGTGGAACCCCAGAACACCAGCAATTGTGGCAATTCCAGAATTATCAGCACAGACATGCCTAGGACAAAGTGAGAGGTTAGTGCCCTATGGACTTTGGACCAGTATTTGGGGAACACGTGGCTTCCTCCCCTGGGGGCAAAAAGCTGCTGAAGAAACAGCTGCACAGAAGCCATTTTTCAGCGTCAGTAGTGGCTCTAGCTCCTGGTCTGCGAACTGTAGGAAGATCCAGCAATCAGTCTGGGGGTTAATCGCTTTTGCTTTAAACTGCCTGGATCTGGATTGTGGTCTGGGGGGGAAGTTTGGGGTGGGTATCCAACTTGCCAGAGTGGGTGGAGGCTTTACAGAGGCCACCCAACTGGAAGAAGTTGTGAAGACCCCACGTTTGGGCGGAAGCTCCCCTGTCTGGTGGCAGAGTCCTACTGTGGCAACAAGCCCCCAAAAATCAAGTAATTAAGTGGCAACATGCCTAGGCAAATGAAACAAAATAAACAGAAAAGTTCAACATTGACTCCTATTTTAGGGGCAAAGAGGCTCAAAGCATGGAGGAGGACTGTGAGGTCAGAACTCCTGCACCAAAAGCCCCAAATGAAAATACAAGCTGGCTACAGGCCATAGAGGACCTTAAGAAGCAGATAAGAGAAGTGGGGGAAAATTTGGGAAGAGAAATGAAAAAGACGCAAGAAAAGTATGAAATGACAGTCAACAGCCTGACTGAGGAAAATAACACCTTAAAAAACAGACTAACTCAAGTGGCGAAAGAGGCTCAGAAAGGCAATGAGGAGAAGAATGCCTTAAAAAGTCGAATTTGCCAGATGCAAAAAGAATCTCAAAAGCACACTGAGGAGATTCATTCCTTCAGAGTTAGACTGGACCAAATGGAAGCTAGTAACTTTATGAGAAATCGAGATACTATTAAACAGATCCAAACAAATGAAAGATGAGAAGGCAATGTGAAATATCTCATGGGAAAAACCACTGACCTGGAAAATAGATCTAGGAGAGATAATTTAAAAATTATTGGGCTACCTGAAAGCCATGATCAAAGAAAGAACCTAGAAATCATCCTTAAAGAAATTCTCAAGGAAAATTGCCCTGATGTTTTAGACCCAGAGGGCAAAATAGAAGTTGAAAGAATCCACAGATCACCTCCTGAAAAAGATCCCCAAAAGAAAAGTCCCAGGAATATTATAGCCAGGTTCCAGAATCCCCAGATCAAGGAGAAAATACTCCAAGCAGCCAGGAAGAAACAATTTCAATATTGTGGAAACACAATCAGAATAGCCCAGGACCTGGCAGCTTCTACACTGAGGGATCAAAGGGCATGGAATACAATATTCCAGAGGGCAAAAGATCTGGGAATGAACCCAAGGGTCACCTACCCAGCAAAACTGAGTATCTTGTTTCAGGGGAAAATATGGTCATTCAGTGGAATAGAGGACTTTCAAGCATTCTTGATGAAAAACCAGAGTTGAATAGAAAATTTGACATTCAGACACAAGAAGCAAGAGATGCTTGAGAAGGTAATCAAGGAAAAGAAATCAAAAGGAACTTATCAAAGTTGGACTATTTACAGTCCTACATGGAAAAACAATAACTGTGTTTGATGAAACTTTTCTCATTATGAAAATAATTGAAGAAGGGTACATGGCATATGTTCACAGGTATACATGGATAGAGGGCACAGGTTGAATTTGATGGGAAGGGATGATTATTATTTTTTTTGGAGGGCAATTGGGGTTGGGTGACTTGCCCAGGTTCACGTGGCTGGGTTTTTGTTTGTGTGTTGGGTGTCTGGGGCCGGATCTGAGCTCGGGTCCTTCTGGCTCCAGGGCTGGCTCTCTGCTCACTGCGCCACCTAGCCGCCCCAAGGAAGGGATGATTCTTAAGGGGTGAAGTCAAGAGGTGAGAGAGGAAAGTGGCAAGAGGAGATGGAGAGAGACAGGGTAGGGCAAACTATCTCATGTAGAAGAGGCAAGGGGAAGTAGTTGCAGGGGAGGGGAAGAACAGGAAGGCAAAAAGGCAAAAGCATATTCTCATTGAAGGCTCAAGGAGAGAATCACATACATACTAAATGGAATATCTTACCCTCACTCACTCTCCTGAGTAGGGGAAAGGGGGATGAGAAGGGGGATGATGGAGGGGAGGGCATTCTGGGGAGAGGGGAGGTTAGAAGTACCCACTATCAAAGAGGGACAGGATCAAAGTAGGAATGGACCAGGTGGGTGGTGAGACAGGTGGGAGGGAAATATAAGCAGTCTTTTACAATATATCTACTATGGTAATGTTTTGCATAGATATACATGTACAACACATACTGAATTGCTTATCTTCTCAGAGGGAGTGGGTGACAAGGGAGAAAGTGAATGGATCTGAAAATCGAAGTTTTAAAATTAAATGTTTCATAAGATGTCCAGGCAGTGGGGCTCAGAGACTCACCTTGCCCTAATGGCAAAGTCGAAGGGGGTATGGGAGAAGATATGGGAGAGAGTAGATTGGATGAGGGGATATCTAGTGGGACTGCTATTCTGGGGAGGTGGGTAGGGAAAAAATGGGGGGAAAATGTAACTCATAATCTGGTGGAAATGGATGATGTAAACCAGAAGTTAATAAAGCATTTGTTTAATTAAAAAAAACAATTTGGATGCTATGCCTATTGGTATGTATATGTTTATTACTGATATTACTTCTTTGTGGGTGGTACTTTTTAGCAAAATGTCATTTCTCTGCTTATCTCTTTTATTTAGGTCTGTTATGCTTCAGTGATGCAGTGCTTATTTTCTCAGAGGAAAAAAATGTATTTGCAATAAAACTGGGCAGTTTTTAAAAGCTTAATGTGTCATTAGAGTATTTTTAGCTCAAAGCCCTTGGACTGTCATCACCAGCTTCCAAGAGATTCTTGCTCCCTTAAATGGGAAGTGTTCCCAGGGAACTAATAGTGAGATAGACTGCATACTTCCTGGGAGATGGATGGTGGACTCTAGAGAAAAATAATATTTTTGGACATGGGAAATGCAGTTTTGCATTTATTTTAAGGATTTTAGGCTTTCTTTTTTCATTTAGGGAAGAGGCATTCAAAGACAAAATTTTAAAAATAAAGAGACATAATGACTATCTTTTAAAAAGTGATGGTCTAGGGGCGGCTAGGTGGCGCAGTGAGTAAGAGCGCCGGCCTCGGAGTTGGGATGACCCGAGATCAGATCCGGCCTCAGAAAATGAGCACCCACACATAAATAATGACTAGCCGTGTAACCTTGAGCAAGTTACTTAACCCCAATTGCTTTAAAAAAAAAAAAGTGATGGTCCAGAACAGAATCTAACATGCCCCAGGTAAATAAAAAAAAAACAAACCCAAGGTTGGCACTCATAATAGGGTCTCATTTGCAGCCACAAGAAATAATTTTAAATGGGATCATCAGGGAAATTACATTATGGTTAAAAATATGATAAATGGTGAAATAATGTGAATATTTAGTATATTGCAATAAATGGCAAAATACATGTAGATATGAATTCATTATGCTAAAAGGTAGATATAACTTTGAAAAATTTTATAGGACAATTGAAAAGAGTAAATCTTTTTCTCTGATTGTCATGAAATTTATAAAGAATGTCTGTTCAATAAAGCATCAACACTGGTCCATACAGAATAGGAGAATAATTATCTGCACAGAACAGAAAAAAAATTGTTACCAACAAAATGCATTTGAAGAAACGATTGAAAATGAAACAGTGTCTGTCTAGTGCAGTAGACAGAGCACACTCAGTCACCAGGTCTGAGGTCTTGTCTCAGCTGCTGGGACTTGAGTCGGGTTACTCAGGCAGTCAGAGCTCATGGCCTGAGTTAAAAAGTATAATGAGAATGTTTGTCCTGCCTTTGTCTTAGGTTTGTTGTGAGGATCCAACACAACAAGAGTTTGTGGAACTCTTTGCTATCTAAGTCATCCTATGGGTGTGAGCAAATGGCATTTTCAGATGGTTGATTCTGGCCCCTGAAGTTTGAAGGCTCTTCTTCTTGATTGGGGAGGTGAATGCTATTTAGCTTGCTTTCTGCCAATAGAAAGAAGACAGTATGTTTCTCTCTCTGTTTGTTTCCATCAGATGCAGAGACCAGGTCTGATGTGAAGAGGATGAGTGCAAATCTGAAAATGACCTCATGGAATGATTGTTCTCATTTTAGTGAATACAGTGATTATCTTGCTGACCACCAGAGAACCCCCATTGCTGAGAAACAGTGTGAACATACTCACCATGGAAAAACTTTCAGAAAGAGTTATGGGGTTGCTAACGATAAGAGAAAACACACTGAAGAGAAACCTCCTGAGTGTCATGAATATAGTACAGCCTCTAGGGACTATTCTTCCCTTCTTGTACATCAGAAAGTCCACATGGCAGAGAAACCTTATGAGTGTCCTGAATGTGGTAAAGCTTTTCGTGTGCACTCTTCTCTTATTAAACATCAGAAAATCCACAGTGGAAGGAAACCTTCTGAAAGTAATCAGTGTGGAAAGGCTTTCCATAGAACCTCCAAGCTTTGTCTACATCAGAGAATCCACAGCAAGGAGAAAACTTATGAATGTAATCAGTGTGGAAAGACTTTTAGTCGCAACTCGTGGTTTGCTGTACATAAGAGAATCCACAGTGGAAAGAAACCTTATGAATGTAATCAATGTGGAAAAGCCTTCAGAGACAAGTCAAATTTTGCTGCACATAAGAGAATCCACACTGGAGAAAAACCTTATGAATGTAATCAATGTGGAAAGGCTTTCAGATACAGTTCCAGGTTTGCTGAACATAAGAGAATCCACAGTGGAGAGAAACCTTATGAATGCAATCAATGTGGAAAGACTTTTGAATACAAGTCAAATTTTGTGAAGCATCAGAGAATCCACAGTGGAGAGAAAACTTATGAATGTAACCAATGTGGAAGAGCTTTCAGAGACAAGTCAAATTTTGCTGAACATCAAAGAATCCACACTGGAGAGAAACCTTATGAATGTGATCAATGTGGAAAGGCTTTCAGAGGAAGCTCTGGTTTTTCTGCACATAAGAGAATTCATACTGGTGAGAAACCTTATGAGTGTCTGGAATGTGGTAAAGCTTTTAGTGTACACAATTATCTTATTAAACATAAGAAAATCCCCACAAGAGAGGCTTTATGGATGTAATTGATGTGGAAAGATATTTCAGTGGAGCTCCAGTTGTGCTGTACATAAAAGAATCCACATTGGAGATAAGCCTTATCAATGTAATCAATTTGGAAAGGCTTTCACACAGTGCGCCAGTCTTTTTTTTTTTTTTTTTGGTTCTATATGTGTAGTCATGCAAAACATATCCATAATAGTTATGTTGTGAAAGAAAAGATAGACAAAAAAACCTCAACAAAAATGAAGAAAGTGGAAATTACCCCAAAAGTTGCTTCAATCTGTATTCAGACATCATCCATTCTCTCTCTGCATAGCATTCTTCATCATAAGTTTATCGAGTTGTTATGGATTAATTGCTGAGAATAGCTACGTTGTTCACAGCTGTTAATCTTACATGTTATTTTGTACACATGACATTTCACTTTGCATCAGCCCATGCAAGAATTTCCAGGTTCTTCTGAGAGCATCCTTTTCATCATTTCTTATAGCAAAATAATGTTCCATCACAATTATATATTACAACTTATTCGAGCATTCCCCAGGTGATGAGCAACCCCTTTAATTTCCAGTTCTTTACCCACAGCAAATTTATAGACCTGCTATAAATATTTTTGTATATAGAGTTCCTTTTCCTTTTTTTTTAATCTCTCTTGAGATACAGACCTAGTAGTGGTATTGCTATGTTAAAGAAAATGCACAGTTTTATAACTCTTTGGGCATAGTTCCAAATTGCTCTCCAGAATGGTTTAATTAATTCACAATTCTGACAATAGTACATTAGTGTGTCATTTTCCCTACATCTCCTCCAACATTGGTCATTTACCTTTTCTGTCCTATTATCTAATTTAAATAGATATGAGATAGTACCTCAGAATTGTTTTAACTTGCATTTCTCCAATCAGTAGTCAAATTTTCTATCCAGCTCTGTTTTTTTTTTCTCAAAGGTAGGCCTTACATCATTGAATATCAAAATTTTTTCCCTCATGGATTGCATTTAGTTTTGCTGGGTAGTTATTTCTGGTTTTAATCCTACCTCCTTTGATCTCCATAATATATTCCAAGCCCTCTGATCCCTTAATGTAGAAGCTGCTAAATCTTGTGTTATCCAGATTATGGTTCAACATTACTTGGATTGTTTCTTTCTGCCTGTTTGCAATGTTTTCTCTTTGACTTGGAAACTCTGGAATCTGGCTATAATATTCCTGGGAATTGCAGGGGCAGAAATTCATTTTGGGATCTCTTTCAGGGGGTAATTGGTGGATTCTTTTGATTTCTATTTTTCTCTCTGGTTCTAGAATATCAGGGCAGTTTTCCTTGATAATTTCTTGACAGATGATGTCTAGACTCTTTTTATTTTTTGATCATGGCCTTCAAGTAGTCCAATAATTTTTAAATTATCTCTCCTGGATCTATTTGCCAGGTCTGTTGTTTTTCCAATGAGGTATTTCACATTGTCTTCTATATTTTCATTCTTTTGGTTTCATTTTATTATTTCTTGATTCATTTCCACAAGATTTTGAGTTACAAGTTTTCTCCCCATCTTTCCCCTAGCCACCACCCCAAAACAGCTATTCCACTGAATACCCCCTCCCCTAATCTGCTTTCTCCTCTATCCTTCCCCATCCTCCCTCTGATTTTCCAGTAGGGAAAGATGTATCTCCATACCCCAGTGTCTGTATATCTTATTTCCCAGTTGCATGTAAAAAAAAAAATAATATCCATTCTAATTTTTAAGCATTTTTTTTCTTTTTGGAGGGCAATTGGGATTAAGTAACTTGCCCAAGGTCACACAGCTAGGTTTTTGTTTGTGTGTGCATTAAGTGTCTGAGGCCGGATCCGAACTCAGGTCCTTCTGACTCCAGGGCTGACGCTCTACTCACTGCACCACCTAGCCACCCCTGCAATTATTTTCTTATGTGAACTTTTGACTTCCTTTTCCATTTTGCTAATTCTGTTTTTTAAGGTATTCTTCTCCTCATTGGCTTTTTGGATCTCTTTTTGTCATTTGCTTTAGTCTATTTTTTAAGATATTGTTTTCAGTACTTTTTGGGTCTCCTTTACCAGGCTGTTGACTCATTGTTTTAATAATTTTCTTGCATCACTCTCATTTCTCTTCCCATTTTTTTCTTCTACTTCTCTTACTTGATTTTCAAAATCCTTTTTGAGCTCTTCCATGACTTGAGACCAATTCATATTTTTCTCAGAGGCTTTGATGTAGGAGCTTTGACTTTGTTGTCTTCTTCTGAGTGTATGTTTTGATCTTATCATCAAAGTAAGATTCTTTTTAATTTTTTTTAAATATTAAAAAAACAAACAATTTTTAAAATTGTTTGTTCAGGGGCGGCTAGGTGGCTCAGTGAGTAGAGCGCTGGCCCTGGAGTCAGAAGGACCTGAGTTCGGATCCGGCCTCAGACACTTAACACACACAAACAAAAAAAAAACCTAGCCGTGTGACCTTGGGAAAGTTACTTAACCCCAATTGCCCTCCAAAATGCAAAAAAAAAAAAATTGTTTGTTCATTTCCCCCAGCTTCTTACTTGACATTTTAACTCTTTGTTAAGGTAGGGCTCTGCTTCCACTGTAGAGGATGTACTGTCCCAGCCTTCAGAGATTTTGTACAGCTCTTTTCAGAGATACTTCTAGGGAACTATACATTTTCAGTTCTTCCATGGTGGTATGATCTAAGGGAGAGATGTGTTCATTCCTTTCCTGGAATGTGCTCTGGTCTATGAGTGACCAAAAGCACTCTTTTCTCTTCTGGAACTATGAGGAGGGTGCCCTCTCCACTGCTGCTGCAAGCTCTGCTATAGCAGTGCTTCTCACCCTTGGACTGCCACCTAGGACTGCAATCCAGATCCAGGTATGGGCAAAGCAACAGAGTCCTACCTCAGTGGCAGCAAAGAGACCCCTGTAATCTTCTGACCAGTTGTTTTATCCCCTTACTGCCTGTGGGCTGAGAGCTCTGGAAGCAGCAGCTTCCACCACCCCTGCCACCACTGCCACTGATTCAGCCACTCCCAAAGCCTTCTCCAGGTTTCCTGGGGCCAGAGCTGAACTGCACTCCTCTCTCACCCAGGTCCAACAAACCTTTACTACTGACTTTCTAAGTTGTCTTTGGTGTTTGTGGTTTGAGAAGTCTGAAAAGTACCACAGCTGCCAGTGATTCAGTGCCCTGAGACCTGCTCTGGATTTGCTAGGGCCTAGACTATGCTGGAATGGCATGCACTGGACTACGCTCCTCTCTCAGCCTGGTGCAACAGACCTTTCCTGCTGACTTTCCAGGCTGTCTTGGGCTAGAGATTTCTTTCACACTGTCATTTTTGTGGGTTCTGCTGCTCTAGAATTTATTTAGAGTCTTTTTACAGGTGTTCTAAGGAGGTTAGGGGAGAGCTCTGGCAAGTCCCTGCTTTTACTCTGCTATCTTGGTCGTACTTCCACAGTGCTCCAATCTTATTCATCATCAGAGAATCCAGACTTGAGAGAAAACTTATGAATGTGGAAAGACTTTCAGACACAACTCCAGTTGTATTGCACATAAAGGAATCCACACTGGAGAGAAAGCTTGTGAATGTCACCAATGTGGAAAAACTTTCCATAGAAACTCCAAAATTTGTGTAGATCAGAGAATCCATAGCAAAGAGAAACCTTATGAATGTAATCAGTATGGAAAGGCTTTCCCACAGCACTACCATTTTGTTGAGAAGCAGAATCCATGCTGAAAAAAAAACCATATGAGTGTCTGGAATGAGTTAAAACTTTTAATGCCTCTTCTTCCCTTACTAAACACCAGAAAATCCATACTAGAGGAAAAGGCTCATTAACATCCTTAATGTGGGAAATTGCTCAGGCTAAAGGCATCCTTTATTTCCTATGGGAGAATTCGTATGAGATAGAAATCATATCCCTGTAATGAATATTGGTTGGTTGTCCTATCTTGAAGAGGACCAAAATGGCATTACCATGTTAGAGTCAAGTTACACTGTGTCCAGCTATGGCTGATCAGACCAAGACGAACTTGAAATGCTCTACCACAGGTTGGGCACAAACAGTCCATGTGAACATTTGGGGTAGATGCTCTAAATGTGCCCATCTCATATTTCTTTTGAGCTGTCTCAATTCTGCTGTGCTCACAGAGCACAGCACCCTCTCTGATGTGGGTATGCCATGCTGAGCAATCCTGTGCCAGTGTCTCCCATGTCACACAATTCCAAAGTTCTTAAAAGAGACCTTGTCCTTGTATGGCTTCTTCTGACCACCATATAAGCACTTGCCCTGTGTGAGTTCTCCATAAAATAGTCTTTTTGGCAAGCATATGTTTGGCATTTGCGCAATGTGTCCAGCCCATTGGAATTTCACTCTCTGCAGTTTGGATGTTTGGCAGTAAAGTTCGAGAAAAGACTTTATTGGCTGGTACCTTACCCTGCCAGGTGATCTTCAGAATCTTCCTAAGAATTCAAATGGAAATGATTTAGTTTCCTGGCATGGTGCTGGTAGACTGCCCAGGTTTCACAGGCATATAGCAGTGAAGTCAGCACCATGGCTCTGTAGACCTTCAGTTTAGTAATTGGTCTAATACCTCTTCTCTCACACACTTTCCTTTGGAGCCTCCTAAACACTGAACTAGCTCTGGTAATGCCTATGTCAACCTCATTATCAATGTGTACATCCCTGGAAAGTTCACTGCCAAGGGAAGTGATTTTATGGAGGTCAGAGTTTGTTAGATATCAGAAAATTCATCTTGGGAACAAGCCCTATATGGACTCAATGGGAGAAGCTCTTCAGCCCAAGATCATCTCTTACTTCAAGGATCCTTACATCAAGGATTCATAGTGGAGATAAGATTTATGAATGTCCATGAGGACTTGCCTTTCCCCCGAAGATGGAGGTCACTGGATACCACAATATTCACACTGAAAAGAAGTCTTATCAAAACTATAATTGTGGGAAGACCTTCCCCTGGAGCTCATATGTGTGTGTATATTGAAAAAATCCTGCAGGACATAAAGCTTTTGAATCTACTTATTGATTGTCTGAGAGAATTGATTCATTGATCTATTCCAATCAGTAGCAATAAATCTGATATGACTCTGTAGGGGCAGTGATGGGAAGTTCTGTATATGTGGCCCCAGAGCTGGGAGCATAAGTTCACCAGATTGTAAGCTAACTGAAGACCCTTTGCTCTTGTTTTTCCTCCTTATGGTGCTCAAGCCCAGTGTGGCAGAGGTGACTCAAGTACATAGAAGGTCCTCCCACTTCTCCATTCTCTCTTGTCCAAACATGAGCAGATGACCATCTTATGACCACCTAGTCAGTGGAGATATTCCTTGCTTCATCCAACTTGTGACCCTGCTGACAGAGCATTTTTGCTTATTTTAGCCTCTGTAACCAATGGAGTTATTCTGTATTTGGCATAGCAGTCTAGATACCTAGCCCTATAACAGTTGAGCCCTGGGAGGAGGGGGCATCTCAGATTGTGAGGAAGATCTGAGGTTCCCTTCATTAGAGATGCTCTTTAATAAAGTGCCTTTGGCTCTGAGTTCTGCCTCAGTCTCTCTTATTGTAGGACAGATAACATTAATCCCCACATGCCTCTTCTTGCAGCACAGATCTCATTAGACATTGCAAATTTCAGCCCAGAAAATGGATTGAAATTTTCTCTGAAATTCTAAGGTTTCTCATGACTCACCTAAAATATTCCATGGCATCTTCCAGTGGTTGGGCATTCCTTTTGTCTCATGATGCTAACTGGAACAAAAAGTCCTGGTAGATATATTTTGGTATCTTTTGGACATTTCTTGTAACAATTTGTTTGGGTTGCTGGGGGGTACAGTGGTTAGGGTGCTATCCCTGTATCCATAAGACCTGTGTTCAAATTCAGTTTCTGGCACTTACTAGTTGAGTGATCCTAGACAAGTCATTTAACCTATTTCTGCCTCAATTTTATCATCTGCACAATGAAGATTATAATAGCAATTACCTGCAAGGGCCAAAGAGAAGATCAAATGAGACAATATTTGTCAAGTACTTTGCAGGCATTAAGTCACTATGAAAATGTCAGCTAGTATCATTTTTCCTAGGATCATAACTCTCATGGCAAAGTCAGTTGATAGTTTAATCACTTTTCCTTGTATTCAAATTGTTATTCAGAAGAGTATAGATGAAAGCAGTATGGTGTAATGGACTGGTGAGCTTTGGGTTCAAATCCAGCCTCTGATGCTCTCTCACTGTGTAACTCTGGGTGAGGAACACTTCTGTGCTTCCATTTATATCTCTAAAATGAGAACGTTGGTCTCAGCCTCCTCTGTGGTCCTTTAAAGCCCTAAATCTGGGATCAATCAAAAGTACATTCAGAACCCAGAAAAAAGATGGAGTTAAACAATTTCCCAGCCTGACAACTTAAAACATCAACAGGAAATATCTGTCTCACTGAGGTGAGAGTGGAGTGCAAGTCAGCAGCAGGCCTTGGGAGAGATTGAACTGGTGGCGGCAGCTTTCAAGGATCTCAGCCCACAGGCAGTAAGAGGATTGGACAAATGGACACAAGGAGATTACAGAGGACCCTTTGCTGCCACTGAAAGCAGGGCCCTGTTGCATTGCCCATATTGACTTTAGGTCAAAGTCCCAAGGGCAAAGGAGAGAACTACTATGAGCAGGAACTCTAGTCACAGTTACAAGGCAGAAAAGAGAGCTTGTGATCGCGCACAGACCAAAGCACAGGCCAGGAGAACAGGGACCCCACTTCTCCTTAGGTCATACCACCTATTATTACCTTAAACCTTAAAAAACCAAAAGTCCCATACTGAGGCCAAAACGATTCACCAGATTGTTATTTTAAACCAAGTATCTCAGAATTTGATGGCATGCTTTTTGGTCATCCCTGGCTCAGTTGGGAGCCCCTCCCTTAGCCCAGGCTTCAAAGAGTTTCTTTGCCAAGAAAACCCCCAATGGGCTCACAAAGAATCAGACAGGACTGAAAAACAACTCATCCCATTCCCACTCAGAATTATTATTTCCCTCCATCCTATCTTATTACACTTGTTCTTCTCTGCCCCACCCCAACACTCCCTTTACAAAGAAGAGAAGGGGAGGGAGGAGTGTGCTCAGAACTTGATGCAGGCTGACCCTCCTCTCTGCCTCTAACCCTCTATTTCCCTTTCATTAACCCCCTTCACACTTCACCTTCTGGAATATGGAGGTTTGGGTTTTTTGCTTATAATGAATTCTCCCAGAAAACACTCTCCCTTTGATTTCCCTTCTGCCCTCTCCCAGAGCCCTCCTGATTCCCTGTTGAGTTGAGCTCAGGGATGTATGGCTAGGAAGTGTCTGAAGTCAGATTTGAACTCAGTTCTTCTTGACTCTAGGCTCAGTAATCTATCTACTACACCACAGGTGGCCTCTAATTAATCATCTCTCATCCCTAGGTTTTGTGACACTACTTCCTCCTAGTATGTCCTCCTATTAACTAACAGCTCCTCCTCAGTCTCCTTTGATGGTTCTTCATTGATATCATGCCCACTAACTGTGGGCATCTCCCAAGACTGGGTCCAGGAGCCCTTTGGCTTTCCCCTTATAATCTGAGGTTCAACCCTGGCACATTTATATAAGACTCTTCTCATTGATGGAGCCAATGTTTAATCATCACTGCATGCCTGTGGGAGGGGCAGAATTTCTTAGAACCCTGGCACATAGAGGTGCTTAATAAATGTTGATTGATTACAAGAGCTTGGAAGATGAAAGATCATCTTTCTTTCATTTTGAGACAAGAAACAGAGATCCTCTTTAGTGAGAAATAGAGACAGAGAGAGAAAGAGACAGAGACGACTTTGGAAGGAAGGCACATGGAGGAAAGCTGGCCCCATGACATGTCCCTTATTTCTGGGTTGCCTCCCAGGAGAATTTGAGAGACATTGAGACCTTTCTCTTCATTGAGCTGAAATATCCCTCTCTGAGATGGAGAATTTATTCACTCTCTATATTGTCTGGTATAGTCTAATCTCTATAACTTCTCTGCCTTCTGTTTTCTCTCTGCCTGATTGAAGGGATTTATTAACAATTATTCACAGCACCAACAGCAACTATGAATATGCTGGCACAGTTCTGAATTGCAAAATATAACATACTCTCCATATAGAAGACAGAAGCAAAACATTTATTCAGACACCAGAAAGCCAAATCCATCATAGCAACAAAGAAGTTAATACACCATAGCATAGCAGGCAGATACACCATCCTTTAGACTCCTGTAATAGGAATGGGAACTTGAAGATCTTCCCTGCCCCTTAACAGACCTAGGGGAGTTTGAAGACCTCCCCTGCTTTGAAAGTAAACTCTGTTCCCTAATAGGCTGAATGTAATCACATGCAGCCTGTGATGGAGGGAATTTGCTAAATGATGGAGCAGAGTCCACAGGAAGCTTCCCTGCTGTGAAGATAAACTCTGCTCCCTAATAGACTGAATGTAGTCAAATGGAGCCTGTGGTGGGAGGAGTTTGTTGAAGGGAAGCAGAGACCACAG
>WOXC01006331.1:0-54461 GCA_011680675.1 Gymnobelideus leadbeateri | reverse complement strand
AGGAAGCAATATCTTGTGGGACTGCTATTCTGGGAGGTTGGGTAGGGGAATAATGGGGGGAAAATGATTGTAACTCAAAATCTGGCGGAAATGAATGATGTAAAACAGAAGTTAATAAAGTATTTGTTTAATATTATAATACTATCATTTTGGAATTAAGTTAGTCCTAAATATTCTTAACTACACTCAAATTTTTACATTTGATCATACCTCTACTAAGAAGTTGCTTTAAAATTTTTTAGTTTGTCATTATAAATATTTACACCATTCCCTTTATCACTTTCATTGCCCTTGTTTGTAACACTTCATCATATCATTTGCAATGCCTAGCACCTTTACTGGAGAGTGTTCTTTTCTTTAACAGATCAGAGTGGAGAATCTCAAGGGCTTCAAATGCAAGAACACTTACCCAATCCCTGGCAGCCCCCTGCCCACTCCAAAAGGTTTTGGATCAGCCACTAGGCACTTGCAGTACTTAGTTATCATGTGTGACTGCAAGGACATAATAAACAAACAAAAAAAAATCCAGACATTGGATTTTTTAGGACATTAGGACATTGTGGAATGTACTACTTAAACTATGGAGAAGTATATCAAGAGAACAACATAACAGCCCATATCAAGAAGCCTGACAAGAAGTACCACCCCATCTGACAATTCGTTATAGGGAAGAACTTTGGCATTTGTGTGAAGCATTAAACTTAGCCTTCCATCTATTTCTACCAGGGACAAGTTATCATTCTTCTGTCTGTTCTTATAATCAAAGTCTGATTATAACATGGATTTTGTTGACTGTTCATCTATCCAAACAACAAAGGCTTTGGCCTAGATTCCAAATGCTAGAGACTTACATTTTTAATCTTGACGTATTACCACTATCTTTAAGCTTTCATTGTATTGCTGTTGTACAGGTCATCCTATGTTATAGTTATAAAACACTAAGCAAAACAGCTTAAATTTGTATTTATTTTCTGTTCCATACTCTATCCCTTTATCCACACCAAAAGTAATTGCCATTAAAAAACTTTTGGAGATGTATCAAAAAAACAATTAAGCATGGAAACTTATAACACTCTGGTTTCCCAAAAAGTCTAAAAAACAATCTAACAACTAATTCTCATAAATGATGCCTGACCTCTTTTTCACTCAGCAAACCCAGAACTAAGCCCTAATTACACTCATTCCATCACATAAATATATTAATCACTCTAAGTTTCTTTAAAGAAAATATCTCAGTATCCTGAATTGGGATATGGTGAGGGCAAATATATGCCAAGGTTAGATAATGTCAAAGATAACCAAAGAGTGAGGTGAACACATTTGCTGAATTTTACAAGCACTAATTGATCTGCTTTTCCTTTGCCACCCTCAGTAGAAATTACAACCACTACAGCACAAAGGCAGTTTATTCATCATCTACTGCAAAAAGTAACACTATTGTATTCAGCTGTTTCAGGACCATGGCCAGCAACATGGCTATAGCTCCTGACCACTTTCTTGAGATCTTGTGAAAAATGCATATAGTATCAGATGAACCATAGGTTTTCTTTTTTCAGCACAAGATGCTTAATACTTTATCTATCAAACATTTATAATGAAATTCAGATATATTCAGTGCAATAAAAACTAGATCTGAAGTCATAAGAAATGGGCTCAAATCCCAGGTCTGCCACAAAAATGCTATTCTGACACTGTTCAAATCATTACATTGGAAAATATGAAAGCTGGACTATATGATCTATAAAATGCCTGTCAGCTTTAAATTTAATTAGGCTATGATAATCTACATTAATGACTTTTCCTGGTTTGTAGCCAACTGGTTCACATTTAAAAAAAAAATTACAAGTTGGGGCAGCTAAGTTGTAGAATGAATAGAGCACCAGCCCTGGAATCAGGAGGACCTGAGTTCAAATCTGACCTCAGACACTTAATACTTATTAGCTGTGTGACCTTGGGCAAGTCACTTAACCACAACTGACCCTCCCCAAAATTTTTTAAATTACAATTTGATTTTTTTCATATATGTATTACCTTACTCTCTTGTCAATATGAATAGAAATAATGATATAGAAATAGAAAAATGAAATGAAGTCCTCACAATAGAATAGAAATAATGATATAGAAACAGAAAAAAATGAAACGAAGTCCTCACAAATCTTTTAAACTTTAGGATTTTAAGTAAGGGTCAGGGGAGATAGAGTAAACATTGGAAAAGTTTTTGATTTGTTTAAGACTTGCGAGTTCATCAGTTTTGTCAACTTCCAATGGGTAAACCTCTATCCACCAATGCAGATCAACAACTTGTCTGAAACTTTCAGTCTTAAAAGGTTTCTTGAAAGCTGTGCTAGGTTAAGTAAGTTACAGTCACAATTTCAGCATATGGTAGAGATAGAGTATAAAGCTGAATATTACTGATATCAAGGCTGACTATTTAGACTATCACACTGACTCAAAGTTCACAGAAAATAAATTCATAGTTTTATCACATATATTATTCACAATTTCATTTTCTATATGATAAAGCATAATTTATATTTGCTTATTTCAAAGATTTGAAACTATTTTGCCTAATTATATAATCTTACACATTTTCTCTACCCACCAAATCCAATGGGAAAAAGAAACTCCCAGGAAGAGGAGTCTGGAGCTCTAAGATAAACATTAAATTCTAATTAGTTAACCTATCCAGAAATGCTAGAGTTGGAATGGAATGTGGTCCTCATGTAGTCTATCACCCACAATCTAAAGATGAGGAAACAGATCAAGATTGGTGAAACACCTTACTTTAGGCGAGCAAGTGACAGAATAAGGACTTGAACTCAGGTCTCTCGATTTAAATTTTAATGCTTTGCCATCTCTTTGACCACCAATGTCATAAAGACTGATTCTCCCTACTTTATAAAAATTATCTGATATATATTGTTCATGCAACAAATCTCTTTTGCTACAGAATCAGCATTGTATAGTAGAAAGAGACCTCTCCATGAAGCCAGGAATACCTGGATTTAAGTCCCACCACTTACATATGCTAACCATGTCAGCCTAGATCTATCATTTAATCTCTCAGGGCCCTCTGCATCTCTCTGACTCTAAGTTGAAGAGAAGAAGCTGAGCAGCATTAGTAGAAGGGATCTCTCCACCTTGTATGCCCTATATCAATAAAATCAAAGGTTGATGCCCCGTCCCTATCCAAAAATCTATTTTGCTATGGAATTAATCACATGAGTTTATCACAAGGCTTTTAAAACTCTGACTAATATTTATCTGATTTCCATTTCCATTTTTTCCCCCTCTCCAACCTCCACAATTATACTACCATGCAGAGAGCTTAGTTTTTACTCAATTATAGAACCTGATAGACCATTTCCAATCTGGATTTCAAGGCATTAAGTCCTCTGGGAACATTTCATTTAAGGTTGCTAGTGGCCAAGGAAAACAGATCTTTGCTGTCTTGATTTGGCAGAATTGGGTTGTCATGAACCACCAAGAACTATATTTTCTCAACTAGTTTTACTTTATGCATTTTTGCCATTCAAAATTAGAAATAAAGCACTATAGAATATTATCAAGGAACAGGCACTAAAAGACCCCTCACTTCATGTTCCATTCATTTAAGAATAAAGATTTTATTCATTTGAAGCTTTACATAATTACATAGCTAGAGCTTTTTAAAATGACATGTTAGCAAAAAACCCAAAATGATATGTTTAAAATTTCTCCTTACTCTTGGGTGGGTGAGTGGGGGGTAAAGAGTAGGAGACTATCAGAAAGGAAGAGTAAACTGATGGATAAGGGAGGATAAGTGAAAGAGAGATGAGACATATTTCCAAACTTTACTAGGGGTGGGGGGAATGATCCTTGTGGCTCTCTCTGATTATAAGTGTCACAATCTTGAAGCATAAAGCATCAGCTAAAATTGATGAAGATTTTCTGTTTCAGCTTTCTAAATCATGTATATTTTGTTACTTAAATAAAAACTGCCACCTTTTACAAATTTCAAGTACTCCAACTTAAGTCAAATTGGCAATACACATAGTCTGATGTTAACAGGAAAAGGGAGAAAAATCCACCAATAATTCTTTTTCCAAAACTGGGTTGGCATGTTATCTTAGATAGGAGGAACCAGCATCTGTGGCATGCTTGGCAGACATTTTTGTCCTGGTTCCCCAGTTCTAGGCATATGGAGCTGCTTTAGCCTCACTACAGCTATAATATCTACCTTGTAATCACAGATATGTGTGTGCACCCCCCACACACACACAATACACACACATATATTCACCCACATAAATGTATGTGAATATGTATGCACACTTTTATATGTATGAATGTTTGTTATGCCTGTATGTCTGTATATCTCCAAACCAAGAGGTAGAAAATACCTTTCCCTCTAAGTTCACCTGGGAGAAAGTTGGAATTAAATAAAAATAAATAGAAACAAAAGAAAAACCCTATGTCCACTAAAAGCAGAAAAACAAAAACAACCGATGACATATGTATGCATACATATGTAATATAGAAATGGACACAGTAAGAGGCATCTGAATTTAAACAAACTTTTGATGATATTACTTGGCATGTCTTATAGAGTAGTTGGGCAAAGGCCCAGTCTTTTTTTATTGTCTTAATTACATATCAGTTAGATGCTAAAAACAGCTGAGGAGTGGAGGTGGAAAGTTACTCTAATTCTTAATCCAGGGTGAATTTTTGATCACATTACTTTCACCCCTGATACAATATTCAATTCCTTCTAGAATATGATACCCAAATTTATATCTTGTTATGAGTTTCCCAGGTTAACTCCTATGAACCCAAATAAACATCCGTGTTTCATTTTACCAATATTATATGCTCCTGATGTTGGTTACCATTTTATTTTGGAATCCTTTTGAATCAGAGTTATAGTGAAGTTGAAAAGGTATTGCATGTGGAACTGGATCTGAATTTGGGTCACATTTTTTAGACCCACTAGTTGTATGACCATGGGCAAGTCACTTCATTTCTCTGAGTCTTAGCTTCTTCATCAATAGAATGGGAATAATAATACTTATACTACATAGACTTCACAGTATCATTCTGAAGATCAATTAAAATAATGTATGTGAAATGTTATGTAAACCATCAAGTACTGAAGTTATCATTTTCCCCCAACACCTTCTAATCCCTCTAACTTCAAGAAATTCCTCTTTAAAGCCCTTTTTCTCAGGATGTCTACTAAGTTTCAGTTTTTCTTCAAAGGGATGCTTACAAAGCTTAGATCAATTGTAGGCTGAGTGAAAGATCCTGGGCTCATTAACTGATCATGTCTTCTCTACTTTAAGCCATCATTTCCAATTATTGTATCCATTCCTCTGTATGTGTGTGTGTGTGCGTGTGCGCGCACGCGTATATGCAAGTATGCATGTGTGCTGTGACCCATTACTGAGGATCTCTCAGTGAATACTTGCCCAGAATCATATCTTGCAATACAAAGAAAAGATATGGTAAAGTCCAAAAAAAAAAAAACCCACTTGGCTAAAAGCCAGAACACTTTAGTTTGGTTTGTGTCCCTACAAGATAGAGCCATGTAGAGTTGGATGGGATGCTTCAGACAGAGCCTCTGTTTATTTATCTATAAAATAAAGATGGTAATGCCTATTCCTTTTTTGACTTACATCATACAGCTGTTGAAGATCAAATGAGTTAACATATGTGGAAGCTTTTTCGAAGATTAAAAGAGCTGTATAGGGTATAAGGAAAGACTTAGGCCAATTTTAAGTGTATTGAAGCTGACAGAAAGTTTCATTTAAGTATGTCAAAACATAAACTGTCCTAAGAATTTTACCATACCCTGCATAAATATGTTACAATTTGTATTTAGATGGAACTGACTTGTGATTTTATCTAATAAAGAATTCTGAGTAACTTCCCTTGTCAATACTAGTCAGCACCTTCTCTCTAACTTCTCTTCTGAGATGCCTGGGGTACTAAGAAGTTTATGACTTGCCTAGGATTACATAACCAGTACATGTCAAAGGTAGGACTTGAACTCTTCCTGAATATGCTCTCAACTCTCTATCTACTCCCTCATGTTGACTCTCTGTTTGATAAAAATATTAAATATATTTCAAAGAACAAAATTTCCATCTTGAAAAAATGTGACATTTCCTCACAGGAGTTCCTTGATTCATTGATATAAAATCTGGGTCAGAACAGCATATACTTAAGATATATTTAATAATATATGTTCAAAGTATATATGTAAGCCAAATAAAATGTTGCCTCAATATGGCTCATAGGACTATAAGACTGAATACTGTAATGGACCTTTAAGATATGACCCAAAGTCCAACCTCTTTATTTTACAAATGAGGGAGACTGGAGTATTACATTTTAGTATTCCTGTATGTGGCATTTTAGAAAGGACAATGATAAGCTTGAGAATGTTGAGAGGAAGGTATCCAGGAAAATGAAGCATCCTGAGTTCAAGTTGTATTATTATTTTTTGCAGGAACTGGGGATGTGTAGCTTAAGAAAGAGAGGACCATTGGGGTACACAATAACAATTCAAGTTTTCAAAGGAACGTCTCATGAAAGAGTGTTAGATTAATTCTATTTGGCTCAGTAATGGATAACTAGGAATAGTGAGTTAAAGTTGCAAAGAAACAAGTTTAAGCTGGAATAAAAATAAACAAACTTCCTGATACTTGAAGTTCTTTATAAGCAGAATAGTGGCAACTAAGTGGCACAATAGATAAGAGTGCTGAGTGTGGAGTCAGGAAGACTATTCTTCCTGAGTTCAAATCAGGCCTAAGTCATTTACTAGCGTTGAACCTGGGCAAGTCATGTAACCCAGTTTGCCTCAGTTTCCTCATATGTTAGATGAGCTAGAGAAGGAAATGGCAAACAACTACAATATCTTTGGCAAGAAAGCTCCAAATGGGTTCACCAAGAATTGGGCACAACCAAAAATCAATGGAACGTAAACAGGATAACCTGCCTCAAGAGATACTGAGTTAACCTCATAGAGAGAAGCTGTATGACTTCCTATGAGGTGTGCTGGATTCCTTTCGAGGTATGAATTTTACTCAAGTTCTATTGACATATTCCCTGCAATTTAAAATGAAATTGATTCTGTGGTTTGAGAAACATCAAACACAAACATAGCAATCAAATGTGAGTCTAGAAAGTGTGTGTTCTGAATGTTGCATTTAATTAGCCATAAGCTACAAACCTGTATCTATCACTGAACTGGGCCTGTCATATTATATCATTATAAGATAAGATTCTCCAACTAGAGTCAAGCAGTGGTAAACTTGTAAGGGGCCTTGGAAGTCATTTAATACAACTCTCTAATTTTACAAATGATAAAACTGAATCACAGAGAAGTTAAAGTGTTTGCCTAAGATCATTTAGATACTCAGTGGAAGGGCTAGGGCACAAACCCAGGTCTCTGAATATCTAGTCCTGAGTTATGTTCTGAATTTAGGGTCTTTTTCTTCAAAATTATATTATCTACAGTAATATTTCAAAATTCAAGGAATTAAAAAAGAAAGAAAAATCATACCCAGAAGTGGATAGAATGATAAAACAAGTTATATTTTTCTTCCTCTTCCCAAATCTGAAGCTATCCCGGCATAATCGGGTGCCTGAAACATGTCCTGGCATATTTCATTATTCTTTTTAATGCACTGCTGGGCAACGAGCCCAAGACCATTGGAGAGCAAAATGAGTACCACATTAAATACTGCAATGGCATGAATCGCTCCATATAGCTGTATAGCAACGTATTATCTTAGTACTTGTTACAAGCTGTTCAAATTTTTTAGGAAATACCTAGAAGACTCTCAAAGCCAAGAAGATCCAGGGAGACTCACACCCTTAAAAGTACAGTAGCCATAGTAGGCAAGGTGAAGTGGAAATGATGACTGTAAATGTATTGTTAATTGGCAAGTGACATAGTCCATAGTTGCATTCAAACACCTGCCTGCTTAAGGGAAGTTAGGCCTGCAGGCATTAAGAGGCCAGAAATAGAAGTATGCTAGAGCATTAAGTGGCCACCTCATTTAGATATAGCAAAACTGTACATTTGCTGAGCTTTACTAATTATTCTTGTCTTTTGGAATCAGGTGAATTCTACTGAGCACCATAGTTCTTGGCATTGCTTTATCTTCCCCGGAGCTATGCCATGGACTTCCTTAGCACTTTTAGCAATGAAATACAGCTCACAAGAACTCACAGAAGAGATGTTGAATTCTAAAATTCTCATTGAATTCTAAAACTTGTTACCTGGGGTCAGATTTCAGATTCCTTGAAATTGGTTTTACACATATACATGAAAATACACGTATGTATACATATATGTATATATGCATTTGCATGTGTGAATCTATCTGCATACATATTCAATACATATGCATATCTATGAGTCCCTTGTTATAATTTTGTTGTAAATATTACCATTTCATAAGAAAAAAGCATACCTCTAAAATTATCCATATATATACAAATATATATGGATAATTTTAATATTACTCATAGAAAATAATTATGCATATACGTAATATTTTCGAGTTGGAAGGGACCTCAGAAATCATCTGGTTCAACTTCCTAACATGATCCAGTGGTTTGCTCAAGATTACTAGGTTTCTTAGGAGCAGAAGTTAGAGTAAAACTTATGGTAGCCACGTTCTTTCTACTGCTGATTTCTATTTATTCTTTCATTATCAGAAGGTCAACCAATAAAAGTTGTATTTTTTACTCACAAATACCTCTTACTCTAAAATTATGCTTTTCTTATATTTAATTTTATGAAGTCCCAGAAAAGTCCAATTACTACTACTACTACTACTACTACTACTATTACCACCATTACTACTACTATCCATGTAATCTGTGTGTGTATAATAAAAGGTGATTTGTCCATTAGGTGAAAATGAAAAAATAATACATAAATTATATAAAATGAAATTAAAGCATTTTTCTAATTTCTCCAAATTTGAAACAAGAGGATGTATATCTCCCTTCTCTCCCCCCCCCCCCCCAGGAAATCACTGCAAGTTCCTAGTAAATGACTATTCATTCAAAACTAGTTGTTGGCTTCAAAGAAATTAAATGATTTTTGATCAAAAACCTTAGAGTAACTAGGTCAGTTTGTACTACAATAATCATATATCGCAAACATGCAACTCAAATGATTAAGATAAAAATATGTTTAGAAAAAGGGAAAAGTATAAGCAAACAATGGTCCTCAAGTTGAACAAGGTGGACCATCTGGATTCTGGATTATACAATGGTATAATTTTACATGGTCACAAGCAATGTTTAATTGTATATTGATAGTTGGTGACTTCTATGATATTAAAATGCACTTCTAACAGCTGCAGATCTAAGCTTTTTATGGATCTTGAAAATGAAATCTGGAGTTCTCCCAGTTGGCGTGGTGTGTCATCATCATTCATCAACAACCTATCCACTGAAGTCTGGTAAAAGCTTTATGCTGTTCTCTCCACTGTTGACTGAACATCTGATACCCATGACCACAAGGAGAGAACAAGGGAATTAAAATGTCAAATATATCTTGTAAGGAGTAATGCCATTTCTTTCCCATTAGAAATCTTACTTTAATAAACATCAGTATTAGTTCACTGCAGGTATTGCTTAGGGATATATCTGAATTACAAAATGTAGAGTAACATTTTCTTCCTTTATGTTAATTCTAATAAAATTTGAATTTGTCTAGCTATAGAAAAACACTGGATAACCATACTGTACAATCTTTTAAAAAAAACTGAAATGAATAATACTTTATGTCTCTCTAATTATAAAATATATGTATATTTACATATGTATATATGTGAATATACATGTGCATATATACATATGTGCATTTGATTTTCTCAACTTGAAGTATTTATGTGATTTTACTAAAAATATCATTTTCATTTTTGTGCAGGAAACCTTGAACATTCATAGGTATGTGCAGAAGAGGAGATAGAGAGAGAGAGAGAGAGAGAGAGAGAGAGAAGAAGAAGAAGAAGAAGAAGAAGAAGAAGAAGAAGAAGAAGAAGAAGAAGAAGAAGAAGAAGAAGAAGAAGAAGAAGAAAGAGGAGGAGGAGGAGAGCGGAGCGCAATGCACACAAGTTAATATCTGCAAAAAGGAGTACGTTTTCATAAAACTATTGAGGAATCTACTCCAGAAAATGCAAAAGTAACTTGTCAAATTAAGTCATCCCAAATGAAGCTCCTGGGTCCAGTGAGCTTCCTTTATGCTAGTGACACCAAAGTCCTGAGGATAACCCATGTCTCAGGCAGGAGTTTGGAGCTCAGACCCAGGGGCTGGAACTCTCCTCAAGGCATATGTTTTTCATCAGAGAATACTTCAACCAGGGACCTCAAAGGGAAATTAGAGATGCTCCTTTCCATTTTTTACCCTGGGTTCTTTCTGATAAAATTGCCACTGCTCCTTCTACTCCCCATCCCAACAACCTTGTCTTTCCTCTCTCCTACATTTTATGGCTTATTTCATAGTTACAATTTTGTAGAAAAGTACATATTATCAGAATTAATGTTTTCTTATAAAAATTGTATGTAGAAAGATATATTTTCAGCAAAAGACTGAAGCTTTTTTTAAAGCAATTGGGGTTAAGTAACTTGCTCAAGGTTACATGGCTAGTCATTATTTATGTGTGGGTGCTCATTTTCTGAGGCCAGATTCGATCCCGGGTCATCCCAACTCCGAGGCCGGCGCTCTTACTCACTGCACCACCTAGCCGCCCCAAAGACTGAAATTTTTGATGGTTGCAGGAACATAACCCTTTATTTCCCATAGGTTCAAAATATATCAATATTCAAATCTTTTACTTTCACAGTTTTCTTTCAACCTTACTCCCGTGAAAGTTGTGAACTGCCTGTATGTGTGTATACTCAGCATGTATATGTGTGCATGTGTGTACACCCATAAATACACATGCATATGCTGTATAACATCTATATATGTATACATACACATAAACACATGCACACATATGGGTATGTGTGTACATACATATACTATACACAGACGGACACTTGAAGAGGCATACCCACAAGCAGACTATCACAATAATTCAGTGAGTGAGATGATGAAGACCTACACTAGAGCAGTGACAGTGACAGAGGAGAGAAGGGGGCTTACTAGGTGCAGTATGATGAAACTGTGCTTTATGAAGAGTGCAATTCATAAGGAAAGAGTTGGAATCATGGAAACATCCATTCCAATACCATCTTTACGCTCATTAGCTGTGCGACCCTTTGCAAATCATTTAACTACCCTGTGCTACAGTTTCCTCATCCATAAATTGAGAATGCAGAACACAATGGTTCTGAAGGTCACTTTCAGCTCTAAATCTATCATTCTATGCTAAGATTTATTTGGCAGCTGAGTATAGAATGGATTGCAGGTGGGAGAAAGGAGAAGCTACTACCTACATTAAGTTAGGTAAGACACATCTGGCTCATTTAGCACTCAATCAATAGCCCCTAGTGACTGATGCATATGGGATGCTAAGGAGAATGAATCAAAGATAACACTGAAAATTCCAAATAATTCGTAAATTAAAAATTAAAACTGTTCTCAACTTGTGCCTCACTCCCATCAGATCAGCATACTTATCAAAAAATAATTAAATAAATACTATGGAAAAAAAAAAACAGGTACATTAATGTGCTGATGACCAGACACCATAGAAAGTAATTTGGAATTATGAGCTTAAAGTTATTACTTTTTCATACCCCTTAACCACAGAGAACCCATTTTAAAGTTATACATTAACTCCATAAAAATGTTTACATCAGCTCTTTTTAGGGGGACAAAGAATTAGAAACTCAAAGGGACTGGGAAATAGTTCAAAAGTTATGGTATATAAATGTAATGGAATACTATTATACTATATGATGATCGAGAAAGTTTCAGAGAAATCTTAGAAGACTTTTATAATCTGATATAGAAGAAATTAAATAGAAACAGAATGATTTAATAAAAAAACTGTAAAGACAAAATACTTTGAAAGACCTTAGGACCCTGATCAGCATAATGGCAAACCAAAATTCCAGAAAACACACCAAGAAACATCCTAATATTTATTTCCAGTGCAAAGATGATAGAGTGAGACAGGAATTCATCTGATCTCTATGAAAAACTCCTCAAAACAACCTTGGAATAATGCTTCAGAAACCATTTGGAGGAGTCAAACAGTTTTCAACCTAGGACTGCTTGGAGGAGCAGCAGAAAAGATCTCTTTAGGGTGGGAAGAGAACAGAGTCAGTGAACAAGACAGTGACAGTGCATGTCCTGGAGGGCCTAAAATGAAGCTCCAAGCCCTAGTACAAGCCAACAGTATGACCCACCCTCCAGTGCAAGTCTCCACCCCTGATACAAGACAGCACCAAGATCCTGCTCCCAGTACAAACCAGCCACAAAACTTCCCCCTAGGGTAAGCCAGCATCTAGGCCCTGAGCTCTGGACAAGAGTCTTGGGACACTGGCCTCTACAATCCAGAGTTACATAAAGTAAAGAGTCACAAAATGGCAGAAAAAATTAGCAAAACAACAAAAATAACAACTGGTGAAAAGGAGGTTCAAGACACAAACTTAGAAGAAAACAATTTGAAAGCAACTACATGCAAAGCCTTAAAGAAAAAAAAATGTAAATTGCTCTCAGACCCCAAAAGAACTCCTGGAAAAGCTCAAAAAGTATTCTAAAAACCAAATGAGAGATAGATAATAAATGGGAAAACAAATGAGAAAAATGTAAGAGAATCATGAAAAAAAAAAGAAAAACCAGTCAACAGCTTGTTAAATGAAGCACAAACAATAAAAAGATACACAATTTTCATCAAAGAAAACAAAAATTTTGCACAAACAAAACCAATACAACCAAAATTAGAAAAGAAGAAAACTGAGTGAATATGTTTATGAAAAAGGATATGAACAGGCATTTTTCAGATGAAAAAATCAAAACTATCTATAGTCATATAAAAATGCTCTAAGTTACTATTGATAAGAAAAAGGCAAATTAAAACAACTGTGAGGTACCACATCACATTTATCAAATTGGCTAATATGCCAGAAAAAAAAATGATAAATTTTAAAGGGGATATGGGAAAACTGACACACTAATGTACTGTGGGTAGGGTTGTGAACCATTCCAGAAAGTGATTTGGAATTAAGTCCAAATACCTATAAAACTGTGCATATTATTTGGCATCATTAGGTCTGTAAGCCAGAGATTTAAAAATAGAGAAAAAGGACCTAATAGTACCACTTTTTGTGGTGGTTAAGAATTGGAAATTGAAGGGATTTGGTGAATCACTGAAAAAATTGTGGCATATACTTGTAATGGAATATTATTGTGCTATAAGAAATGATGAGCAGGATGATTTCAGAAAAGCCTAGAAAGGCTTACATAAACTGATACAGAGTGAAGTTAGCAGAATGAGGAGGACATTGTACACTGTAATCATTTTGCTTAATGATATGTTTGTAAAAAGCTGTTTTTCCTCCTCAACGAGGTAGAAATGACAGATTTTTCATTGTTTGAAAAAAATCACTATTGATTTAAAATTCAATTAAATTAATTTTTATTAAAACAAAAAACAAGGTAATCTTGAGTTTTTAGACTGGGTAACTAGGTTAATTCTTATTGCCATTAAGAAAGATAGAAAATTGTCCAGAATATCAAGGGAATTAATGAAAAGAAATGCTAGGGAAGGTGGATTACCCATACCAGATTTTAATCTGTATTATAAAGCAGCAGTCATCAAAACTACTTGGTACTGGCTGAAGAATACAGTAGGGGCTCAATGGAATAGATTGGGCGCACGAGACTCAGCAATTAATGACTATAGTAATCTATTGTTTGATAAACCCAAAGACCCCAGTTTTGGGGATAAGAATGCACTATTTGACAAAAACTGCTGGGAAAAATAGAATATAGTATGGCAGAAACTGGGCATAGACCATTATCTAACACCATATACCAAAATCAAGTCTAAATGTGTGCACGATCTATGTATAAAGGATGATACTGTAAGCAATCTCGGAAAGCAAGGAATAGTTTACCTGTCAGATTTGTGGAGATGGGAAAGACTTTATGACCAAACAAGAATTAGAGAGCATTATAAAATGCAAAATGGATAATTTTGATTACATTAAATTGAAAAGCTTATGTACAAATAAAGCCAATGTAACCAAGATTAAGAGATAGGTAGGAAATTGGGAAAGAATTTTTACAACTTATGTCTCTGATAGAGGACTCATTTCTAAAATACACAGAGAATTAAGTCAAATCTATAAGAATACAAGTCATTCCCCAATTGATAAATGGTCAAAGAATATGAACAGGGAGTTTTCAGAGAAAGAAATTAAAGATATCTATAAGCATATGAAGAAATGCTCTAAATCACTATTGATTAAAGAAATGCAAATCAAAACAACTCTGAGGTACCACATCTCAGCAGTCAGATTGGCTAAGATGACAAAACAAGAAAATGACAAATGCTGGAGAGGATCTGGGCAAATTGGAACACTAATGCATTGCTGGTGGAGTTGTGAACTGATCCAACCTTTCTGGAGAGCAATGTGGAATTATGCCCAAAGGGCTATAAATGATTTCATACCCTTTGACCCAACAATACCACTTCTAGGGTTATATCCCAAAGAGATCATAGAAGTGGGAGGAAGACCCATATGTACAAAAATATTTATAGCAGCTTTTTGTGGTTGAAAAGAATTGGAAATTAAGGGGGTGCCCATCAATTGGGGAATGGCTGAACAAGTTGTGGTATATGCACGTAATGGAATACTATTGTGCTATATGAAACGAGGACCAGATGGACTTCATATTTACCTTGAGAGGCTAATATGAACTGATGCTGAGTGAGAATAGTAGAACCAGTAGAAATTTGTACGCAATCACAGATACAACACGTGTGTGAAGTAGGATAGACTGGACTCTTCTCAGCAATGCAGTGATATAAGTCAATCCCAAAAGACTCTTTTTACAATTCTGAAAAATTTATTTTTTCCACTAGCTCCACATTGGTCTACAAACGCTAGGCAGCTTCTTCTTTCATGACACATGGTCCCATGAAAGCTTTCTTTTCCTCCATGGTCTGTAACCGGCCATGACCAAATTTGGAGGTGGTGTTGATGAACTTCGGGTCGATCTACTCCAGGGTGCGATGTTTGGTCTGTATCAGCAGAGTCTTCTTCAGGGTGAGGACTTGCTTCTTGGTCCCAACAACACAGCCTTTCAGCAAGATAAAGTCATTGGTCACTTCACTGTAGTGGAGGAAGCCTCCCAGAGGGTTGATGACAAGAGTCAGACAGATCATAATCAGTGGACGCGTTGTTTTTGATCAGCTTGCCATTCTTGATCTGGTAGCCCTGGCCAATCTTTTAGATCTTTTTGTTGATCTCGGTGCGATGGCCAGCTCGAGCCACAGAGAAGGCCACGTGGGCAGGATGCCAAGCTCCAATACATGCCACTTTATGCAGGCCTCAGTGGGGTTTTCGGGGCAATTTCTTCATGTGCCAGCAGCTGGTAACACCTTTGTAGCCCTTCCCCTTGGTCACTCCAATGACGTCAATCATCTTGTCCTGAGCAAACATAGTGGACACAGGCACCTGCTGCTCCAGCTTCTCGCGGGCCCAGTCCAGCTTCTCAGCCACGCTGCCCCCATTCACCTGGATCTCCATCAGGTAGAACTTCTTCTGTCTCAGAACGAGGAGGCTCATCTGAGTGTGGGCAATGACACAGATCACCTGGCAGTACTTCTTCATGCTGCTGTAGTCTTTCTCCAGCTGCTTTTTGCCGTCATCATCTTGCCACTTCTCGCAGTACTTGGTGAAGGCCTTCTTCTTGGACTTATGCCAGTTCTTATAGAATCGCCTCTTATGCTCATCACTGATGTGCTCAGAAAAGATGGTTTTGAAGCTCCGCAGGCCCCGGGGGGTCTGCCTGTAGCCCACAATACCTATGATGACCATGGGGACGTTTCCACAATGGTAAAGGCCTCTATGACTTCTTTCTTGTTGACCTTCAAGCCAGGCCTGTCCACCTCTCACAGATGTGGGTCATGCTGGCCTTATAGCCCAGAAAGGCTGTCAGGTGGATGGGCTTGGTGTGGTCATCTTTGGGGAAGCTCTTCACCTTTCTCTGGTGCCTGCTACTTCTCTTTCGAGGCAGGAAGTCCAGAGACCCATGCCTGGGAGTGAAGAACTTCCTGTGGGACATGCTGCCACTGTTTCACCCACAGCTTCCACCCAGGTGAGTTGAGAGAGCCCAAATGACTCCTGATGGAGAGAGATGTCTATATCCACAAAAAGAATTAGAAAGAACTGAGTTTGAATCCAGATTGAAGCAAACTACTCGATCTTCTTTTTCTTGTTTGGTTTTATTTCCTCTTTACCATTTTTCATTCCATCTGGTACAATCCGCCTTTGTAACCTGACTAATGTCTAATGTAAAAGTATTTGCAAATCCTATACTTGATTTATGCCATCATGGGGGGGGGGGCGGAGTTAGGGGAGGAAGGGAAAGAAAATTTGAAATGCAAGGAATTGTGGAATTGAATCTTGTAAACTAAAAGTAAACAAACAAATTAATAAAGACCAAAAAAAAAAAAAAGAAAGATAGAAGTATCAGGAAGTAGAAAAGCTTTGTGTGTCATGATATGATAAGATTGATTTCATGTATCCTGAGTTTGAAATAATGGCAGACAGAGCTCTTTAATAGAAAGGAAAAAGAAGTTGGACTGGAGGTATAGATCTGACAGCTAATGATTTCATCAAAGGAAAGCATATAAAGAGAAAAATTAGCATAGGGCTATGTCCTACTTTTAGGGTACACAAAGATGTGAGACAGAAGGGGAAAGATTATTTATACTTCAACACCAAGACAGTCTCTTGTAGCTGAACATTTAAAAAATCTTAAAGTATTATGTAGAATAAACTTGAAGTATTGTTTATATTAGTATATAATTATAGCTTATTTTATTTTATCTTATTTACATTAGACCCAAAATATTGTTTATGCACTACAAAATATTTTTCATCATACAAATATAAAGAATAAAACGTCACAAAATGTAAATATTTGTATATTTACTACTTCTATCTTAGGTACTTCATTTACTCTGGAACAAGATTATGATGTGATAATTTCACTCTTCAAACTTGAAATTTGTTATAATGTTTTTAACAAGTAAAACCTAATTCTAAATAAAAACATCTAAGACAATAGAAAAACACAATTTTATTATCTCAGATACTGACGTCCTTGATCTCTTGAAACATTTGGTTGGACCATTTGAGTTTTAGGTTGTTTTTTTTTCTCCTTTCACTAAATAAGCATTAATCAAGCTGGGAATACAAAGGGAAAGCAAAAGATTCTCCCGTTAATACTGTTATATTTTTATAATGTAGATGAATATAAATGATAACATACAATATATTTTCAGAACTGATAAAGTGTTAAATATAATAAAAGCTTAAGAATAAATGGAAAGAACTGATCCTCATTTTATAATTCAACCTTAAAATTATCTTTTAATTCTGAAATATCTTAGAAAGAATACCATACGAGTGCTTTTTTAACATTGGATTTTAATGAAGGCAGAAGATAGATTTATTTTTATGGCTATTGACTGACAGCTTGCTAAAATTATTTGGAACATTTAGCAAAACACATTTGGTTCATTGAGGTAGAGAATTTGCTTTAATTTTTTTACTATTCAGTTCACTTTTCCCCCCTAAATTCTGAATATGTGATCATACTGAATGGATAATTTTGACTTGAGTAGATCAAATAAGTGAATTATAATGGTGTGAATTCTCCAAGGACAGCCTTCTTGTTTTGCATATGTTAAACTGCAGGTGCTCCTAATGGCTGCTGAAATTGACAAGTTGAAGGCATCATAGCCATGTTCCCCACAAGACATTTTAAATCACGCACATTGGGAAATGATGACACAATTTATACTCTACAAACATGTGGTCATCTTTGTACTGCCTGACATCTGAAAATAATAATAAGACCACTAAAAATCCATACTACCTTAGAATTTAATTTTTTTCCATTGAGGAATAAAGAACTCTCTTGAAGCTTCATCTCAATATACTAATGAAAACAGAAAATGAATGCTCCTGTTAAAATCTATTAGAATTCCTTTCTAGTGTAAGCATGCAGCATGGTTTTAAGGTAAATAAATTATCCATTAGTACCAAGCAATCTTCCAAAATTCTTCCTGCTTTCCCAATTGGCAGGCAGAGAGTGTAAAACAGATGCAAATATGAGTAGCAGATAATGAGATAAGTGAAGAAGCAGGAGTACAAATGGCAAGTGAAATGCTCCTCAGGGAGATGAGCACTGCATGCCATGCAGAAATTTGGAGTTATCAATGCTACTGCAGATGACTGGACCGAGAATTGATCTTTGAAGCCCTGAAGCATTACATCTCATTCATTTTGTCTAATTATATGCCTTTCACAGTAATTCTGAATAAGAATGAATTCTTAGTTTTAGCAAAGAATTTGTATTCTGGTAAGGAGGAGAAATGCATGATGCAAGAGAATATACAGCTGCTTATTATCTCACAAATCAGTTTCTCAAATTGCTAAGTAACCTTGAATAAGTCACCTACATTCGTCTACTTTTATATCCAGTTTTTTTAATAACTTACAGGCCTCTGCAAAGGAATTCTTGAAAAGATTGCTGGGCTAACAGAAGTGCTAGGGCCTGGGTTTTGTGACTTACTGGCAGTGTCATCTCCAGTGTGGTAATCACAGGAAACTGAACATTTACCCTCTCCTTAGTTTCAGAAGCGAGGGAGGGAGAGAGAGTGGTAAAAAGAAGTTCTTCCCTGAGCCATTCCAGGAGTGGAACTGGGACAATTTGTGATTTTTTTTACTCTACTTCTGACTGGCTGAATCAAAACATCATAAGATTTTGGAGATGGAGGAAACAAACAACTGAGAATTTATCTAGTGCTCAAGAAACCTCTCAGCAACTGAGAAGTTAAAGGATTATTTGATCAATATTATATGAGTAGTAAAAGCTATAGTTGGAATTGTAACCCAGTTCCTACAAGTTCAAATCTTATGCTCATTCCAATAACTATGCTTAACCTTTCTCTGACATAGTTCTTTCCATTATGTTTCCTCTTGCCTGATCCCAAGTTTTCCCCTTTTCTGATGAAAACACCACTATACTTTTCAGTCACTTCATTTTACAGTCTAGAAGTATTTCCAGTGAATTGCCCAGTCTTATCAGTTCCATCTCCTCAACATTTCTAGTATATGTCCCCCTCTCTCTATTCACCACAACCAGCCTAGTTCAGTTCTCATTAAGTTTCCTTTGGATTATAACAGCTGCCCAGTTTGTCTCAGTACCTCTCAAGGATCTCCCCTCCTCTCCAATTTTCCTCTGTCCACCTACCAAATTAACATACCTTAAACAAAAGTCTTACTATTTTCATTTTCCAAAAATCTTCCCAAGAAGATTCAGTGGTTCCCAATTGCCCTTAGGATTAAAGTAACATTTTGTTGTGTGGCACTTGTTTTTTGCATCACATCATTTCATCTCTCATGTCTCCACTTTTGTTAGGACTGACACCCATGGCTGGAATGTTCTCTCTCTGTCTCTTGGAACCTCTTAGTTTCCTTTAAGGGTCAACTTAGTGTCAGCTTCTACAAGAGACATTTATTCCCCCAATTGTTAATATCCTCCTATTCAATGCATATTTATCTAATAATATACATATGTATGTTATGTAAAATATGCAGTTATATGCACATATACAATTAATTAAATGTACATATATAATAGTGAAAATATGTTTACATACATATACAAAAGTAAAATATACTTATATGCACATATGCAAAAGTTTAAAAAGTATACTTATAAAAGAACAATTTCTATCCTCCTAATAGAATATAAGCTCATTTAGAAGTCCTTTGTCATTTTATCCTCAATGCTTGGCAGTGACTTGAACATAAAAGGCATGTAATAAATGTTTGTTGATTTATTAATTGATCTTCTAATACTTTTTTTTTAAAGCAATTGGGGTTAAGTAACTTGCTCAAGGTTACATGGCTAGTCATTATTTATGCGTGGGTGCTCATTTTCTGAGGCCGGATCTGATCTCGGGTCATTCAAACTCTGAGGCCGGCACTCTTACTCACTGCTCCACCTAGTCGCCCCTTTAGGGCAATTGGGGTTAAGTAACTTGCCCAAGGTTACATGGCTAGGTTTTTTGTTTGTGCAGATTAAGTGTTGGAGGCCGGCTCCGAACTCAGGTCCTTCTGATTCCAGGGCCGGCGCTCTATTCACTGCGCCACCTAGCCACCCCGATCTTCTAATACTTTCAAGAATGGTGACATTAAAAAATCTGCCAATTTTAAGTGTTCTTGCATAGACCAAATGAAATAACAAATGACACTCTTTGTAAGACCCAAAGTACTATGCAAGTCCATGCTATTAACATTATTATTACTGTCCTCCTCACTTGGGTCTTACTCAAATGAACATGGAAATACAATCTGCCAATGGGGCAGGACAATCTTCATCTCCTCAAGTCAGAATGAAGAGGTCAATGTTTAGCTAAATTCTCTAGGAATTGATATTTTTGCTTAGGTTCATAGCTTAGAATGTGAGAAGATTTACTTAACTCTCTGAGAAGGCTGAGTGGACAAAGAAGTTGAGAAATACCATTAAACAGAGGCAGAAAAGCTTAAACTGGAACTTGGGACCTCCTGTGCTTCCTGGATGGAGCCTATATTATAATATGTGGTGTGGCAGCTTCTTGAAGCTATCAACTTCTGATCCCTTTAATCTTAGGAGAGAGGGGCTGAGTGAATTATGGAAGGGGACTTGAGGAGAAAGTCTGGCACTGATCCATCCCAACAGTGGAACCATAGCAGCTTGCAATGTTTCTGACTCCACTGATTTCTGGTTCTAAGGGTGGAAGTAGAGAGGACAGACAGCTGAGTGCTACATCAACATGCATCCCAATATATCAGTATCAAAATAACTGTTGGCTCATGAAAGTTATGCCAACAGACTACCAGTTTGGGTAATGCATGCTGGAAAGACTGAAAACAGGTTGGCTAAAAACTTAGACATCTTTTGTAGGACAGCCAGAATCACAAAGTGTACAGAAATTCAAATCAGTTTAAGTGAGGGTACAGTAAGTATTGAGTACCACTAAGCCACTATAGGACTGTATTTTCTATCAGCATATAGGGTACCTACAGTGGACTAATAATATATCTTTTAAGTACTAAATATAAACTAAATATTTCTGGCTGTTTCACAAAGTATAAGTGGAGAAAGGGTCCAGATTGTACATGCAATGGGGGAAGGGATTTTTTCTTTGTGTTTCCAGAGGCTAAATTTGAAGAAATAAAAAGATTCTTGTATAGACATCAGCACATACAATAGCTATAGGTGCATACAAAATTCATACCCATATAAATGATATAAATACAAACATATATAGAGTACTCTTAGTACCTTGCCAATTCACTCCTATTAGCCTTCTCCATTTATCTCCCCCAAACCCTCCAAACTTCCACATCTCCTTTTTTTTTGGCTTCCCAACCTATTGTGTGACTTGTGGCTATTCCAGTTAGACATATTTTTCATGATCTCAATATAAGAAAGTGGGTCAAGCAGTGTAGGCTGAGCTCTAGTTCAAAGCAAAGCTTTATAAGTAATATGAAATGTGAATTATGCAAAAAACCTCCTTCGCAAGATACCATTTTATGAAGTGTTCAAGATGCCAAATCAAGTAAGTTCTCCCTTTCATCCCCAAATACAGAGAAACCCAGCACATGAACAGATTCGCTTTTCAGTATTGAAGAGAATCATCTTTATGAACAACATGAGCAGGTCATTTATACACACTTATAGTAGCAGGATTTCAGATCTGGAAGATAATATAAGGATAATGTGCTCTAATCTTCCATTCCCATCCCAATCACCATTGTACAGATGAACAATCTAAGACTTAGAAAGCTTTTACCATGATCACATTGAACATTATTGGAAAAAACTGGAGACAAATTTTATAAAATTCCAAATTCAGGAAATCTGTTGAATACCATAAAAGTTAATGAAGATGAAAACTAATCCTAAGTATCATCACCATCAATACTTTCTGGGTGTCATTTTGTTAACTATGGATTATATGTCTGACTAGAAAAAAAATCAGATACAGTAGGAGAACTCATAACAAGAAAAATCTGTCAATAACAAATAGAAACTAATCACTCACAGCCCTGACATTGTAAATAAACCTAGGAAGGGGGAAAACAGAAAGAAAAGAGCTGGCTTGCAGGCAGATGGGGAAATATGGACCTATTTACTCTACATCAATTAAGGAGCTGATGTTTAAAAACGATTTGTAATTGGATGGAAAAATACTATAGTTAACTCAAACAAAATTAAAATCACCCCAAATATCTTTTAAAATATTTCATTCTATTTAAAGCCCTTTTTCTCTGCCCCTAAAGAAAAGTTGCCTGATCTGAAGCCCTTGGGGATGTTGAACAAATAAGTCCTTGGGTAACCTATGAGTGATGGCTATGCTTAGATCAAAAGAAATGATAATTCTTTTAAAAATGGTATTCTAGGTCAGAGAAGCTACGGCAAAGTTCTTTTATGACAACTAGTCTCAAAACAACTACTTCAGAAAGAAATCTTAGGAATGGTCAAAATATGTCTAAGCAACAAAGAACCTAACAGTTGATGTGTCACAATGAATTAAAAAATAAAAAAAAACACGCCAAACTCCTAAGTATGTAACAATTTCCACCAAAAAGGATTTTAACAAAGTGATGACAACAACAAAAAAGGGACCCACAGAAATTCATGGCATCCTGGTATCACACATGACATGAGCCTCAAGATGACATTAAAAACAATTACAGTCTAAGAAAAATATTTCCTTTCCCCTACTCTGGTCATGGAAATTCTATACATGATATCATATCACCCTCTAGCTAATCAGAAAGTTAAGTTATCAAAGAAAATACCACCAGATTAAGAGGACCAAGAAGATTAAAAGTAGGGCAGTGAACAATATTATCTCCACATGCTAAAGCAAACCAGGCTGCAGAAGATATATTTGGCACCTCCAAAGGACATAGGTTGTCTTTATTATGCACTTTTTCTCCTCTTGGAAGAAGACATTTTAAAGACACAGAATAGAGTAGAAAACAGAACAAATGATTTTTACTGTTTTTACCATAACTAATCTTTGTCTTCTATATTTGATGACAATTCTACACTCTTAGTTCTTGTGTATATAAATGTAACCTAAAGCAGTGATTTGTAAAATCTAGGTATTATTAATTTAAGATAAACAAACAGACAGATAAAGAAATGTGTGTGTAAACACACATATAAATAAACAAATGTATGTACTTATGTATCAACCCTTTGGTTTATTGCTCAAAGTGAGTTTTGCACTTTCTAGTTTAGTCTCCCAACTAGGAAGGCTATTGCAAAGAATTCCTTTTCCAAAATGAGTTTACTGATGACATCACATGGCCAATTCTGAGTTACTGAAGACAATGGTTATGTTTATGGGGATACAACAGCTAGAATATTACACAAGAGAACCATCAATTTCTCTTCCGTAGTCATTTCTTTTAATCTACCTAGATACACTGAAGCTAAACTAATGATGGAATGATTCAGCTAAGTCATTAACCTCTCTAAAATTTCACAAGACATAAATAAATGGAAATGAAATTGAAGCCAGAGTACTATCATTGTTTCTTTTATAGAAAAAACTTAAAAGTCATTTTAAATTCTACACTGGAAGGAGGACTCTTATTTTTATGCCTTCCATTTATCCTCAGCAGCTTTCTTTAAGTCATTTTCTTTCTTGTTGTAGGTTGTGTGTGGAACTTAGGGTTTTCATGGACTACAAGCTCAATATAAGTTGGCTGTCTGATATGTCAGTCAAAAAATCTAAGGTGCTCTTGGGCTATGTTGAAAGATGGCATACCTTCCAGGAACAAGGAGATGACACTCATTCTGTATTGTAAGGCGAAGCACATCTGATATATTGTATTCATTTCTGGTAAACACATTGATAAGCTATAGACTGTCTAGTGCATAAGGAAGGTCCTTGAGTGCATGTCATATAAGGGTTAGGTAAAGGTATTTGGAATGTTTAGTTTGGAGGAGTTAATACCCAGCGGTGACAGGATAGCAGCAGTGTGTTGGAGCCAGCTCAAAATGGCTCATGAATCTACTGTCAAATTTTCAGTGTGGGCATTTACACTTTGGAAATCAGCAGACTCCACAAATCTGGACTTGACTGTTTTATTCATTGTCTAGACTTAGAAAATTATAGATATATAATAGTGAAGATTAATTATAAAAGTATGCCAAGTGAGTATCTTTCCCCCAGAGAGCCCATTGTTATTTTTCAGTCAAATTCTTTTTGATACTCTTATGCCTTCATTAGAAGAGGGATTAGAAACTTTCTATTTGTCCCCAGAAGGCTGAACCAGGAGCCATAGATGAAAGTTGCAAAGTGACAAATTTAGGTTTGAAATAAGGATGGGGGTAGAACTTCCTATCTATCACAACTATATAAAATTGAGATGGGCTTCTTTGGGAAGTAAAAGGTTTCTGCTTATTAGGAAGTTTTCCCTCATATTCAAGTCTGAATGGTCTCTTTTTAGAGATGCAATAGAGGAGATTTGGGGGAGGTATGAATTGAACTCCTTCCCACTCTATAAAATTCTGTGATTCTTTTGTTATAATATCCTGTGCAATCCTATTAACTTTACCAGGCATTCCCAATTCCTTATAGCTTCACTTTCTCCACAAACCTATATAATGATTTGGCACCATGGAAATTTTTTTTTACACTGGGGTGAGAATCTCATCTCTGAAGCACTGGAACACTTAACTCTACAGCTGATCAATTAATAAGCACAAATGCCATACCCTAGGATTGGATGTGTTTGAGTCATCTGTGTTCAAAGGCAGAATAAGAATCCTCTCATTTTATAAATGATGATTTTGAAGGCTAGTGAGATAAAGTGACTTGACTGATATATAACTAATAACCATTAGAATTAGTTCTTTTCCATCCAAAATCCTTGCTTATTTTACTATAACGCATAGATCCCTACAATCAATCAGTAAGCATGTACTATGTACCAGGCACTGTACAAAATGCTGGGGAGATAAAGAAAAAGTAAAAACAGTTCCTGCCTTCAAGGAGTTTACATTCTAAATAGAGGGACAATACACAAATGAGTATAAACAAAATACACAAAGAGTGGATGGAAAGTAACCTTAGAGGAAAAGTCTCCAACAGTGGAGGGAGGTATATTTGAAGGTTACCAGGAAAGCCCTGTAGCAGAAGATCACATTTGAGTGGCATCTTAAAGAGCTTTATCACTAGATCTTTTATTTCAGTTTCTGGTGCCCTTGTGGTTATATATATGATAGAATGTTTTGTGAATCAAACACGCCTAAGTGGATGTGGATAGCCATGCATCTCACCAAGTGGAATAACACGACTACTTTTAAGATTTTTACTCCAATGTGGAAACTTAAGTTTTCTTCATATGCATAAATGTTGACCATTCCTTCAAAACAAAACAAACAAATGAAACTCATGAGATTTTGCAATGATATTTTGTACTTTTCCCCTTGTGAATTTTTAGACAGCCAGCTGAAATAACAGAAAAGTTCTGAGATAGCTTTCAACAATAACATATGAGAAAATTATGATCTTTGTGTAGGCTTTGGTTAAAATATGCATCCTAAGCAAAATAAATGACTATTGGTCATTTTAAAATTACGTATCTTCCTGGATACATACTTCCAACTTGTTAATAACCCTTTAAAGACTTCTCTAGGGTCCCATTATTTAGATAAATACCTCTCAAAAATGTTTCTTTGTGTAATTATTTACCCATGTTTCATATCATTTAACCACACAGAAGTCAGTGTGGGAGAAAAGAACCTACATTGAATGTTTTGATTGTGTTTCTACTTAAAATACTTAAAAGTGATACTGAAGGGGACAGCTAACAGTGAATAAAGCACCGACCCTAGACTCAGGAGGACCTGAGTTCAAATTTGGCCTCAGACACTTGGCACTTACTAGCCATGTGACCTTGGCCAAGTCACTTAACCCTAATTGCCCTGCCTTCTCCCCTCCAAAAGGCAAAAAAAAACATGATACAATATCATATAACTTTTTGTTGCACTTAAGTCATCCCCTTACAATTCATAACAGTTGCAAGATAGAATATAAGCTTCCTGACGACAAGGGCTATATTGTTTTTGTGCTTGAATCCCCAACACAATGCCTGACACACAGCAGGCACTTAATATAAGCCTATTGATTGAGGTTGTGGACCTTTCAGTTGAATCTTCCAAAATAGCTATGTTACCACTTCTTTAAATAATTTTTAATCCTATGAAAGTAAACTATTTTGTCTGTTTCTAAACAGCCTGTGACTTTACTTTTAGCCCACTTAATAGTTGTCTGTTAGACACACCTTGAAATAATTAATCTAAAAGCAAGGACAATAAAGCCATTGCAGCAAATTTGAGTAGCATTAAAGAATTAATGTATAGCAAACTGTTCCTTCTTGTATTTCACACTTGAGAAGTCATGATTATCTGGAAGAGAACCAGTGCCTGTTAAGGAATACAAAGTTCCTCTCAATTTATTGACAAAGAACTTTGACACAAGTATTTAAGTTCCTCATTGAATGGTTTAGGAACAAAATTAAAAAGTAATACTGATGGGAGGAAAGTTGAACAAGCACGGTATTACACAAATGAAAGTAGAGTGAAAAGGGTTTTGGTATTTGGTTAATATTCCATAATTTCATTGCCAAAACAGAGAACTTTACCCTATTTGGTTCTGATAAAGCACTACCATATTAACCAAGTAAAAAAGAAATGGATTAAGCTTGTAAATGTGTTTATTAATGGTTGAAACAAGGATAACAGCAGAAAGCAGAAAACTAGCCTTGGGCAAATAACACCCTTCTTGGGACTAGGGTTTCTTCTTCTGTAAAATGAGGAAATAGAAAGGATTAGCAGCATCAAACTCAAAAAGAAATAGAGGGACCTTTAATCCATTCCAGGCTCACATGGAATTTTCAAATGTAATTTTATCTATTGTGTACACTTTCTCTCTCTGTGTGTCTCTCTCTGTCTCTGTCTCTGTCTCTGTCTCTCTTTCTCTGTCTCTGTCTCTCATATATATCCCATAATGTAATTTAGTCTTACTACATTTTTATTTATTTTGCTGAATATTCCCTAATTATCTTTCACTCCGGTTAGGGTTACACTTGGGATTGTGGGCTGGGCCATGTATTTGACACCTCTGGTCTTTGTTCTCCAGTTGTTTTAGTAGTGTGCATCTCTTTATGATACCATTAGGGTTTTCTTGGCAAACATGCTAGAGTAGGTTGCCATTTCCTTCTCCAAATCATGTAATAGATGAGGAAACTGAGGTTTGCCCAGGGTCACACAGCTGGTAAATGTCTGAGGCTGGATTTGAACTGAAGCTGATTGAACTTGAGGCTGATTAGCTCTTCCTAACTCCAGGTCCAGTGCTCTATCTAATACTGTTCCACTTAGCTGTTCCCACCTCTCGTCTAGATGTCTTCAAATTTGGGAATCTTGTGATGCTAAACATGTTAAGATATCACTGGGAAAATTAGACATTCTCAGGCATAGCTAAGAATTCTGATTTGGTTGTCTGTACATACTTTGTAAGAGAGGCATCCTGGCTTATTCAAGAAGACCTATATTCAAGTCCCGCTTCTGATATATGCTAGTTGTATGATTTGAGTTACTCGGCCTCCCAGTGACAACCCTGGTGACAACAGTTGGTATAATGGATAGAGTACTAGGCATGGAATCAGGAAGATCTGAGTTCAAGTCCAGCCTCAAACAATATCTCTGTGACTTGGAGAAGTCACTTAAACCCTCTTTACCTCAGTTTCCTCAAATGTAAAACGGAGATGATAACAGCACCCAATGCAGAAAATTACTGCGTATAAAATATTTATAAAACATGTTGGCACATGGTAGGACTATTTAAATGCTTGTTCCCTCCTGTTATGAGGAGGACTACAGGCTATGTACTTCCTGCTGATTTGCATCAGCAGAAAGACTCTCTGCCTCACTAACCCCACACATTTATAATATCCTATATCTCAACGAGAGAGAGAGAGAGAGAGAGAGAGAGAGAGAGAGAGAGAGAGGGAGAGAGAGAGAGAGAGAGAGAGAGAGAGAGAGAGAGAGAGAGAGAGAGAGAGAGAGAGGAGACTTTGCTAAATCAATGTACACATTCAGAGAGAGCTGAAGGGAAAAAGAAAAAGAAAATAAAAAATTAAATAGGGATTGATTTATATTCCCAAACTCTCCACTATTTTCAGGCCCAAAATGCAGTCATTCTAATGAAAACAAAACTTTCAATTTTGTGGAAAGAAGAGTACAGAATAAAAAGTATAAGAGTAGTAAGGAAGGGGTTATGCATAACATGGTCCAAAACTCATCCCAATATTGTCTGTACATATGTATATATGCAAAAGGAAACATTAAAGAGAGATTAATGAAAACAAACAGTCCCCCATTACCTTGGACAATGAAGAATAAAGATTTTAGTCTAGAGTTATATAGCTCAGTTTTACCAAAGATAGTAGCTAATAATGACAAGTTCTCCTGGCATCAAGGGTGGGAGATCAGTCATGAATACAGAATATAGCTAATTTTTTGGGTGGTAATTACAATTTAAAATTTGATTTTAAAATATGCATTTAAGAAAGAAAACTTGAGGTTCTTAGATTTGTAATATATCTTTGATAACTGAGACACCTATGTATGTGCATGTACAAATGTGCTTATGCTTAATTCTCCCAGCATGTTGTTTTCTGACATCTGTATACTCTCAAATTTTGGGACAATACACCATTTGGCTGCAAACTTAATTTGCTCCCAGAATCAATTCATTTAAAGTAACCACATCACCTCAAAAATGAGTGTTTTCTTCTGCTTCTCTAACAAAGAAATAGAATTAGAGGATGTATAAGCATATAGGTGTATATATACATATATGGATATGGATAACTCTGGGCATATTTGTTTATGTATGTATTATACATACATGTGCACACACATGTGCATACACACAGTTCCATGTGATTAGTTCATATGGAGATATAGGAATATAATATGTGTACATGTGCATATATGCACATGCAGATGTACATTCTCTACAATAAAATATATGTGTATATGTATACATATTTCTTAGACACATGTCTATACCATTTTGATGATTTGCAGTTTCAGAAGTGAAGAAAGATACTTTCAATGGAATCTAGTTTATTAGCAAAAAAAATGTGCTTCAAAGTATAAATTACCTTTTCATGAAAAGCATCCAATTTATGATTCAACACAGAAATCCATGTGTAGCTGTGTAATCTGAAAATTCTGCATCTGCAGAAGCTCCTTAGAATCAGAAACCAATCTGAGCTGCCCTAACTATTATGCAAAGCAAAAAATGAATAACAAAGTAGGCAATTTCCGAAAGCAAATTAAAATGCAATAGCAGGCATTTCATGAAGGTTTGAGGGCTCTTGTTTTCTCAATGACAAGCACCTGCACATCTTTCGCTTGCTTGGCTTTTCAAAAACACACTGAATCATAAACTGCCTCTAAACCTTTCCTCCCAAAGTGCCTATGAAACATAAAGGGGGCATTCATGTTTGAATAAAGTTGCCATGGTGTTTCAACAGATCCTAGATCGAGGCTTTAAAAAATAATAATCTTTATGAATAAGCATAGATTCTTTCCAGGATATGCCATTAACACCTCTGAAAGGCATTTTGTTTACTCACAACATTGTTCTACTAGAAAAAGTAAGTTTCACAATGGATTTGTTGTATGGCAAGCTACTGAGTTAAATAAAGTGTACAGTTGCCACTGTGTTTGGGTCAGGAATGGAACATGAGTTTGGAGAGCAACTGAATGGATCTATATTAACCATAACACCAGTTAAATACAAGTATAACAATGTGCATATCATCTAGGCAGGTAAATATACTTCAGAGAAAATCCAGTCACCACACACAAGTGTTGATGGCCATACCATACCATACCATACATGCCATTGTTTGAATTCCCTTTCTTCTAAAAATAAAGAGGGTTTTTATGTTTCAGAAGAAGAAGCATTAGGGGAATTGATATTTAATGTCATTAATATTATGTACCTTTTAGCAGATGTGAGTAGAAACAACTTTCTAATATGGCCTCATTGGAGATATACTCTGAAATTCTACTTTACAGAATCCAGATTCTAACTTGGTCTTCATTGAATAAAAAAAAAAAAAGGTAAGTGAATGACCATTCACTCACATCTAAATAGAAAAGCATTTTAGGTTTCAAAACAAAGAATAACAATTATTTGCAACTTAATAGGGCGTATTACAAATAGATGGCTAAATGTTTAGTTGCAGACAAAATTTTTATTTTCCAGACATTGGCATCATTGGCTAACTCAACTGGTCAAAACAAAATCAGATTATCTTTGCCAGTCATGACTTATAACATTTAAGCCACATAGCAAGTACTTACTTCAAAGTGAAATTTTTTAGAATTATAACCCCTCAGGCAATGCCATGCAAACTGAAATAAAACCATTATCAAAGCGACCAAATTAATTAGCACATTAGACATCTCCACTATAGCCCTACTCACATACTTCTTGGTGTGGAATTTTATTGGATTCTCAAAGGCTATGCCAGTGGAGTAGCCCTAGAAGTTGGCAAAACTGTCATTGTGGTTTTGCTGATGAGTTGTATGTCTACTTTTTTATTCTATTTTATTTTCTGGTCCATATTTCAGATATACCTCAGGGGTAAAATACTGTAATGGATTTACTGATGGATTATATGTCTAATTTTTTTTATTAATTTAATTTAATTTTATTTTATTTTAGTATACATATTTTCTCCTGCTTTTCCCTTCCCAAATACCCACCCACCTTGAGAAAGCAAGAAAAAGAAAATTTGTAACAAACATGTATAGCAAACATAACAAACATGTATAACAAACATGTTAAACAAAAACAATGTTGTGCATTGGTCATAACACGTCAGTCAATCCATAAACATTTATCAAGCACCTACATTCCAGGCACTGTGTTAACCACTGGAAATAAAAAGAAAGGCAAAAGGCAATCCCTGCCATTATGCAACTCAATATAAACACACACACACACACACACACACACACACACACACACACACCTACAATCTGAGTTGAATACTTCTCTATGTGGAGGTTGAAAACATGCTTTAACGCTTTTCCTGTGGAATTTTATGTTTGTCTGTTTTCTAAAGAGCACTCTGTTTAATTTTTGAGAGACCTGCACTCAGATGACTTACATGGGGATGGACTTTACAGCTATAGAACCTGGAATGGTAATAATAATTAATTGACATTTAGATTATTGCCTTGTGTACTTTAAATCTTTATATGAATGTCAGCTATTCTTACATATATGGTCTAATTTAACCCTAATATTAATCCTATTACAATTTTTATCCCAATTATATAGAGGAAGAAACTGAGGCAGAGAGTGGTTAAGTGACTTGTGCAGGGTCACAGTTAGTAAATGTCTGAAGAGGGATTCAAAATCAGTTCTTTCTGAATCCAAATTCAATGACCTATCTACTATAACCTACACTAGTCAAATTATAGATTCTTGAAGTATTTCAAAGACATTTTAAAATAAGTACATTTTTCAAGCTTAATTATATATGTAGGAATGGGAAGTTGAAATGAGTAAAGACACATTAAATTTTATTTCCTCTTAACTAGACTTCTGGTGTATTTTTTTTGGCACCTCTCAAGTTCTCTTGGGAAAAAAGGGGTGGGGGTAAGGGAAGGAGAAGAATAAAAATAGGATCCAAATTAAGGTGACATTAACATGTTATTTATAAAAAGCAGAGAATCTTGAAACCTGAGGACAGTCACTGCAGGGAACTGTCCTAAGGAGAAGCTGACCCCACCTTGTGTACAGGTGGTCAGCTCTCTTTCTAATTAAACAATTCTCTCTGTTACTTCCTATCTATCATTCTTTATAAAAGAGAAAGTGTTCCAGAATTTCCTCTTCATTGGGCCCCTTGCCACTACACAGCGTCTCTGCTCTGCCTCCCCATCAGTCTTTTTCCTTCTCCAGAACAGGTTGTCTATAATCTCTATATCATTCTTCTAATTATATACTTTTAGAAAAAAAAAAAAACAAACAACAGATCAAAACAAAAACACAGCATACATCTGCATTTTCCTTGAGCCACTAGAGGTACTAACCATGTGTTGCAGCATATGTATATCATGGCTAAGCCTTTTCCAAACAGTGCTTGGCCCTGTGCCAATCCTTTTGATTTTGCTGCTGTGAATAAATCTAAGGTTTGTCTTCTAGGTCAACAGCTTCAAACCATAATATTACCCCCATAGCTCTCTTCCGCTTATAGAATATCCCCTCCCTGCATTCCATCCTTCCTTTATGTATTGTCTTCTCAAATTTGAATGTAAGCTTAATGAAGAAAGGAAGTATCTTGCTTTCTTATGTTTGTTTTTTAAACACAGAATCTGGCAATTAGTAAGTACTTTATTAATAAACACTTTTTGCATACATAGGGCACACAAATCACAATACTATCTGGGCTTCTACAGTGTCTCATTCTCAAATTATATTTGACAACTCTATTCTTCATCCTAAACCCAAGTAGCTTCGGAAATTTACTGGGGTCTTGATAATGATAAGGTAAGGATAGCTATAAGCATGAAAAAACAATAACAATGTACTATGAAATGATAAGAAGCAATGGCACAGAGACTGAATTTCCATCAGAGATTCTGATCTTAATCAGTAGAAAATGACTGGTGCTAAAGTCACTAATCTAACCTACTCTCCCAAGAAACACTTTTCAGTCCAAAGTCTTAGGATATCTACCTTCAAGCCCCTTTGGCCTACTAACTAATGATTAGGGAAATGATCAACTCCAGTTAAAATTAAAGGCACATAATTTGCTTAGCCACAACATGGAAATAGCTGTAACTATGTCCTTGGTCCACGAAATCACTGCATCAGTAACTGTGTCCTGTCCATCTCCTTCACCTTGTGGGGTAGCAAAGGAATATTGCTACTTTGGAGGATTTCTATATCCAGAAGCCTATTAAACAAAAACTTCCCACTGAAAACCTGTGTTCTTACATATAACTACAGATTAAATGCTCCAACATGCAAGTGGATTGTCATTTACTAATAACATTTCATTTATTATGACTACAGCATTATTTTATATAGCATAATTGAAGCATTCTTTGTCCTTCCATGACTCAGAAACTTACCACGACTATTTGCCAGTTACTCTCTCAAATAGAACACAAATTTCTTTACATAACATGTAATGTTTTATGTGTGTATTTGGAAAATAATGTAATCATTATGACTTTAATTAACTTAATTTAACTTTAACTTTAATATAACTTCAACATTCAACATTCAACCTCTCTTTCTTTCTCTCTCTGGTTTTTTTCTCTCTCCCCTCCCCCTTAACTATCACAAACCTGCAGTCTTATTCTTCTAGAATATTTAAGGTATTTTCTTACAAAACACTGTTTCTCCATATATGTGAACTGAGAGAGAATATTAGAACTAAAATACTCTGAGGTTTTAAAATAGGTCACAAAAATTTTGTCCCCTTTTTACCATTTCATAAATGAATATTTAAATGGCAAAGGGGTGGTCTGAAAGGGTCTATGGAACCTCTAGAAATGTCTCAATATTCCCAAGGAATAACTTTTGGACTGACAAAACTTGGCTCATTATAAAAGTTGCCTTCTTAGTGCCTCTCTGGGCATGTCAACTTAATGAATCTTTAGCGCAGAATTCAAATATCCACTATAAGTATATCTTACCTAGATTCATAAATGACTTTTCCCCAAAATCAGTGTTACTGGGGAGAAAAATAGATTCCCTGTTAGGTAATTTGGAATTTATAAAAAGTCCATCAAATATTTATGTAAATAAAACAAAAAAATACCCCAAACTCATGACTGAAATCAAATCGCTACATACCATATTGGCTTAAGAGATACTAAGTGAGGTTATGTTATTAACCACAGAATTTTCTGGGTCCTGTGGCTTGCTGTGACTCTGAATTATGCAAATGAACTGGACACTACTATCATAGTAATAGTTAATTGACAGACCAACCCCCATTAGCTGAAAGTGTCCATAGTAAAGATTATTGGCTGGGAAAAAAAACAGCCTGCATCAAAAGTGTGTAATTACTACTAGGGAAAGAAAATGAAAAGTATAAAAGAAGAATCATATGGCTTTAAACTCAAAATAAAAGTAGGCTAGTCATATATTCACTGCAGATCAAATCAGGTTTAGTCACCTTCAAATTCCATTCAAGGTAATAATCATTCATTCTAAACTGATGTACTCAACTAATTACTGTATGCTATTACTTGAAAAAAAGGCTATGGTTATTTTTTTCCTGAAAATACTGACTGCCAAGCTAAAAATATGTTATTTTTCATAGTTTTCCATCCCCCTTGGGTGGGGGATGCTGGAATAATCTAGGAGGACAGTGGTAGCCTTGGGTAAAATTTGGGGGAAATGGTTAAATAAAAACAAGGGGGTCATGGAAAGAAGAGAGGATAAGAAAAATTTGCAAAACCATTTGTACATGTTTTATCTGTTATATAAAAGAGTTAAAGTCATAATGATTACATTATTTTCCAAATACACACATAAAATGAAAGTTATAACTATCAGTGGTCAAACTGTCCTACAGGTCTTAACAAGCAAGTGTTGGCAGGCAAGTGTGCCTCAAATTGCTGAGGAGTCCAGAATGCACTGGCAGGAATATGTGCATGTAACAACTTGTTTACAATATAATACTATATGGTTACATGATGCAATGTTGTCATCAAAATTTTAATACAGGAAAAACCACATAAATTAACATTAAATTATTAAATTTAAGCTGCATCACTACACATATATGTATATATATATATATATATTTGAAATGGCAGTTTGTAAAACTGCTAAAGGGTTAAAAAAAGTAGATTTCTGGGGGGTGCTGAATAATTTTTTTAAAGGAGTAGGTAGGCCAAATTAAGTTTGGGAACCCATGGTCTAGGTGCTAAGGATCCTTTCATAGTTTTGATAAGAGGAGTGAAATTGTTTGACTTAGTGTACATTAGCAAGACTATTTTGACATCTCTGTCAAAGAGAGATTGATGGCATGAGAGAATGGAGGCAGAGATGCTATTACAATATGACCCATCTGAAAAGAAAGGAAAGACTGAGCTAGGATTAGACAAAAGTACAGGAGAAGTCATATTCAAAAGATATTATAGAAGTATAATCAATAAGACTTGGCAATCTAATCATGTGTAAGCTTTGAGGAAGAGAAGAATCAGTGATGACTCAGGTGTTGACCCCAGATGACTGAGAAGAGGGTGTCATCAATAGAATAGGATAGTTAGAAGGTGGTACAGGTTTTGGAGGAAAGAAGAGGGATGACTTTTGTAAATCTTTAGTAAAGATTTTGTAAAACGTTTGTAAGATCACTTTTGTAAAAGTTGACTTTGAGTTATCTGAAAGAAACAGAAATGGAGTTGCCCTGCAGATGTTTGAGAATACAGGACAAAATTCCAAGGATAGGCATCAGCTAGAGCATAGTATACAAGAGATCACAGATTATTTCACATCACTCAATCATCACTGATTGACTTTAGTCTTTCTGTTCCCAACACCAAGTACACTATCTGGAACACAATGGGGTCTGGACTGCAAAAATACTTACTAGCTTGAATCACATTGAAGTGACAGGAAAATCAGCAGAGAGGTAATAACAGAGGCCATGGCAGAAATTGAGATGGCCAATGAAAAGACTGCAGAGAAAAAGAAACATAGATGAACAACTCCAAGACTTATTTTCTTCATTTACAGAGTGAAGGGCTTGACTAGGTGACCTTATAATCCTTGTCTTTCAGCTTGATGATTCTACGCACCTATAATGATTCCCTAGGTGGAGACACACAAGAGAACAGAGCCTTCTTCTTGACTAAGTGCAACACAAGCCAACTTTCATTGTATGTGTGAAACCTCAATGATCAAAGATTTTTATTTAAGCTTCCTGAAATATATTATTATTAAGGATGTCAAGGCTTCTAAAAAGTAGATGTTGGAAGGGAAAGCTTTCTAGGCATGGGAAATAGGCAATACAAAATTATAGAGATGTGAGATGAAATATATGTCACATATATCACATAGATGTTATATATCATATATTTAATCACATATTTCATATATGACATATATTATATAACTTTATAGCTTTACATATCTGTATAACTACATATATAAACTTATAATTATACATATAGATATACATACACTTATATGTATACATTCTTGAATACACACAACAAAATTGTCAAATCATCAATAAAATTATTATAATCTATATCTATCTTTCTACATATACATTTTCATGCATCTATTTATGTGTGTGTATATATGCTCATAGACTTGAAAACAATTGGGGAATACAATCATTTCCAGAGGTTGCAAAAAATGTCACATATTTAACTGTTGCCTTGAACAAAAGGCAAGCAAACAAAAATATATGAACCTGGCTTTGGTTCTTTCTTGTGTCCGTGCTGTTTTGGATTGTTTCCATGGTATTTTTGTACTTGTAGGTAAAAATTAGAAATATAGTCTTAAATGGAGAGAAGAAAGCTGTTCTAGGAGTAATCAATTATAAAACTTATCCCTGAGGAAAGAGTAGTTTTTGTACTAACTTTCTGCTTGTTAAATTTTGATTCAACCAAAGTAGGAGGATTTTATTAGAGAAAATGGTAACAGATGTTATTACAGAAGAGAGTTCAAGAAAAAGCTGGCTTATCATATCAAGCAGCACTGTCTTTTCACAGCTTAAAATATGAAATGTTTTATGTGGGTGATAACCAGAATTATGTCATAAGGGGGCTTCAGAACAAGTTTAGTAACGCTTATAGAATTTCATATAAAGAATATGAAAGCTTTAGAAGAAGGGGCAGGAGGAACATTAGCACAGATTTCCCAAATGGAGGAGTCTCACACCTAACCAACAAATTTAATGGCAATGAGGCTGAATAAGATAAGGTTGAAATAGACAAGGGGGATAATGCATCATAGTCAAATTTGAAACAGAAATAGAGAATGATTTCAGGGGGGGTCTACAAGCCAGGCAATGCTGAGAATAAGAGGGGCAATGATTTTGCTGATGGGGCAAAGACAAGCCAAAAGGAAGATACTTTGATTTAATTACCAGTCTCGCAGAAAAGCAGATCATGTAGCCTCATTGCATCAGAGAGCAGCAACAATTTATAATCTTGGGCAAGGCATTATACTTTTCTGAGCTTTAGTTTGCTCATTTGTAACAAAAAAGTGGGGGGCAATAATTCTTGTTTTCTGAAGATCAAAAAATAAAATGTATTTGAAAATGCAAAAAGAAATTTGCAATCAACAAGTAGCATATAAGAGTCACTGGCATCATCATTAATTTATTTTTAAAAAGAAGTTCAAGAAATCAAAAGGAACTTATCAAAGTTGAACTATTTACATTCCTACATGGAAAAACAATAACTCTGACTGATGAAACCTTTCTCAGTATGAAAATATTTGAAGAAGGGTATATGGGCATATGAATACATATGTGAATGTGTATATATATGTTTATATGTATACATGGATAGAGGGCACAGCTTGAATTTGGTGGGAAGGGATGATACTTAAGGAGTGAAGGTAAGAGGTGAGAGAGGAATGTGGCAAGAGGAGATGGGGAGAGATGGGGGGGGTAAACTATCTCATGTAGAAGAGGCAAGGGGAAGAAGTCACAGGGGAGGAGAAGAACAGGAAGGCAAAAAGGCAAAACCATATTCTCATTGAATTTGGCTCAGGGAGAGAATGACATACATACTAAATGGGATATCTCACTCTGCAGAAGAGTAGGGGGGAAGAGGATGAGAGGAGAGAAGATCAGGGGGAGGGGAGGTTGGAAGTACCCACTTTTGAAGAGGGACGGGATCAAAGTAGGGAATGGACCAGGTGGGGGGTGGGATGGGTGGGAGGGAAATATAGTCAGTCTTTTACAATATATCTACTATGGTAATGTTTTCCATAGCTATACATGTACAACATATACTGAATTGCTTATCTTCCCAGAGGGAGTGGGTGACAAGGGACGAAGGGAATGGATCTGGGATTCAAAGTATTAAAATTAAATGTTTAAAATATATAAATACTATTATTAATACTATTTTGCATGTAACTGGGAGACAAGATGTGAAGGCACTGGGACAAACTTTTAAGTGGTATATAAGTGCTAGCTATTTTTATTATTAAGACGGTCTTGAGAATTTGCATAGGAGAGGTAATCATATATCAGTAAGATTTTTAGGGCTATCTGGAAGTTCCAAATTACATTTTTTCATAAGAAGACCTCTTTTTATCATAACACTATACTGCCTTTTAATGTGAGCTAAAGCACAGTTAATACATAATACAAATTTAGGAAAATACCATCTATTTAGCACCATTTTGACTTAAACATCATCTATTTTCTCCAGTTTTCTTCCATTACTTATTATCATCAATATATTTAAATGAAGATAGGTCATTTCTTAATATCTACCTGTTTCACACTGATATGAAATATAGTTGCTGTGGAAATCCTCCTCATGTCACAAAGAGAGAATTGTCATTTGAGGTAGGCAATAAGCAAGAAGACCAATGTATTAGTATTGAAAAATGAAGGTTCAAAGTCATGAAGCAATTGTTAGTAGTTATATAAAAAGAGAAAAAAGAAAGAAAGTAAATACTGAAGTCTTAGCTACAGTGAAACTATTCTTATAGAGACAGGTAAGTGGCATAGCAGACAGAGTCTTAGACTTAAGAGTCAGGAGCTCAGATTTTTATTAGCTGTGTGACTCTGGGAAAGTCAAGATCTCTTAATATCTTAATCTTAATATCTCCCAATATCTTCTATGCAAAATAGGAATGATAATAGGACCAAGCTACCAGGATTGTTTTAAGGATCAAGTGAGATAATACATGTAAATTTCATTGCAGTCTTTAAAGCTCTCTCTATGTATTAACTATTATTATTAATGAAAGCTTAGCTTAATATTTAGTCACTTTTGTAGTGTCAGATCATTGTTTGGATTTCTAAAGGAGGATTCTCAGATATACTTTCCAATGTTACTCATATCCACTTATAAACTATTGTGTCCTTTCCTGTGCCATATCTTCAAAGTAAGGACCCACTCCCACAGCCAAGGACTGATTTCCTTGACACATAGATGCCCACCCCAGACCTCCCCCCAGATCACAATCCAGATGCAAGCAGGTTAAAGCAAGAGTGATTAACCTCCAAGACTGACCGCTCGATCTCCCTACAGTTCTCAGGCCAGGAGCTGGAGCTGCCACTGAAAACTACAAAATGGCATGTATCCTCAGTGGCTTCTAGCCCCCAGGGGAGGAAGCCTGTTCCCCAAATACTGGTCCCAAAGTCCATAGGGCACTAATCTCTCACTTTGTCCTAGGCATGTCTGTGTTGATAATTTTGGAATCGCCACACCTGCTGGTGTTCTGGGGTCCCTCAAGCCAGCCGCTGGCCCGGCCACCCTGGGGCTAAAACCCGCGGCTCAGGTGGACCTGGGCTCAGCTCTCCGCACTGTGTGCAGCACTGCTGGCTCCCCGAGCGCTGTGCTGGTCCTTCCTGCAGGGCTGCTTGGCTGTCCTCAGCGGAAGGTTAGCTTCTCTGTGTCGTTCTGTGGGTGCAGGGGCTCCAGAAGTCGTTCAGAGTCCCCTTTTACATAGTTTGGAGGTGATCTGGGGGGAGAGTGCCTTGGACATGCTGTTTCTACTCCGCCATCTTGGCTCTGCCCCCAAAATTCCCATTTCTTTGCTTTTAAATAAAATGAAATTTTGAAGCAAAAGTAATTTTATTTATTCATTTTATTATGGATTACTTCTAGTCCTTCCTAAAAATCACCCAGAGATTTAGCAATGTTCTTGGCATTTTTTTAAAGTGCAAAATATATATTTTTAGAAATGAATTTCCCCTGAGTACAAAACAAAAAAGGTCAAACTTTATATGACAGCCCTGCTACCTCAAGGACTGCTTTATCTAAACATGACATAAACTGCATCTAAAATGTTAATCTTTTACTTCAAGATTATCAATGAGGGCAGATCTAAATCTAGTGGTTCTATAAATATAAAAATACCATCCATTTCTCTATAGAAGTACAGCTACTACTATATCAAGGAGTTCCATCTCAAATAAAATATCTAGGCAGGACTCATTCTTCCCACTTTGGTATTTGCTCAGGCTGACAGAAATGTGAGCCTGTGACTTCCCAGATCCTTCTTTCATGCCTAAATCCCTAGAGTTTTTCTTTTGCCCTGCTTCTCTTAGTTGCAATCTCTTCATCTCTTTCTATCTCCTCTTACTACTGCTTTTCACAAGATAGATCCTTAATATCCTCTGTAATCAAAGATGGCCTTACACTTAGGAAGCTACCTATAGACTACAACATGAATCTTCACAAAGACTTCTTGTGACCCCAAATATGCCCTTTATTTGGTCACAGTAACTGAATTTCTTGCATAAGAAACAGTTTGGGATAAGACTTCAGTCAGAAATTCAATAAGTTACCTAAAAAGGAGGACAAAGGAGGCCATTGTCAACCAACAATACATGTGTTCAGTTAGTTAATTAAAGAAGTTCTTTACATACTTGAAATAGTCTACCCCTGGGCAGGCTTGACAATGTGGATGGTAAGGCAAAGATGCAGGGAATGCAAGAAAATCCTCAAAAACAGGCTGAAAAGGCAGATCCTTACTTGAAAATAAAAATATGTGTGTGCATACACATATGTGATTCTATGATGGCACCATAACGTGCCAGCTCAAGGTTATTGCAAATAATAAAAATGATTAGGAGAGTCATGTGCAGAAATTCATGATAGTAGATAACATTGCAGAACAGAAGACAAATGAAGGGAGTATAGGAAAGCTACTTATTTATTTGATTCAAACTATTTCACCTAAAGCAGGAGCTTTTGTATAGCTATTACTTTTATTCTCTACCCTCACCTGGCATCTATATATCCAGTCAGGATTGGCTATCATAACCTATCATATCAGAACCTGTCCTGACTCAGTCATACCACACTGAGGACTTGTACACCTAAGAGAATGGACTGTTTTGAACTGGAAGGCTAAGTGTTATGGTAGATCAAATATAGACATTTACTTCTTGAAGACCCCAGTTTGAGGCCTGCCTCAGATATTCCTAGTTGGGTGACCCTGTGTAAGTCACTTAACCTCTGTCAACTTCATTTTCATCACTGAGGATAATAATAGCACTTGTCTCATAGATTGTTGTAATGAATAAATGGAAAGAGTATATGAACATCACTTTTTAAACCATAAAGAACTACATAAGTATTGCCATTATGAAGGAGGGATAAGAAAATACATAGGGAGGGGAATAATTGGTTTCAGGACATACAAGGCCCAGACCTGGACAGTCCTGGTCAGCAACTTGAAGGCACTTAGTGACTTAGGGCTTGGGAAACAGTGGAACAAAGAACTTTGTACATAGGGAGAAGGCATAACAAAAGTGACAGGCGTTTCTTTACTATTTAATAATTTTTTTTACAGACATGATCCCTCCTAAATTTAAAATAGGGCCTTTGAGAGGTTCTATGGCCAAAAATTTCATCACCTTGTGATCAGTTTGGGGACCAGATATTCTAAACTTACCTGGGCTTGTTTTCAGACAAGCTTGACTGACTTCATCATCAAATCCTTCCTACCTTGTTTATTACCTATCAGAACCTGGACTCTATTAGAGTCACCTTAAGGAACTCAGGATTCACTTCCACACCATGATGAAATACTATGGGGGAAAAGCCTCTAGTATAGAGATAGAGAGGCACCAATGACAACCTGTCTATTTCACAGTTTTCTCCAAGGCCAGCCCTCCATGCAACAAGTTGGGTAGAAGCTTTCTGATACCATCTGTCAACATTTCACTCCTCTGTCTCTCACCATCCCCTTCCCAAATAAATATTTTTATGCCAAATGTTGTTTCTATCTCTTGTTTTTACAAATTTCCCTTACTATTTCTATATGGCTAAGTTTGGCAGCAGAATAATCTATTGAACAAGGGTCTTGTGACATTCCCAGCTTTTATGAACATGGTTAAAAGTCACTGAACATCTCTGGCTCTAAATTTCCTCATCTATCCAAAGGGGGATATAATGTTTAAAGTACCTATCTAGTGAGATTGTGGTAAAGGAATTCAATTCAATTCAACATGATTTTTAAATGCCTACTATATACTAAACAATAGGGATACAAAATCAAAAGTAAAGCATGTTAAAGTGCTTTAAAATTTAGTTATTATTATTGAGAAAATAACAATAATAGCTAAAATACTATTAGCACTTTAAGGTTCACAGAACAACCTTCTCATATTCTTATTTGATCCTAAAAACAAACCTTGGAGGAAGGTCCTATTATACTCCCTATTTTACAATTTAGGAAACTGAGGCTAATAGATTAGGTGATTTTGCCCAAGTCACACAATTCTTACTAGAATTCAAATTCAGGTCTTCCAGATTCCAAGTTTAGTAGTATTATCTATCATGTCACTTAACTGCCACTTTTGATTCTGATACTTCAGACCCAAGGGAGGAATTCAATTTTACTTCTCTGAAATAATAATCACAGGTCACTATAATTCATTTCCTTAACCAGAAATATTTAGATTAAATTTTCCATCTGAGGGCAAGAATTTGGCTTCTCTCAAACAGACCAGAAAGGTGGGTGTAGGGTGTGCATAGTGTGGTGGGAAGCTTTTGTTAATGAAATAATGCATCACAGACACTAACTAAAATCAGCATCATTTTCTACTGCAATTTATAAATGCATCTACATAGATTAATTCCTTTGATGTGACATTTTGTAGGAGGCTTTCATGTAGGAGGAGGGTAGGTGGGCAAGAGTAATAAGAGAAGCTTGTTAGAGTGGATGTCGGAAACAATGTTGTCTATTTTTAACTGTAACACTTTTTATACTATTTAAAGGTTGATTATACCAAACCCCTTTACTGTGAGTGAACAAGCTTTTCAGTTAAGGAAAAAATGCTATTTGTATAGAGTAGTTCCAAAACGTTTTTTTCATGTTTCTGTGAGGTATCAGCCAATGTGTTTCTTTATTCCATAAAACTTATTAAACATTGAAGAATATTAAGGAAGTAAAGAGTTCTCTATGCATTCAGACTATTAAATAGGATTAAATTATTTTAAGCTTTGGTTGCTTTTCAGGCAGTAATGTATTTCTTTAGAATTTGAAGGAAGCATTTGTTGAAAAATTCACCTATTCACAGGTATGCCTTCTAACAATTTGAGCTCTCAATTCCATAGGCATTTCAGCACCAATTGTCTCATAATTCTTTACCCTACTATAACCACATACTACTACTACTAGCATGCTTACATGACAGACCTCACCATCTCTTGGAAGTGTAGCATTTACAACTATCTGGTTCTTGGAAATTCCAATCTCCAACCACAACCACCCAACTTTCCATCGCTCTACTCTTTCTCATCAAACCAAATCTTCATCTTTATTACAACCTCTGGTCACTTTACCCTTCCTTTCCATGTCCCCACTCTGCTTTCACTTTCTCCTCCACACAACATGGTTTGTCGCTTTACTTTTCACCTTAGAATGACTCATTTCTTAATTACCTATTATTTCAGACCTATAAAACCTCATCCCCAAGGACCCTTTTCAAATATAACTTTGCTACCATTCCAGTGTTTATTTAGGGAAGAAGTAGGAAATGATAAAAATAAAAATAAAAAAAAAAGCTAACCATACATACCACAAAAGCATGTTGCATAATCTCAGAGCTAAGAACCTTTAGGCAGGAATCCTTAATTTTGCACTATTTTGCAGCCACAACCATCAGTCATCATATTTCATTTCTTTAACTGGAAATATTCAGAATGAAATTTCTTTTTCTGAACAAGATTTTCTGTTTCTCAAATGGACCAGAAAAGCAGACAGATTTAGACTGTGTATAATATAGTGAGAAGTCATATTATTCAGTAGTGTTATTACCATTTCCCTAACATCTTAATTGATGAAAAGCAGTTGCCTCGAGGAGACCAAATGAGCCTAGGAAACAACTTAGCCAGCAAAATCGTTGATCTCCTTGCCATGCAGAGAGTCATGCAAGTTAAGAACAATGTAAAAGGAATAAGAAATCAATTAATCTAGAAGCAACTAGATTAATACATTCCAGCACTGTACTAAAGCAGGCTGGGCAAACTACACAAGAAGAGAAATCAGTCTTGCCTTCCAGGAGTTTACATTCTAATTTCTAAAATAATTTTTCATTTTAATTCTGAATTTTGCAAATAGCAAATAGACTGGGAATTAGCAAACAACTAGTTGTGCATAAAAAGGGGGAAGGTTGTACATTGGAACAGCAGGTCTCTAATAAGTACAACTTCTTCTTGTCTTTTTAAGTATGTGCTAAAATTGACCTATAATTTTCAAAGCTGTCCTTTTGGTTTGCCTTTCTGGCCATCTTTCTGTTCTTTTATTTCCATTTTAAAATGAACATTGTAACAATGACTTTTTCTTTTTTATTTTTTTCCCATCTTTTTTGAGGGAGACTCTCCTATTACTACAACCTACCCTTGGGGGAAGAATAAAGCAAAAACAAAACCCTTGTAACAAATTCAGGCAAAAAAAATTCACATTGACTTTATGTGAAAATGCATGGCCCATTCTGCATTTTAAGTCTTTTGCCTCTTTCTCTCAGGAGGTGGACATACATTATCATTAGTCCTCTAGAATTATGATTGGTTATTGTATTGATCAGTTTTCCAGTCATTCTAAGTTGTGTTTCTTTAAAATGTTGTTGTTATTGTATAAATTATTATAATTTACGGTATAATAGAGGCACCATAAATCTATAGATACATAAAAGATATATTCAAAGTATAAAGTAGCTGGGTTTCACAGTGGATAGAGTGCTGGGTACAGGGCGACTCATCTTCCTGTGTTCAAATCTGGCCTCAGATGGTTTACTAACTGTGTGAGCCTGGGCAAGACATTTAATCCTGTTTGCCTGAGTTCCTCAGGGGCACAGAGATAGTAAGTACATGAGGGTGAATTTGAACTCACATTCTCCTGACCCCAGTGACACCCACTGCCCCATTAAAGGCTTTTGTATTCGACCTTTAAGAAAAACCCAGGATTCTAAAAGGTAGAAGGTTGGTGAAGGAGTATCACAAACATTGGAGATAACTAGTGTAAAGTCATGGTGACAGCAATGGAGTGTCTTGCTTGAGGAGCAGTGAATAGTAGCTCAAGGTAGTCACTTGATAAATAAATGCTAGGGGGTTGGTCAATTTCTTTCTGATCCTAACCGTTCCCCTTGTTCTTTTGATCTTATTCCTTTCTTCACCCTCCAAGAATTTGATCCATAATCCCCTCTTTTGCACATCCAGTTTTGTCTCCAGTGACTTGTTCTTTCCTTATATACTCAGGCCTCTGTTGTGCTGAATATTTTTTAAAAGATCTATAGCTTTCCCCAATCCTTCTATGTAGCTACCACTCTTCTTTCTTTCAAAAAGAAAACAACTTTGTGAAAGTCATCTACACTTATTCTCTCTACTTCCTCACTGTACAATCACAAATTAACATCTTGAGATGAATTCTAGTATCCTCCCCTCCCCTACATGGTGATGACCATTTACCAGATTCAATGACATTGTATCAGAACTAAACTTTCTCATTTTCTTTTAGAATGGAACAGCTGGCCACTCCTCCTTACATGTTTCTTCTCTTGAGTCCTGTAATGTTGTCTGGTCCTGTTTGTTCTCCTCATTGAGCAGTCATCTTCCTTCTATATTGTCTTTGCACTCCTCTGTTTATCTACACTCTTAATACTACTATTCTCCAAGGTTCTTTCTTTAGATTCTTTCTCTTCTTGTACCCTCTCCATTATCAATCACATAGATTCTAATAGTTCCAACCCTCAGCTCTACAGGACTGATTTCTAAGTCTTTATTTCTAGCCCCAGTTACTTATCCAAGTTTCAATACCTTCTCTTCATTTCCCTGATGGCTATGTATGACTGATTGGCCAATTCATACCTCAAAGTTAAAATGTTAAAAAACCAAGGTAAGAGAATAATCTGATAGATTTTCCCACTTATATGCCCTATTGGCATACAAAGTGATTTTCATGATTCAGTAACCCTCCCTCCCTAACAATCACATATTCCTGGTTTCCCTATTCAATTTGTAAAGTTTCTTAGACTCAAAAATTAAAGAACTAATCTTTGATTTCTCTATCTTCTTGAGTACCATATTCAAACTGCCACCAATTTCTGATGATGCTTCCTTCACAATATCTTTTCTACCTTAATTCTCCTCATCATTCTCTCTGAGTCAAATAGGTGGCACAACAGATAAACTTCAGGACCTGTTGTCATAAAGACCTGAGTTCAAATCCAGCCTCAGACACTTACTAAACTGTCGGATCCTGAAAAAGTTATTTAATAGTTGTCTGCCTCAGTTTCCCCAGCTGTAAAATGAGGATAATAACATCTACCATCCAGAGTTCTTTTGAAAAGAAAATTAAATGTTTGGAAAGCATACTAAAGATGTTAAAATGCATATAAATATTTCTTATTAGTTGTAGTCTACTACGACAACTCTACTTCAAAACTTAATTTCACTTCATTTTTATTATTGTAATCATCTATTATTTTCAGTCAAAATATTTTCGTGTGGTCAAAAGAAAGAAAAACTCTGTAGCCTTTTGTCTATCAGTTCCTTAGCATAAATATTCATAACACTGCCCATGATATGGTCCCAATCTATCCTTCTAACCTTGAATAAATAAATGAAGGGGGGGGGGGGATAATTCACTAAGTACTAACTATAGACCAACCTCTGTCCTAAGCCCAGGGGATACAAATACAAAGCAAGACAATCCTTGCCTTTAATTAACTTAGAGTTTATTAGGGGAAAATGCCATCTATAGGGGAGTGGTAACCAGAAAAGGAAGTTTATGTCAGGGAAGTCACAAGGGAGGTGAAGGGAAGGAAAGGAAGAGAATAAGTATTTATTAAGTGGCTAGTGTGAGACACCATGTAAAGCATTTTCCAAATTTTATCTCACAACAACACTGAGTTGTGTCATTATTATCCTCATTTTATAATTGAGCAAACTGAGGCAGACAGGGTCACAATGCAACCAGATGTCTGAGGCCACATTTGAACTTGGGTCTTCCTAACTCTAGATCTAGAACTATATGCACTTTGATGCGTAGTTGCCATCATCGGGCAATTGATTGATATATCCATTCCAGGAAGGGTAGTGTTGATCTGATAAATGTGCCAAGAGCCAGAGGTAAAATCTTGGGGGGTGGGGGGGAAGGTTGCTAGGGGAAAGGAGGGGAAGGAAAGAGAAAAGAAGTAGAGGGCATTTGTGGCATGACTGAAAATCTAGAGTCCAACTGGATAAAAAGAATTCTCAACAATCAGGAATTCAAGTTCCTAGAGTATGAGTTTGGATACCAACTCTCCTCAATCTGAAGTAGTGGCAAAGGTGGTAGTGAGGGATATGAAGATGGTGAGTTCTTTGGAGGGGGTAGAAATTGAGACTTCCCGTCAATTAGGAACTCAAGGCCCTAGGCTTAGATCCTGCTGTTCCTTTGTGTGGATCCTGTGTTGCAGCCAAAATGAATGCTCTTACTATCACCCAAGCCTACTCTTCACTTTGCCTTCCCATTTTTGTGAATCTTGTTTTCATTTCAGAGAAGTTCATTGTTCCAGCTCCCTATGATATCCATGCCCTAAAGAATCTTACCCATCTGTCAAGGCCTAGCTCAAATATCACTCCTCCATTAAGTCTTCCTGGAGTTTTTCCAGGCAGAAGGTAACATCTCCTCTGCATAAGTTCCACAGTACCTTATAAGTCTTGTGCCCCTTTTTACATTCTATTTCATATCATCATCATTTGTTTGCATGGCTTATCTCCCTTGTTAGATATATTTTAAGGTCTATAATAGCTAGGGACAGTATCTTATTCATTTCTGTGTCTCCTAAAGTGCCTAGCCCAGGACCTTGAATATGTTAAGCATTCCAAAAATATTTCCTGAAAGCAAGTATTATCAGAAATGATAAAGTACCACACTGTTTAAAGAATTTCTTTCTTTGCTGAATATTCTTCTAAAAACAAACTTACAAAGCAATGGTTTTCTATAGATTAGATTTACCCTGAAATGATTCTTTTAAATTTTATTTATATTTTTATTAATTTGGAACTCAATTGATATTCAAGCATATCACCAAAAGAAAAAAAAATCCACTTCACTCATAGTAAATATGAACTTCTAATATCTGTCTGCCAAAGGAATAAACAATGAGCATATTTAAGGATATAGGTTGGAATGTATAATATGAGGGCCCAAAAGGGATGTTATAGGATACTTGATTCAACCTTTTAAAGAATGAAGCCCAGAGAGGCTAGAAAATTTTGTTTCTCAATATATTTTCATAATATTTTTCTCTATACATTTTTCATAATATTATTTTTTAAAGATTTTCTCTCTTGGTTAGAGTCATTAGAATGATATCTTTATTTTCCAACTATCTGGAATACATTTCAAATGTCTGGATCATACAACACTTGAATTTTGTACCATGTTTACAAGAGCACTAGACATTAGCATTTATCTACTAATAAGTTTAATCAAGACAAAAGTCAAAGACAAACTCACAAAACAATAGAGTCTAGGGGATTGGGGGTCATGCATTTTGTATATAAATCAGAACTTAGTACATCCTTTAAGAATTCATCCTTTAAGACAGTAGTAAAAGCCAGGAAGCATAACATACTATAGATCTCCTTGCGTTTCTAAATGTCAAATGCCAACTAAAAATATCTATCTTTATGTATCTCTTTTAAAAACTGTCTTATATAACTCTAAGTAAAGAGAAATTCAATTAAGCTATATTTATCCTTTTACATTATGAATATAATTCACTGTAACTATGTGCATATTGTGAGAACAAACTGAAAAAGAAAACATTAAGATTTAACAATGAGGGGCGGCTAGGTGGCACAGTGAGTAGAGTGTCGGCCCTGGAGTCAGAAGGACCTGAGTTCGGTTTCGGCCTCAGACACTTAGCGCACACACAAACAAAAACCTAGCTGTGTGACCTTGGGCAAGTTACTTAACTCCAATTGCCCTCCAAAAAGCAAAAAAAAAAAAAGATTTAACAATGAGATTGACTTCAGTTTACATAAATGTTTTATAAAAATACTCAGCTGTTCATTAGATGGGAAATCAAACCCCAACCCCGGGAAGGGTTTGATGGCATCCCACCAGTTCACTAGGACATCATGTTAACTACTTTTCCTGGCCATCATTCCAATACTGGCCTCACTTTCTTACATGAAATTATTGAGTTAGGCAAAGTAAACAGTTCAGTTTTGTATTTTACTTAACCCTTGAGCAATCTGCACCATTGTCATCACATTTCATCCCCTTTCAAATCCAAATCCTGGATTATTCTCCCCATCTTGCCTTCTTTCTTCATGTGCTGTTAAAATTCACAGGAGGAGGTCATAACATCATGCTGACAGGGTCCATTACAAATTTATACTAATTTCAATTATGCCCTGTTATACAATAATTCTTTGGCTTCTCTCAGAATGATTATTAAATTCCCCCAGAAGCTATTCCAGATGTTCTCTACTGTTTTCAAATTGCATAGCCACCTACACCACCATCTTCCATCCTATCTTCAGTAAGTGAACCTGTATCACACTTCATTGACAAAATTGAAGTCATTCATTCTGAGCTGCCTGATTCCCCTAATTCCACATTTCAAACTATTTTCTTTGGTCCTATACTCTAGCTCCAGAGGATGAGGTGACCCTTCTTTTTTCCAATGTCAAACCCTCTGCTTGTGTCCTTTATTCCTTTATTTCATTTGTCATCCAATATCTTACCCCCATTCTCCCTATTTTCACCTCTACTTGTCCAATGGCCACATCTTGCTACCTTCACACAAGCCCCCATCTTCTTCATTAAAAAAAAATCTTTGCTTAATCCTATTATCCCCTTACACTATTATCCTATATATTTTCTCCTTTACAAACTCAATGAAAAAGCTATCTTCACTTATTACTTCTTCTTTTAAACTTTCCGTTTCCTTTTCAGCCCCTTGAAATCTAGGTTAGCTCCTATCACTCAATATAAACTACTCTATCCAAATTCGTTAATGGATATATTTTAGCTAAAACTAATGAATTTTTCTCAGTCTTCAACTTAGTTGACTTCTCTGAACAGTTGACACTGTGGAATGATTCCTCTTTCTGTATACAATCTCTTCATTGTGTCTTCATTATACAATTTGGTTGCAGTTCCTCTTTTTACCTGTCAGACTCATTCTCTCAGCATTTTGTAAGATCTGTATCCCTATCCCACTTTTTATGTGCTGTATACTCCAGGGCTCTATCTTGGACCCTTTCTTATTTTTCTATATTCTTTCTCTTTTGCTGATCCAACCAACTCCTGTGGATTTCACTATCATTTTTATCTAGATAAATCCTAACTACACATCATCTCTCTTCCGAGTTCTAGTTCCTTATCGCCAATCATACAAATGCCCCAGATGGTTCACAAACTCACTGTACTTGGAGTATCAGGAGACAAGGTATTTAGGAAGAGATGAATCCTTAGAAAATACTTAGAAATGGTGCTTTCTATCCTTGCATAATAAGTGGTTTATTAACTTTTTGTTATATTCTTTTAAATTTTGCCAAATAATACACCTGATTAAAGTAGCTTAAAAGTTAAGTGACTTGATAAGTTATTATGATACATGGAGTAGCAGTTCAAAAACACATCAATGGAGTAGATAAACATCACATTAATGCCATTTACCAGGAGTACAGTGGGGTGGTGACTGAGCAAATATAAAGATTAAAGTGCTATCTTTAATCAAGGAATGGATGAGTAATGGACTCCAAGCACATCTATAGCATCAACTCCTTGTGTAATAAGGGTAAAGGCTTGCTACCTCTTTAGACTTCAGAGCCCTCTATCCCTATGATGAAGAAGGTGGACAAGATGACTTCCAAAACCTTGTCTAGCTCTATTATTATTAAAACTGGCATGAACTTTGTAGGTTTTAGATGTAATTTTCCTGTCTTTACCATCTCTTCTTTCTCTCATATCCTTGCTAATTACCTTCTGTCTCAGTCACTATCTTGGGCTTGCTTTTTCTTTTTTTTTTTTTTTTAAGAGAAAGAGAGGACTTTATTAAGGTCAAAATAATGGAGATAACCATGATTTCTCCAGGCATGTTCAGATTTTAGTCAGTTGGCTCAGTGGATAGAACTCTCATCCTGGAGTGAGGAAGACTTGAGTTCAAATCCAGGTTCAGATACTAATTAATGGTGTGACTCTGGGAAAGTCACTTCCCCTCTTCCTTAGTTTCTTTTTTTTTTTTAACTTTAAACAAATGCTTTATTAACTTCTGTTTTACATCATTCATTTCCGCCATATTTTGAGTTACAATCATTTTCCCCCCATTATTCCCCTACCCAACCTCCCAGAATAGTAGTCCCACAAGATATCGCTTCCTCCAATCTGCTCTCTCCCATACCCCCATCGACTTTTCCATTAGAGGAAGGTGAATCTTTGTGTCCCAATGCCTGCACATCTTATCTCCCTATTACAAGCAAAAGAGTATTACTAATAGTATTTATATATATTTGAAACATTTAATGTTACGACCTCGAATTTCAGATCCATTTCCTTCCTCCCTTGTCACCCATTCCCTCTTGGGAGATAAGTAATTCAGTATATGTTGTACATGTCTAGCTATGCAAAACATTATCATAGTAGATATATTGTACAAGGCTGCTTATAATTCCCTCCCACTCATCCCACCCCCCACCTGGTCCATTCCCTACATGATCCTGTCCCTCTTCTATAGTGGGTACTTCCAACCTCCCCTCACCCCAAGGATGCCCTCCCATCCATCATCCCTCCTCTCATCCCCCTTCCCCCATCCTGCTGCAGGTTGAGATATCCCATTTAGTATGTATGTCATTTTCTCCCTGAACCAAATTCAATGGGAATGTGGTTTTGTCTTTTTAGCCTTCCTTATTCTCCCCCTCCTTTGCAACCACTTCCCCTTGCTTCTTCTACATGGGATAGTTTACCCTACCCTGTCTCTCCCCATCTCCTCTTGCCACTTTCCTCTCTCACCTCATAATTTCATCCCTTGAGTATTCTCCCTTCCCAACAAATTCAACCTATGCCCTCTATCCAATATAACTGTAACCATATACACACACATTCACATATGTATTTATATGACCACACCCCCTTCTTCCATTATTTTCATAGTGAGAAAGATATCATCAGTCACAGATATTGCTTTTCCATATAGGAATGTAAATAGTTCAACTTTGATAAGTTCCTTTTGATTTCTTTTCCCTGATTACCTTCTCAGGCATCTCTTCCTTCTTGTGTCTGGATGTCAAATTTTCTATTCAACTCTGGTTTTTTCCTCAAGAATGCTTGAAAGTCCTCTATTCCACTGAATGACCATATTTTCCCCTGAAACAAAATACTCAGTTTTGCTGGGTAGGTGACCCTTGGGTTCATTCCCAGTTCTTTTGCCCTCTGGAATATCATATTCCATGCCCTTCGATCCCTCAGTGTAGAAGCTGCCAGGTCCTGGCTATTCTGATTGTGTTTCCACAATATTGAAATTGTTTCTTCCTGGCTGCTTGTAGTATTTTCTCCTTGATCTGGGGATTCTGGAACCTGGCTATAATATTCCTGGGAGTTTTCTTTTTGGGATCTTTTTCAGGAGGTGATTGGTGGATTCTTTCAACCTCTATTTTGCCCTCTGGATCTAAAACATCAGGGCAATTTTCCTTGAGAATTTCTTGAAGGGTGATTTCTAGGTTCTTTCCTTGATCATGGCTTTCAGGTAGTCCAATAATTTTTAAATTATCTCTCCTGGATCTATTTTCCAGGTCAGTGGTTTTTCCCATGAGATATTTCACATTGCCTTCTAATCTTTCATTTGTTTGGATCTGCTTAACAGCATCTTGATTTCTCATAAAGTCATTAGCTTCCATTTGCTCCAGTCTAACTCTGAAGGAATGAATCTCCTCAGTGAACTTTTGAGATTTTTTTCCATCTGGCAAATTCGACTTTTTAAGGCATTCTTCTCCTCATTGCCCTTTTGGGCCTCCTTTGCCATTTGAGCTAGTCTATTTTTTAAGGTGTTGTTTTCCTCAGTCAGGCTGTTGACCCTCATTTCATACTTTTCCTGCATCCTTCTCATTTCTCTTTCTAATTTTTCCTCCAATTCTCTTATTTGATTTTTAAAGTCCTCTTTAAGGTCCTCTATGGCCTGCAACCCACTCATGTTTTCCCCTGGGGCTTTTGGAGCAGGACTTCTGACCTCACAGTCCTTTCCCGCTCTATGCCCCCAAAATAGGAGTCTAGGGTTGCATTTTTCTGTTTCCTTTGCCTTGGCATGTTGCCACTTAATTGCTTGACTTTTGGGCTTGTTGCCACACTATGGCTTTAAGGCCAGATAGAGGAATTTTCGTCCCGAACGTGTGGGGGGCAACTTCCGTTTCTGGCAAGCTATAAACCCACCCATAACTTCCACCCTAGATCACAATCCAGATCCAGGGAGGTTAAAGCAAGAGCGATTACCCCCCAAGACTGATCGCTGGATCTCCCCACGATTTGTAGGCTGGGAGCCGGAAATGCCTCTGAAAACTACAAAATGGCGTGTCTCCTCAGCAGCTTCTAGCCCCCAGGGGAGGGAGCTGACGCATTCCCCAAATACAGGCCCCAAAGTCCATAGGACACTAACCTCTTACTTTGTCCTAGGCATGTCTATGTTGATAATTCTGGAATCGCCACAGCTCCTGGTGTTCTGGGGTTCCTCCAGCCGGCTGCTGGCCCTGCCGCCCTGGAGCTAAAACCTCGGCTCACAGGAACCTGGGCTCAGCTCCCGCTCCAGCACTCCTCTGCCCCCTCCCAGACCGCTGCGCTGGTCCTTCCTGCAGGGCTGCTGGGCTGTCCTCAGCAGGAGGTTAGCTTCTCTGTGTCGTTCTGTGGGTGCTGGGGCTCCAGAAGTTGTTCACAGTCCTTTTTTACACAGTTTGTGGGGAATCTGGGGGCAGAGAGGCTTGGAAGAGC